>JAOXYA010000041.1:36965412-36976284 GCA_028565675.1 Sorex palustris | reverse complement strand
TACACACATAAGAAACACTTATTGGTTTGGGGGCTACATGTGGATGTACTCAGGCTTATTTCTGGCTCTGTGCTCTGAAATCACATATAGTGAGGTTCAGAAGACCATATAGGGTGCAGGAGATGGAATCCAGGTTGGCTCTGTGCAAGACAAGCACTCTATCTCTTTAGAGCCCTCAGAATATCTTCCATTTTGGGGGGTGGGGTCATTCCCAGTGATACTTAGAGGTTACTCCTGGTTCTGCACTCAGGAATTACTCCTTGCGGTGCTTGAGGGACCATATGGACACTGGGGATGGAACCAAGGTCAGCCACTGCAAGGCAAATGCCCTACCTGCTGTACTAACACTCTGGCCCATCAATATATCTTCTTGAACCTGAATTTGTACTTCAAAATATCCTTTCATGACTACTACCTACATATAAGCACCTATGTTTATGTGTGTTGAATATCCAGAGAAAGAGAAGGAATATCAGAGAACAAGAGTGCTCGTGGAATAAGAAATGAAATGACACAAAAGTGAGGTCTTGGAAGATATTAGTAGATCATGATTTGAGAGGAATGTTTTACCCAGCACCAAATTTAATATCCAATTAAAGAAAACTAATTAAAAGAAGTCTGAATTTAAATTACCAGATCTACTCTTTGTATGGTTATATGTATATTTACATTTATGCAGTTCCATATTTTGTAGAATTTAGAAAACGTTAGCCTGGAATCCAGGCTGGAGTGATAGCACAGCAGTAGGTCATTTGCCTTTCGCGCAGCCAGCCCAGCCGAGCCAGGTTCAATTCCTCCACCTCTCTCAGAGAGCCTGGAGAGCTACCAAGATTACCTTGCCCACACGGCAAAGCCTGGCAAGCTACCCATGATGAATTCAACATGCCAAACACAGTAACAAGTCTCACAATGGAGATGTTACTGGGCCGTCTGTAGAGCAAATCAATAAACGGGAGGACTGTGCTACCATGCTAGCCTGGAAACTAGCAGTTTGTTCTCCTAATATATCAGTTTTTCCCCACAAAACTGAAACAGATACCTAGCATAATAGTGAATATTTATTATTATGGAAGAAATACTCTCAATTCATATGTTATCTCCTTTTCGCAAATCAGCTTTATAAGGTAATTCTTTTATCACTGTCATTTGATTAAAATATAGGAGGCAGTGAAATGTTAAGTATCCTGTTCAAGAAAAGCTAGTAAATGATAAAAAAAAAAATTAGAGGGGCTATTGAATTCTTTCTGTATTCAACAATTAACCATTGCATGAGGCAAGTGGACCACCAAAACTTCAGATTTTGTATTAAATAGCTTTATGTATTACAAAGACTTAGAAGATTCAAGTTTAATTCATAGATATTTTTCTTGTTTTCGTGGGCCCAGTAACGTCTCCATTGGAGATTTTTAATTCCTCAAAAAGGAAAAATGTATCATATCTATCTTAGGTAAGTGAATTGTGTGTCTTTTTTTTTTACTTACAAGTCACTGTTCTATCAGCTAGTTATTTCTTCAGTAACTAGCAATACAAAACAAATTGTAAGATTAGGTTCTTTTGCCCCTTAAGAATTAGAGAAATTTTCTTCATAATTATTTGATTTGATTAACTGTTTGCTTTTGCTACTTTTTTTTTCCCACTGGAGCAATAGTACAGCACTTAGGGCGTTTGTCTTGCACGAGGCCAACACGGCCAACCCGAGTTCAATTCCTCCGCCCCTCTCGGAGAGCCCACCCCTCTCGAAGAGCCCAGCAAGCTACCAAGAGTATCTCACTCACACAGCAAAACCTGGCAAGCTACCCCTGATGTATTCAAAATGCCAAACACAGTAACAAGTCTCACAATGTTACTGGGCCTGCTCGAGCAAATCGATGAACAACGGGAGGACAGTGACAGTGACAGTGACTTTTTTTCCTGCTTCATCTATGAGAATCTATTTGAGATCAAATTACATCTGTTTGTAATGTCTACCTGTCATTGTTTGCACTCACTGATATTTTTTATGCAATGGTAAGATACAGAGAACTGAAATAATGAAATAATTTTATTGGACCCGAAATATGGTATTAAGTTATTTTGTTAAGGCATACTGCTCTTATAAATTTGAAAGAAAAAGAAAATTTTGGTAACTACTTTAAGGTTAGGATGCAGTATTTTGAAATCAGAAAACTTCAAAAATAAAACTATACTCATTACTTGAGAGATTTTATAATTGATAGTATTATAAACAATACTAATCTAAGAAGATCACAACCTCTATAGGGGATTAAAATTTTAAAAGTCTATGTTAATTTCCTTTTCAGAAATTGGGACAATTCAGGGGCCCATTAAGGAATGTGTAGTTTTTGAACCAGGCATTTGGACTTGGGCTGGAAAGGCCCAAGTTACCATCTCACTCAATTGAAGTCTGGAAAATTTGGGAGTCAGGGCAGATACCTGATTTAGGTGTTGCTGAAGAGAAGTGCCCTCACCAGGATCTTCCTGGATGGAAATCAAAGTCCACTAATTCATCTGTATAAAGGTCTAGTTTCTTCCTCAAATGAAGCACAGCCTCACCTAAATTACAATGTCATAGGAATTTGGTATCTGACAAAGAGACTGGAGTTTGTAACATGGAAATATGGCAAAAGTACTGTTTTTCCTATGAGCTGTAATTTTTAAAGGTCTTGACAAGATTTATGCTGGGAGAAAACCTGGAAAGCAAAGTGATCTTAGCTTCCCTTCAATTGTCAACGGTGGACAGAAAGATAAGACTTCATTTGGAGTGGGAGATGAAAATCTATTCTGTACATCTTAAGAAGAAAGATGTAAATTACTGTCTTGGGCATTTAGAGCAAGCGAGGCAATAGTTATTACTCTAAGAGATACGAATTTGTACCCCTCCTGCCAAAAAGTGTCACTGTGATTTGAAAATAAGAACACATGAAAATATTACCAATTTTTAATGTCAAAAGTGGTCCAGAAGGCAGGATGTGTGAATTGAGAAAGTGGGACATTCGGGGCCTTCAGGGAAAGGGTAAATTGCTTTTGATGCAGCCTGTTTCTCTCCCTAGAGGAAATCCTACCACATATTTGATTTTTAGCTGCAATGTGTTACTACATATTTATGCCCTTGAATATGTATTTATTACTGTTTTATGCAGCCCATTTTCATGACGTGAATTGTTTGTCTCTCTTAAGGGATATCTGTGTTTTTTCCCAAGATCATATCAAATGAGAAAAATATGGAAAATAACTCTATTTGTAGTAGAGGCAATCCTGGTTCTTCTGCAAACCTAACCAAACAATTAAACATAACTAGGAAAAAAAGGGCGGGAGTTTGAATGTGTGATTTGTGGTTAATTTCTTTATGCACATTTTTCTCTAACCATTCATTTCTGGTCATGATTAAAAGCTCCTTTTTATTCTTTTTTTTTTTACAAACTTCTCCTTTATGTATTAAAATAAATCCGGCTTAAAAATACCTTATAGGTACAAGAATGCAAATATTGGTAATTTTGAATACTGCAGGGAGACTCTGACATAGAATTAATAAGGCTTACATTGCAGCTGTCTTCTCCAGACCTCAATAGTTGGGATCAATCATCTCATCTAATACGTCACTTCTGCTTCCACCCCCATTGTATTATCGCAAGACTGAAATGAGAGAATAGTTTTTTCCATCCCCAGCAGCAATCTTAGAATTTTTTTTTTAATTTGTGGGAAAGATGCAGCCTGGCTACACTCCACACACTTATGTGGATTTTGAGGTCCACATTCACAGATCTAATAACAATGATTTGAGTAATGAAAGAAATTAATAGCTGAAGATTATGCATTGCCCAGTCAGATTGTTCCAATCTGCCCAGTCAATACTATAATTTTGGAAAATCAGGGACAGTTACACAGTAGGTATGTGTTTTCAGAAGGTCCAGCAGAGCTCTGTCTCTCCTGCCACCCGCATTCGGTAGTCTCAGGCCGATTCCCCCATTCCAGGGGAGGTCAATGGCGATGGGAAGGCAAAGGAAGGAACAAGGGCCACGCTGGTCGGTCTCAATTGTAGTTTATTCCAATCTTCACTCCCCTTCTGTTTCTCTCTCTCAAGCCTGAGGCCCTCTGACCTCTGACTTAGCACTCTGGAGCCTGAGCCTGAGCCCGAGCCCGTGCCTAAGCCTGAGCTACAGCCACAGCCTCAGCCTCCTCCTCAGCCTGAGCCTTCTCACTCCACTCTCTGGAGCCCAAGCCCCCTCCAAGCTTACAGTCTTAGTTTATATAGCAATCACATAGTGTGGTGACACAAAGGTGGGTTGAACATCAACAAATCAGCAAAGAGAAGTAAGACCACTCCTCAAGGAGATTAACTCAAGGATAAAATCTCATGTAAAGAGATTATTCCAGATTACTAGGAGATCTGCTCAAGGGTGGGATTCCCAACAAGGGTATGTTCTTTCCTCAGCTAGTAATCTACTTAAATAGTTGTAGTAAGTCTACTTCCAACATTTCTAGCAATACTATTCTGTATGAACACAGTAAGAGATATAAACTTAAGGTTAGGTTTTTCCTGAGGACATCTTACTATATATTCCGCAGTCCTCAGGCCAGGTTAGTCTTCCTAGCCCCAGCAGGGTCCTAGTCTTGTTGTTACTTTTGGATCATGACAGCATTTGTCCATGATCATGCCCTCAACTCATATTTGAGTATCGTGGTGCTTTGTCCTGGCCCATTTTGATGCCAGGGTAGCTCACAGCTTCCCCTGGGTCCATTCAGTCCCTCTTTGGGAACCGGCTTTTGGGGTGCTAGGAACTAAGAGCAACTGAGTCAAGAAAGCAGATGTCCAGGAGTAAATATTATTAGGAGTCAATCAACTCCCACATTACAAAGCATAATATTAACTGTCTTCTTGTGTCCATAAAGAAAGGACATTGCTTTAAGGTAAACTATGCAAAAGATGTAATTTATAATATAAATTCAATACAATTACAAGTCCTTAGAAGGATCTGATCTTACAAGCTAACAGAATCTGATTAGGGAGAAAAGGTGATTAACTGGCTAGGGAGGAGAGCACAGAGAAGAGTTTAGAGATAAACAGAGGAATGGGAGTGACTTGGGAGCACTGTGATGGGTGTAACCCGATACACCTAAGCTCCCTGTTGCAATGTTATTCTACACTTTGCAGGTTTTTCCAGTGACAGGCTAGAGGATAGCAGGACATGTCACTTACTGATTAATGTAAGTGGGTAGGGATGGGTATGGGGGGTGGGGGGGTCACATTCCAGTAACATTAACCACAAACTTTTGGGGAAACAGGTCTTAGGGAAATAGAAACTTAGTCCTACTGCTTGCTTTGCTGAACTGCAACCTGTCATGGCTTCTTGTTCTGCCTAAATCCAGCCATTCACTGGGTCACAGGGGATCTTTGAATCTGGGTATGTCACTATTTCATCTGCAGCTGCGTTCAGTCCTGAACAAATCTCACAAGCCCCACTTGTCAGAGAGGGATAGTCACAATCTTAGAGCACTTCCTTACAGAAAGGAAAACAATAAATCCAAGCACATATTTCATATCTGTGAACCCATGAGTAGATGCCTATTAAGTATTTCCCTAAGTCCCATGCCCAAGGTCTCACTGTTTTGCCTTAGCTAAGGATTTATTCCCATTCTGGGCCCCCAAATGTGCTACCAGGTATGTAGCCTATATGGACCAAAGACCTGACTGGGTTTGTGCATAAAAAAAAAAAAACCTCAAGTATACGATTACATGATATCAAAAAGGTTGAAACTGATTTTTGTTTTGTTTTGTTTAGGGGCCACACCTGAAGATGCTCAGGGGTTATTCCTGGTTCTGTACTCTGCATGAGGGAGAGTAATGCCTCCATGCAATCCTTGTTGGCCACAGGAAAGACAAGGTTCCTACCGACTATACCATATCTCCAGCCGTAAATTAATACTTTTATCACTGTCTCTGTCCTCCCATTGTTCATCGATTTGCTCGAGCGGGCCTAGTAACGTCTCCATCTTGAGACTGGTTGTTACTGTGTTTGGCATATCGAATACGTCACAGGTGGCTTTCCAGGCTTTGCCCTGCAGGTGAGATACTCTCAGTAGCTTGCTGGGCTCTCTGAGAGGGGCGGAGGAATTGAACTCGGGTCGGCCATGTTGGCTGCTTGCAAGGCAAGTGCCCTTCCACTGTGCTGTCCATCCAGCCCAGGTGTGGCACAAATACTAAAATAATAATAATAATAATAATAATAATAGTAATTTTAAACTGCTTCGGGCCTGTGTTGTAGATACTGGTTTTTGTGATTAGCCAACACCATTCTTTTATTTTAATAGCAAATACAGTAATTTTGTTTTTTAGGAATAACTCCTACATAAGCTTTATTATAAATTAGCACATGGCATGCATTTCACAGCTGTTTATTTGTTATCATTATTGATTTATATCTTAATTTATTTTTTAATTGGATCACAGTTGATCTTGATTGGGTTTAGGCCAGACAATGTTCCAACACCCGTCCCTTCACCAGGGTGCATTTTCCGCCACCAGGGTCCCCTTCCCCGCACCTCTGAGGTCAAGCCTCCTCTGCTGGGTCCTGATCCCCAGGTGGCCTTTGGAGCCCTTCTGGTGTTTGCCCATAGGTGGCACCATCGCATCACTTCGGGGCCTTTCTTCCTAGGCTGCCAGGACTCTGGGTGACACCTACCTGCCCTGGGTGCCCGGCCACTGCCTCTGCCCAGAGGTGGCTCAGGCCATGGTGGCTGCCCTGCCTCTGCCAACACCGGTGCCTTGAAGCATCGGACGTCCCGGTGGCCAGGGTGTGGGCTCCACCTGTGGGTAGAGGTGGGGTGGGGAGGGGAGCCCCACGGGTGCAGGGGCCTCTGTGTGGGGAACATGCACCACCGTGAGAGCAAGGAGGGAAAGGGGCGGAGGCATGTCCCTTCGCTCTGGGGTCAGAGCTGGTGTCCAGACGCTCTCCCCTGCCCGAGGAGCCCTGGGCTATGGTTCTCTGCCCAGGGCCTCCCAGCACCCAGCCTTGCTCTTCCCTGGACGTGGGTATTCCCAATTCCTTGGCTCCTGCGACTGCCCCTTAGACAACCTGGTGGAGGACTGCGGAAACCCTGCTGCATTGTGGGTGTGGGGTGCAGGGGAGAGGTGTGGAGAGCTCCTCCTGGTCTCTGCGGCCGCTCTCCCCGCAGGCAGAGTTCTGGGCAGCTGAGGACCACCTGCGTCTGGGATCTGTACAGACTGGGCAGCATTGGCCTCCATAGCCGAGAGCGGCCTAGCAAGGAGACAGGGTGCAGAGATGGGGCGAAGAGATGAGGTGGGGGGATGGGGTGCATTCCTCCCTCCTCCCAGGTGCATGTTCTTGCTGGAGTCTGCAGACAGGAGCCAGCGCCTGGTGCTGCTGCTTCTCTCTTTGGCACCCCCTCAGCAGTTGAGGGTCTTTGAGGGATCATCGGGGGTTCCCTTCTGCAGTGTGGCTCATGGTGACTTGTCTCTTAACCCCAGCAAAGCTCGCACTGGGCTCTCTCGGGCTGGGGCTCGGAGAAAAGCCATTGGCTTTGGTTTGGACTTGGGGGCCTCACCCAGGGCTTCCTCCTGGCTCACTGCTCAGGGCTTCCTCCTGGTGAGGCTCAGCGTGCCTTATGTGGTACTGGGCATTGAACCCAGGTCGGCCCCATGCAACGCAAGTGCCTTGAGCTTTGCCTGTCCCTTCGGTGTGGAAAAGCCATTGTGCACGTGAGGAGAGGTGGAGATGGTGACCGTGGGGAGGACGGTTCTCTCCACCTGACTCTCCTCGAGGAGAACCTCTCAAACTCCACACAGAGGGCCAGAGGGGGCACAGGGCTCTCAGGCCATGCCCAGGGCTATCCCGGACTCTACCTGCAGTCATGTCTGAGGGGAGAACCAGGAATAGCCACTGAGCACTGCTGGGTGTGACCTCCCAAAGCAAAATGATACGAACTTGACAATTAAAGTTGGAAGTAGGTAAACGTTTTCTTTTCAAGAAACAAGGTACCTGTGGGGTCAGAGAGGTAGATACATGCAGAGCAGACCTGGGATGGTTCCCTGGCATGAATAGAGCCCCCCCCCCCAAGCCTGGCCAGGCATCAACCTAGAGCAACGCCAGGTATGGCCCAAAAAATACAAAGAAAGAAAAGTGTCCTGGGAGAGACACCAGATTCGAGTAGATACAGGTGCTCTAGAAGCACCACAGGAGTGTCCGACAGATGCTCGGGCTGCCTTGTCCTTTATGGACGGGGTGGGTGTGTGGCAGCGGCTACTGCTAAGCCCTCGGTGTGATGAAGATGCCCATTGGTCAGCAGTTAAAAACCAGGGCACTGCACATGGGGTGTGGAAGCCAGCCCTGCCCCCTCCCGCCCACATTTTATTTACTATGTGGAACTTCTTGCTGCCTGCAGGGGGTGGGGGGGCAGGGAGTCGGTTCTGGAGCTTCTGGAGGCTCCGACTGCCCCGTGGCCTTAAGAGCCCAGTGCTTCCTGGCTCACCCAGACGTTGGGGCTGGACCGATGCAGGGACAGACAGTGCTCATCAAGGACCATGCTGGGCATGGTTAGGCCAGGCAATTTAGACTCGGATTTTGAGCTTTTAATCGGGCACAGCAACCCAGGCTCAGCTTGAAGATGACCCACTTTTTCCAGTGTCAGAACATCCAGAACACAGAAGGAAGCTTTGCAAAGGGATCGGAAGTGGCAAAAATCTCTATGTGACATCGAATTGTTCGAAAGCAATGGACATTTAAAGATGAATACTATGCCCCCTGACAGTAAAGCAGGGAGGGTGTTTGCCTTGTATGCAGTTGACCCAGGTTCAATCCCCAACATCCCATATGGTCCCCCAAGCACTGCCAGGAGTAATTCTTGAGTGTAGAGCCAGGAGTAATCCCTGAGCATCACCAGGTGTGACCCAAAAAGCCAAAAAAAAAAATTAAAAAGATGAGTAAAAAAAGAAATGTCCCTGGTTTGAAAACAAAATGTCTGCATGACTGTGTGCGTCTTTGAAAAGGCTCAGGTCAGCTGAACGAGTAACAGGACCCAGTAGATGCCCAATGACTTCAGTTAATACCATTGTGAGATACAGTAACCATGATCACAAATTGATTTTTTAAATCAATTTTTTTTATCATTCCATTTGCCTTTGTGTTATAGCAAGCAATATGAAGTTAAATTTGTTTGTGCCTGCTATCAGGGGGCAAATTTAGGGTGTGTGTGTGTGAAACTGGCAACGTGTGGAAGGAAGGTCACATGTGTGGTGGGATTGGAGCTGGAAACTTGAATGCCTGAAACAGTTGTAAAAATTTTTATTGTGGGGGCTAGAGCGATAGTACAGTGGGTAGGGCGTCTGCCTTGCATGCGGCCAACTTGGGTTCGATCCCCGGCATCCCATATGGTCCCCTGAGCACCGCCAGGAGTAATTCCTGAATGTAGAGCCAGGAGTAACCCCTAAGCATCACCAGGTGTGACCCAAAAAGCAATAATAATAATCATAAATTTTAAAGCACTGTCACTGTCCTCCCGTTGTTCATTGATTTGCTCGAGTGGGCCCAGTAACATTGTGAGACTTGTTGTTACTGTGTTTGGCATATCAAATACATCACATGTAGCTTGCCAGGCTTTGCCATGTGGGCGAGATACTCTCGGTACCTTGCCAGACTCTCTGAGAGGGCAGAGGAATCAAATTCGGGTTGGCCTGGTCGGCCGCATGCAAGGCAAACGCCCTACTCACTGTACTACCACTCCAGTCCCCTTTAAAAATAAATTTCTTTATTATTTATTACCAGTAAAATTTTAATTTGTGTACCTATTATATATTTCTAACTCTTGGGTTGAATAAAAATGTCTTAGGTGAAAAGTGGGAGTCACAAATGAAGCAATGTTTGAAAAAGCTCTGGTCTATAGAAGAAAGTTCATGGCAGCCTTGTTTCTAGGAGAAACTTTTTGTTGCTCATGTTGTATCTCTCAGCACCTCCTTCATTTATCTTTTTGCTATAGAAAGAAGTGCAATAATATAGATATGTAAATAACATTGTTGCTTGCAACCCATAAGTACTATCTGGTATCATCCTCCTACGCCTCTCCAAGATTGCTGTTAGGAACGCCTTCTCTTCCTTTGCCATCTCCTGGCATAGCAAATCAACTTTAAAGACTCAGTTGTCTTGTACTTTGACCATTTTACTTGGTCTCCCTCCATAGTTATTGGTTATTCTTAACTTGTGTCCACACTGAAAATGCACTTTCCTGTGACCCCCTGAGCACAGAGCTAGGAGTAATCCCTGAACACTTCTGGGTGTGACCCAAAACCAAAAATAAATTAATGAATAAAACTTAACTCCATTGGTATGTATGTAACATATTATATAATTCACCTTTTTGAAGTGTACAATAAGTTTTGGCTAAATGTAAATGTAATTGACGTCAGAATCAAGATATCAGATCTCTCCAATGGTTCAAAATTTTTATGTTTCTTTACAGTCAATCCTTTACTTTTTTCCTGCCCACTACAAGCAGTGATTTATTTTTTGTCTCCTCAGTGTAGCTTTTTGTTTCTAGAATTCTGTGTAAATAAAACAAAAAAGTAGAATAATTGTTTTTTATATTTGCAGATTTTTTTCTCACCAAGAATCCAGCATGGTAGAGTAGAGTAAGGAGGGCTTCTTATTTATTTTTTTATTGAATCACTGTGACATACAGTTACAAGCTTTTATGATTGAGTTTCAGTTATACAATAATTGAACACCCATCCTTCCGCCAGTGCACATTTTCCATCACAAATGTCCCCAGTATCCCTCCAACCACCCCCACCCTGTCCCACCCCTTGCCTCTGTAGCAGGCACCTTCCTACTTACTCTCTTTCTACTTTGGGCATTATGATTT
>JAOXYA010000041.1:36939370-36955799 GCA_028565675.1 Sorex palustris | reverse complement strand
CTGTTGAGATTGAGATATATCATCAAGCCATGATGTAGTACCAATTCTTTGTGACTTAACCTACAAATTTAGGCTTATCACTGTCATAGTATGACAAGGGTGGGGGAGTTATTATTTTATTTTGTTATGTTGAGTTATGTTTGTGAACTGTGACACTGATTCTAAATGTATACGGAATACAACTGAACCAATGAAAACCACGATATCCCTGATAGAGAAAAATTTTTGTCAGCATTGCATACAAAATTGTCAAAACTTATATGAAGGTATTACTATAGCTTAATATAGTGTGTCATTATTGAAGAATAGAAAACAGAACAATGGGGCAGAATATAGAACTTCTCAAGGGTACTCACAGATGGAAATATAATGACAGTGATGGCATTACAGAACAGTGAGGAAAAATGGATCTTACAATAAATGGTGCTGGGAGAGTCATTCATATGAATAAAAATGACACTGAGTTTTTATGTTGTCCTGTGAGTAAAAATCAATTCCAAATAGATGATAGACAAACAATATAGACAAATGTGAAAGGCAAAACTATGAAACTTTTAGAAGACAATATAAGAAAATATATTTGCAATATTAAGGATGAAGAAGAAATCTTTTAAAAACAAAAGGCATAAATAAAATTACTGACACATTTTTATTGCAATGCATGTAACTACCTTTCTTTATCAAACATGATTATACAGAAAATAAGAAGTGCGTAGGGATGTGACTCAGTGGTAAACAGTTTGCTTGAATGGATGAAGCCAGGAGTACAAAAAGGCAAACCCCACAGCTTGGAGTGTTATCCCTGGTACCATAACCAGCACACACGGTAACCAAATCTGAGAACATTACAACCAAGTGTTTGACAATGGCACACAAGAATGACAACAACTTCAACAAAGGAAGGGGAAAAAAATCAAGCTATGTCCAAGTCAAAAATATAAACAGATCATTAAATGGACTAAGATTTTAGGTTTGCATATAGACACACACACATAAATAAGATAATATAATAAGCCTGAAAAAACATTGGGACACAAACACAAATGTTAATTATTATAGCCTACAAGTCCTACTCATCTGCTCATTCTGTTTACTTCCTAGGGTGGTTAAGAAAATCAAATGAGGGGCTGGAGTGGTAGCATAGTGAGTAGGGCATTTGCCTTGCACACTGCCGATCCGGGTTCAATTCCCAGCATTCCATATGGTCCTCGGAGCACCGCCAGAAGTAATTCCCGAGTGCATGAGCCGGGAGTAAACTCTGAGTATTGCTGGTGTGACCGAAAAAGCAAAAAAGAAAAAAAAAAAAGAAAGGAAAAGAAAATGAGAGACAGCAGGAACAGGTTGGGGACTTAAAAGTACCTACTTTGCAAGCACACAGCCACAAGTTGAAATGCTCTGTGTCCCTGTGTCCCATTTGCCCTAAGTGTGATCCTGAAAACTCTTCCGTTTGAGCCTTGCAGCTGTGCTGTCTGTGATCCCTGGTGCCACAGCTATTTTTTAAAATATCTAATGAGACAATAAATATGAAGTAGACCTGCTCATGGGTAAGTGCCACAAATATTAGCATGTACAATTATCGTTGCCTTATTATTGGACGGAATTACAAAGTGGCTTATTATTTTCTTCGCACTACTATTAAGGTAATTTTCACATGTCTTGATCTACTAAAAAGTAATCATTAAATTTAGGGAAATTGGCTTTACTAGATTTACAGTCCCCGTGAGAACTTGCTGGAATTGAGGTTTTATAATATTTGCAGCATTCAAGCAATTTGCTTGATTCAGTCATTTGAAGTCATATAACTTCGTCCAGGAAGGGAAACACAATGGCAACAGCAGTCACCATGTTCAAGTTGTCACCTTGCACTGTTAGCTGACTTTGATTCTTAAAGGCACCATCAATTTCCTTATAAGTTTTGCTTCCAGGGGCTGGAGCAATAGCATAATGGGTAGGGCATTTGCCTTGCATGCAGCCGATCTGGGTTCTAGTCCTAGCATCCCATATGGTCACATGAGCACCGCCAAAAGTATTACCTGAGAGCAAAGCCAAGAGTAATCCTTGTGCATTGCCAGGTGTGACCCCCCAGTTTTTTTTTTGTGCTTCATACTTAGTTTTTCCCTTATATGTTTACTTTTTTTAAAGGGGAAGAGACAACTACTTAGGAAGCTAAGAATTTTTATCTTTGTTCCAAAAACATTTGAAATAAATCTTCATCTGTGATTTTGCTAAATGCAAATTTGGTCATAACACAAACAAGAAAACAGAAACTAAACAGATATTTCAGGCAAATTCCAAGCCACTAAGGAACCTAATACAGGATCACTGAATAGTGTCATGGTCCTAGGAGGAAACGTCAAATGCTAGTAGTCACAAAATTAAATTACAGTATAAATCTAGAGTGCTAAATTGTGTCTGTCTGTCTATAGGGAATGACTTGGGAATTTTTTGTAGAAAAGAGAACAGGAAAACATTTGGAATGATTTATAGACTAAGCAATGTCAAAAGAGAAAAATCTTTTTAAATATAGTTTTAAAAGTTTTATGTTGGTTTTTGTTAATAAGAATTTGGTAACCCTAATATCTCTATAATGAAAATGTACAATATCCAAATACCAGATAATAACTATAAACAAAATGTGTATTTGCTTGTGTTACTGTTTCACACTCCTTAGTACCTTACTCTATGACTTCTAAACCTTGGCTACATCCATTTTAAATCTTTATAAGATTGTGCTAGAATGGCAAAAAAGGAAAAACCATATGTTTTTTTGATCTGGCTCTAAGATAGAAAGAGAAATGATATTTTGATGTATAGCCTATGATCAAAATATGGTTTTCTCTTACTATCTTGCTAAGAATATATTCCCTATGGAGCAATTCTATTCCTATTGAGGTGAACACTGATTCTGATCAACTCCAGGAACCTGTTCTGATAGAGCAGAATTCTAACAATTGTCTTGATTTCAGGCTGTGCCTAAACCTAGCAGAGTCAACTCTAAGCTGGCTTCCTGAAAATCACTCCTCCAGCTTATTCACTAGCTCTCTGGTCCCTAATTCACCATTCTTTGTCAATACATAATTGAAGCATATTCTTCTCCAGTACTGTCATACCATGTCAATGTTGTAATCTGTTTGTAATTAGAACCACTCTAAAAATCCATCTTTTCTTTATCCCCTTCCTCCATGAACTTTATAGAAGAATAAACATGCCAGTACTTTTCTCACTCACAAACAAAAATCAATCTATACCAAATTCCCTGATGTAATGTGTATTAGCTTGTCACCAAGAGCAAAATTTATATTTACCTTAAAATGTGTCACTCCCCGCAATGCCTCTCAGATTGGCAGTAAATAAAAATACATGCCTGATTAGGCATTAAAAATACAATCATTTTGAGAAATATAATCCACTTACCAAAGAAAATTCATGGAATAGATATACTATATGCCAATTTTGATGTGCCGTAGAAAATAATGAGCTCCATTTTGGTGAGTTTGCTGTAAAGATTATTGACATTATAGCCAATATATTTACTTTTAGCTGAGAACAAAGCCCTCCCTCTTCCAGGTTTTTGAATAATGTTAGAAAAAGAAAAGGTGGTAGAAAGATGTGGTGTGTGATTTAGTGTTGTTTTTAATTATGGAAAACTTCCAGGGTAATTTTATTTCTTTTGTCTATTTGCTTTGGAGCAATTTAATTCAGAATTTTTTTTAAAAAGTTAGTTTAATAATTAATCCTGACATATCAACTTCCAGATATCAATCATTTATAAAAATTATCCTTTTATACTTTCAATTTAGATTAGATAGACACTTAGTGTGTTATCTCTTTGAATATACATACTAAAAATAACAGATATAACAGATATTACTATCCTATAGCTGTTTTTCCTACTTTAATTCTTACTAGAATCATGCATGTACTAGGCACAGGATAAATGGCAGTTTCAGAGAATAAAGTTTTAAACTGCCACCATGTTTTACTTCATGTAAGATTTTATTTATCAATTGCAGTGCCCTAAAAAACAGACAGATGAGTGCAGGATAACAAAATTCCAAATAAAAA
This sequence comes from Sorex palustris, assembly GCA_028565675.1. Classification (NCBI taxonomy): domain Eukaryota; kingdom Metazoa; phylum Chordata; class Mammalia; order Eulipotyphla; family Soricidae; genus Sorex; species Sorex palustris. Next base: position 36,951,734 of record JAOXYA010000041.1, on the reverse strand, counting down.
TTTAAAGCTAGGGTTGAATATGAGGTTATGTATTATCTGCCCTAAATACTGTGAAATGCAATTAACTTGTCAGAAAAACTTACAAACAAAAAACAAAACTAATTAGAAAACTGAAAAATTTCCTAACCGTGGGCTTCAAGAAACTAATTATCAAAAGAAAAGATTATATTAATGCTAACAATATTCATTGAACCAAAGTATCATTTAAAGTGACATTCACTACAATTATCGCAATTAAACTAATGTCAGATTTCCTTGTGAAGTAGATAAAATAAAATTTTGCTCTCCATTAAGTATTTCTTAAGAAACTTTCATAAAAATTGCCTTAGAGAAAAATGGAGCACAGTTCAATTCTAAGGTACATAATTTGTTTTATATCTTGTTGAATTTATATATAAAGTTAGAATTTCTTGAAAAGTGGGTGTCTAAAGTTTTCTCTATAGCCTTCATGTGTTTATCATGCAAAGAAAGCAATATTCACCCATCTTTTCTTGAAGGGGTCATTAAGTTTCAAGAATTATGTGAAAACAGGGAATACAGTAACTACAATGAATGAGTCATGCTCATTACCGAATTTAAATTTTAGTGGTAGCAAAGAGATCACAAACTACTAAAGACATAATAGCTGTTTCTGACTAATAACTTTATAAATCATAATGCTTTCATAAAATAAAATTCAGAGGAAGAGAAAAAGAATTCTATGCAAATAAATATGATGTATGAATACCAAAAAATAGTTTTGCTGATTGCCTTGTGCCTGAGAAAGAATACACAGAATACTTTGATAAAGAATAAATGATATAATGAATCTCTATAATGATAAAGACTAAACAGTTGATTTACTTGATTTAAACCCAGACATTTAGTAGAAAGATATGAAAATACTAGTTTGAAAGAACACATACACTCAAATATTCATAGCAGCATTGTTCATAGTGACCAAACCATAGAATCAACCTAAATACTCATCAACAGATGACTATGTAAAGAAACTGTGGCATATATACTAAATGGTATACTATTTTTCTGTTTTAAAAAAAAGTGAAATTATCTATTTGGGGGAAAATGGTTGTAACTCAGAATGATTTTGTTAAGTGAAATAAGTGAAGAAGTGAAAGATATTTAGGAGGCAATTTCACTCATACATGTCATATGAATAACTAAAAAAAACTACCTTAAATTGACAAAAGTAATACACAGACTTAGTGAACATTCTGGTGATCAGTTAAGGAAAAGAAAGGGGTTGGATGTTTGCCACTCAAAGCCTCTTTGCAGACCACAACACCCAAAAGGAGAGAGAGAACACAGGGAATTGCCTTGCCACAGAGGTGGGGGGGGGGATGAGGGGATGGGAGTGGGGGGGATAATATCCATGGTGGTGGAAAATGGGCACTGGTGGAGGGAGGGGTATCTGATCATTGTATAATCAAAACCCAAGCACAAAAATTTGTAAATCTACAACTGTACCTCATGGTGTTTCACTAATAAAATTTAAAAAATAAAAAAAATTAAAGAGCCTAGAATGAGAGGAAATTACCTAGCCTGGGCACAAGAGGAGAGTCAGACTGAACTGAGGTGCAAGGAGTATCTGGGGGAGGCCAGACCTTCTACAAGAAAGGAGGCTCTGAGAAGGTCAGAGTGAGTCTGGTCTCTGAGACGACAAAAATGGGAAAATCCCTCCTACAGTACTTTTCTCACCTGATAAAGAGCAGCACTAGCTAATCCTTCAGCAGTACTTGAAAACAGTATGGCAAGGGTCCTTTCAAACTCACATCTTCCCTTACATACTACTGCCAGAGGAGAAGAAATACTGGCCAGAAGGGTTCCAAGCCCCCACACCAGGAAACTGACCCAGACTTAGAGCCTTTAACTGCACAGAAAGATAATGAATTTCTCTGGGCTCATACTTCTGGGTATCAGCCAGAAGTATGAGCTCAAAATACACACTTTGGGAGGGGCGGGGGTGTCACACCCAGTAATGCTCAGGAGTTATCCCTAGTTCTGTACTCAGGAATTACTCCTGGTGGTGCTCAGGGGACCATATGGATGCTAGGGATCAAACCCAGGTTGGCCACATGCAAGGCAAACACCCTACCTGCTGTACTACTGCTCCAACCCTAGTTTTGGAAGAGCTAGAGCATCAATCTTGCTAGAACAAAAGAGATTCTGAATAGGCACCATTCTAGCACAGCCGCACTTCATCATGGACGATGACTGAGGGATCACAAAGCTGCTTCGAACTTTATGGTACACACTAAAATCACAAATATCCTTCTAAGACTCAGATTCTATAGAAACCTGTGATGTAGAAGAGTTTGGTTTTTCTATTATTCTTCTCTGCAACAAATCAACACTACTGAATTTACAATAAACCAGATTTTCAAAGTGACCCTCCAATATTACTGCAGAGGGTAGTAAAATGGTTGATTTGTGGTGATTATTCTAAGAAGGGAAAAAAGAAACCCCAATGAAAAACCCTTTGAGAAAACAGGGTAACAGAACTTCTAGACAATAAGAATGTGCTATAGTGTTTCTGCATGCTGGTTAACAATAAATCCCTGTTCTCAGAGAATCAATGTTATATACAATGTGAAAATACCTGCAGGCCATTCAGACCTCTCAAGCCCTGGAGCTGCTGGTCTGTGTCTATGAGAGACAACTATCCTTCTTTGAACAAGTGTCTTTGAAAATGACAGCATTTTGTGGATGGCTTCATTTGAATAACACATCTTTCAAAATCAAGCAATATATTCTGATTATCTCTAGAATAGTTAGAAAAGGAGTAAAGTCAGTTCATAAGAAATCAATTCAAGCAAAATCTTGAATACAACAGAAGTCTTATGACATCCTGTGACATGAACACAATTAACAAGGTTCAGCTAAAAATAGATAAGAAAAAATAATTATAAATAAATATTAGAAAACTCAGGAAATGAAAAGGATAAAAGTGAGGAATCTAAATCTTTTTGAGGGTAGTAGTGTACTCTGCCATCCTAATTTACATGTCAAGTACCAAGGTTGGAAAGAAAATGCCTTTCTTTCTATGATAAAGGATTCCTTTAGTGGCTCAATCTCATAACTGCTGCTTTAGATAAAAACAGCAATCAGGGAAAATTGTTAACAGGCTTTCAATTTGCTTTCTGTTCACAAAACTTTATTCAAGAGACAAGTATAACAGATGTTTTCTGCACAAACAGAAAAGGAAAAGCAAAAATAAACAAAGCACAATTCTGTGCATCTGAACAAGGGCTAATTGCAAAGAAGAAACCACAACTATTTTCCAAGATGCAAAATTGCAGAACTCTGTCTTAGGATTCAAGAACTTCTTACATTTTTATGGACAACTTTTTAAGTAATCTGTAATGAGAATAAAGACTTGACCGGTGGAATGAAGAGACATAAAAATAGTGTGTGACAATATTCACAAATATGATCATCAGACTATGACTATTTTGGGCCAAAAGCCACTGCCAAATTTGTGAAATAAAAATAGACTGACGGTTGTTTAAAATCAATGAAGAGAATTAAAATAAAAGCTTTGGAAATCTTATGGCTTTCTGCTTGGTGAATTCTTTTACATATATCCAAAAGAAGTCAAAATTCTTTAATTTTTTTTCGGTGAAAAAACAAAAAACAGGGTCTGAACTCAGAAAGGTTGCAAAGAAAAATAGGTAATATATATACTTAAAATATACATAAGACAGCTTCTTAACAACTTAGGAAGTTCTAAGACTGAAGACAGACTTTTTAGAGAAAAATCATGAAAGATGAAGGCAAGAAAGCAAGCAGGAAAACAAAGTAAGAAAACAAAATAAAGATTACGTGGAAACCCACATAATCTAGAGTGCATATGTCTGTGCTGACTCAATAAATAGCCAGCAAGTGTGACCTTAAACAAGTCGCTTCCATGCCTGAGCCTGAGTTTAAACTAAAAAGAAATACTAACTTACCTAAAGGCTGGCATTAATATGAAAAAGACCTTTCAGCAACAGTAATCCTACAGTGGCATCTGCAGCATCATCCCTCATCCTTCACCAGCATCCCGCCCCTGCATCTCACCACAGCCTCTTGCACCGTCTTCTTGTACCCATAAGGCCTTTTTCAAGGAAGGGTGTGAATGTGCAGTTTCATGATTGAGGATCCATCCAAGCTCACTTAGAGATATGGGAGGGAGGGGGAGACTGAGATTCTGAGCAAAACCTGGTCACAAATCAAAGTCCTACCTTCCTGAGTCTCAGAGGACACAGCAGAGCAGTCAATATTGTATTATCTTTATCATGAATATGCCTGTTTTAAATGCTTATAAAAATGGATCATACAGTAATTTCTCTCTATATTAGGCTTCATCCAAACAAATAATGCTTTTGAGATATTCACACCTTATTTTTTGGTATAAATACTAGTTTTCAATTTCTTCATTATTGCTAAGTATCATTCCTATTACATAAATAACCAGTTTCTCTCTTTGTCTCTTTATAAATGTCTAAGTAGTTCCACCTTTTTGGCTGTTTTTCTGGAGTCTCTTGAACTTGCTCTTTTTGTTTGTTTGGTTTTTGTTTTTCTTTGGACCAGATCAGGCAATATTCAGGGGCTACTCCTGGTTCTATGCTCAGTAATTACACCAAGTCTTGATTAGGGAACCATTAGATTTTGAGAAACTGGGACTGAGCTTAGGTATGCTGCATGCAAAGTTGAGCTCATTTTCCAGCCTTAATTTTCTCTTGGCCCTTTTTTTTTTTCCTTCTTGGCCTTTTAAAAATAGTTTATTGGAAAGTAAAAGAGAAGGGAAAAGGAACTCCCCATTTGGAAAGAAACAGTATAGGACTAAATTAGCTATGGTCTGTTTTGTGTCATTTTAAATAGGGAAACTGGGGTTTTGAGTTACAGAGAATGCAGGAAAGTTACAGGTAAGGGTTTTTCCAAGTAGGGACCCAGTGCTGTCAAAGTATCTTAGGGAGAGAGAGGCCTGAGGTCTGTAATGCCATGACTCAGTTGCCTGTATCCAGGGCTCACATTAATTACCATCTAGAGTGTGATGGTTTTTTGACCATTTATCTCTCCTAATATAAAACAAAGTAGGATATATTGAAATCTTTTGGGAGTTACAAGAAGCTTTGCTTTCTTTTGGAAAAGGAAACTTCCTTCATGTATAAGAAAAAGGAAATGACACTATAAAAATGCAAATCATTAGCAATACAATATTATATCTTTTTTTTAAAAAAGTTTTACTTTCTGGCGGGCCAGAGCAATGGCATAGTGGGTAGGGCATTTGCCTTGCACGCGGCTTACCTGGGTTAGATTCCTCCATCCCTCTTGGGGAGCCCGGCAAGTTACTGAGATCATTCTGCCTGCACGGCAAAACAAGCTCCCCATGAAGTATTGGATATGCCAAAAAGAGTAACAACAAGTCTTACAATGGGGATGTTACAGGTGCCCGCTCAAGAAAATCGATGAACAATGGGAGGACAGGACAGTACAAGTACAGTACTTTCTGACATTAGCCAACCACTTATGATAAAGGTGATGAGAGTCTATAATAATAATGAGCAATGTATAATTCCTTTTTTCTTTTAGTTCTTAATAAATTAGAAACTGAGAGTCTTGGAAGAAACTGAATTTATAATAGAAGTAAAAACAGTTTAGCTATTCAGGTACAGCTGTGTCTCTGTGTAAGAGTGTGTGTGTGTGTGTGTGTGTGTGTGTGTGTGTAGAATCTGAAATATCATTGTTCAGCTATTTAACTATAAATTCTTTGGTTTGCATTTAAAACAGCATTGCATAATATGTAAAGAATTTATGCTTATATAAAATCTTACTTTTTATTACTTAAAATGAAAATTAAGAGCAAATAAAAAAATACCATGACAAGAAAAGATACCATACATGAAGGCAAAGGCCTTTAGATTCCAGTACATTGTTGGTATGTGATTTTTGCTCCCGGCTGTGCATGGGCTTTACTCCTGGGATTGTGTTTAGGGATTGCTCCTGGTACTGCTCAGAGACCTGAGATCAACTGCATTCAAGGCAAGAGCCTTAATCCTTATACTAACTCTTTTCCTTTGATTCCAGTATCTTCAACAATACATAACCTTGTTTTGGGTTGGTTTTTTTTTTTTTTTTTTTTTGGAAAAAGGTTCTAGATTTTGACTTACCAGCAGGCTCTGCAGGTTATATGTCCAGAACAGGTGCCATGAGATGGAAGTGGAAAAGAAAGTAAGGTTTACCTTTTCCAAAGAAATCCCCTGAGATATTTGAGGGAAGACCATGGGGGTTCCTGCAAGTGGAAAAAGACAAGTTCTCTCTAATAAAAAGCAGTGATTTGCTTCCTATAAGGGGTTCTCTTTACCACTGTACTTTGCTCGTGCTTCCAAGAGGTTCCACAAAACTTTGCCGAGGACCACTTAGAGGACTCCCAGTAATGCATCATTAATCAACTGCCCCCCCCCAACTATTTCTGCAAAGCAATTTCACTAATTTGGAAAAAATGTAATTCAATTAAAATTCTGCAAGCTTCTCAGCCCAACAATTTGTTTTGGTTGCAAGTGAATAATCTAAAGTTTTTGTAATTTCTAATTCATTTCCAGTGAATAAACCCTGGGAACAGAGTGAGTGGAAATGAATTAGAAATCACAACACAAAAGACAGAGAAGACACTCCACCAATTTTGGAGAGAAAAAAAAGAAGAAAATGAACTGTAGCAGAAATACTCTATTATGTATTAAAATGTCCTAATTAGTTCCACCCTTACCCCTCAAGGAAAAAAAAAAGGATAAGAAAGGAACGGGAAAACCCAGCAACAGATCACTAACCTGTGAATGTGGAACACTGATTTTACTTTCAATTAAATGACTGTTTTGTACATATTGTATCTGCCTGATCCTTGTGGTCTGTAGTAGAATCGGCGGTGGGGGTGCAAGAGTTAGGGGGATGAACAATCTCTCCTCTGCCCTATTCCTATACTATTATCTTGTGGGCAGAGACAAAGTTCTTGACTTGTACACCAAGATTTTTGGTTAACACTAGGATGCTATTGCCTACCCCGCTTTCATCAGCATTTGCCCCTAACTCTGATCTCTATAATGGGAAAACAGTGCAGTGAGTGGAGCAGTTCCAGAGTATGCCATGCCCCAATTCTTATCTCTGCTTACTTTTTATAAAATGCAGAGCCAGTTAATCACAGAGCATGCCCAACCTCTACTTCCCCCCATCAGCTTTCACTCTCAGACTCTCTGGCTAAAAAAAAAAAAAATAGCTAATCTCCATGCTTATCAGGGCAGAACAAAATACAGATGCACAGATTTACACCAACTGACTCCCCTAGACTAAGTTGACTGGTGCCACAAATAGCAAGTCTAGAAACTAGTTTGGTCTTAGTTGGGAGCAGAAATGACACCTATGAATGACACAAACACACTTTGAAAATCTTCATTGAGGACTTAAATGAAACACTTGAATTCAGATTTGTTCAATTGTATTTAACATACATCAGGATTCATTGTTTTCAGCACAGTAGTCTGTGAATTTACAAAACTGCTTCCAAAATGGGCAAATATTTTCATCACTCTAAAATAAAATACATCATATCTAAATATCTACACCATCTATACCCAGTCTGTTTATATATTATGCCTGCCTTACACATTTGCTCCTGTGTAACCCCAGGGATTTGTTCTGGCCACATTATGCCTTAGCGACTGCATGTATGACGTGATCTTTTCTCTGAACTGATCTACCCAGAGTCCAAATATCAAGGATTGCAGGTAAACAGGGTCACATATTTTTGAACTTTTTTTTTATACTGGGAACATAATTTAGGTTCATTTGCTCAATCTTTGGAGAAATATTTACCAAATCCCTCTAGTCACTAAAGATTCAAGTGTGTACACTCCACACAACTACTCTTAAGCAGAACATAATTTATCAGGTTTGTCAGATTGAATTCATCGAGCTTGTCAGATTGAAGAACATGTGCAACACATGTGAGTACACCCCACACAGTCCCATCAAAGGATGCAAGTGTGTGTTACTGCAACACGGGGTGAGGACATCCCAATCTGAGCCAGACGAGTGGCCATAAGAAAGAAGTTTCTACTAAGAAAATGAGATGCTAGGAGTCTTGAAGGACAAGATGCTTTCACTGGAGACAATAGAACAAAAAAGGATTTTAGGTGAAAAAAGTGTATAGTCTGTCAAAATACAGAATAGGAGGAAACAATGTGACACACGTGAGAAGTGGGAGGTGTGTGCCAGTACAGCCGGGGCATCAGGGCATGGGGGAACTGCAGAATTCACTGGACAGCACTTCCAGGCACTCTGAAGGAGCTTGAGTCTGATCCTTCAGGAAAAGTTTGTAAGCCTTTGTGCAAGCGCTATCCTGTGATTCTCCAATGATCAAAGGGTCCAGAGCATGGGGAAGACCCAAAGGAAGAATTAAAAAATTCAGGAAGAAAAAAAATCCATCATAAGGTCAAGAAGAGACTTAAACTCGAAATGATGAAGGCAGAGAAAAATCAGTGACAACAGGAGCAGAAAGAGAGAGGCATGCATCTGAGAAGGGTGAAAGGATGGGATTTATGGGGTATTGGAGCTGACTGCATGGTGGGTATGAACAGAGTGGCAAGAGCCCTGCACTGAGGCCAGGTAAATAGGAGGCGAAAATGCCCTGAGGAGAGGGAGGATCACCCTGTGCCTTGGACACACAGAACACATGAATTCAGATTTGTTCAAGTGTATTTAACAAACATCAGGATTCATTGTTTTCAGCGCAGCAGTCTATGAATTTACAAAACTGCTTCCAAAATGGGCAAATATTTTCATCACCCTAAAATAAAATACATCATGTCTCTTTGAGCACTTTCTATGCCTGAAAACTGCTAATGTCTTCTGTATCTATAGAATTTTTAAAAAATTAATAGGATGTCATAGAGATCCACAGTAGACAGTTTAAAAGAAATACAGTATTTTTAACTTAGTATGTTATATACTGTGACTTATGTAGTTTCTGAGATTTAAGTATTATTGTGTGTCTATGTGGTTTGTTAATTTTATTAATAAGCCTATTCTATTTTGTGAATGTCCCAATGATTACTTATATACTATCAATTGTGGCCATTAATCAGACGTCTGGTGTTGGGAGATTGTTCATAATCATTTATGAACATTTAGGTATCATGATTATGCAAACATAAGTCTTGATTTTTCTTTGAAAAACACCTAATAGTAACAGTGCAAAGTTATATTTGTAAGTGAATGTTCAACAACTTAAGTAACTGCCAAGTTGTTTTCTAGAACTTTAGTATGGTTATTAGAAAAAACATAATCTGATATATCATTGTTGCACCAATTTGAGTTTTCCTATCAGCTAATGACATTAGATCCTTCCTGTACTTATTTGATAGCCATATATCTTTGTTTATAAAGTTACCACAAATATTTGGTCTATAAAGTTACCACAAAGTTTGCTCGAGCGGGCCCAGTAACATCTCCATTGGAGACTTTGTTGTTTGGCCTTTTTCTCTGCATTGAAATCTCTTTGAGGCCTAAAATATTTTATACCAATTTCTTTTTAAATCTACAATCATGATGCTTTATAGATAATAGACACTCCCCAAAATGTTGGAGGTAGCTACAAAAGTTGTAAGAATATCAGGAACTTAGTTTGAACCCTCTTGATTCTATTCATTAAGGTGACATTGCATCACTTACATGTCTTCTCTACTTTTAAGCTTCTACATTTTTGTATGCTCACTTATAGGATGTTAAAAGAAATAAATACAGAAGAATCTGCTATTTGAGCCTATGATGACTGGCAAGTAGAAGGTGCTCCATAAAGATAGTTATTTATGTAATTAAAATCAATTTAAGGAAGATGAATGTGAAAAAAAGGATATTGAATTATGTGAACTCAGTTAATTTTGCATGTTTCCCAAAGAATATTAAGACTTCCAGTCACCTATGAAATAGCAGCTGCTTTCAATTATGTACTAATTTGAATAAACCAACATGAATTCAGGGAAGTTGTATAAGAGAGAGGAAAAGGCCAAGTAGACACATAAACTGATGTCTTTCTATTCTGGGCTGAAAAATCTTACTCGTTCTGCCTGTGTGCCAAGAAGAGGGATTTATTTTTTTTTTTCATGTTTCTGAATGCAAAGCAAAGTTGTTTCGTCGGATGTGTCTGTAATGCCCATGTTGATATGTTGAAAGAATATGTGTGTAGCAGAAAGGTTTTTACATGTCACTACAGGGTGTTCCAAACTGCCACTGCCTTTGATATGTCTGTATCTGCCTGCCCATTCCCCACTCCCGTCCTTTCCATTAACATAAAACATGAACCTGCATCTAAAAATATCTGGGGCTTAAATAGAAGGTTTCTATTTGACAACAGAATATATAATTGTAGATATTTTGATCACTGACTGACTTGTAGACATCCATCCACTTTCCAGGATGATCCAGGTCAGCTGGTGTGAAATACCAAATCAATATGTGGCACTTGGACATGGCCAGTGTGTTCTGCCACCAGATGATTTGGGGTACAGTGACCAGAAATTTCTCACTTAGTTAGTCATATATTTTTTTGTGTGAAAATTTTTCTTTCACTAAAAAAAAACATTTCATAAAATTTAAGTTTAGACATGAAATTGAAGGGTGGACATATCAAGGATGGACAGTTTTACTAGAACAGTGATGGAAACAGATGGCTTTTCCTAAAAATGGAAGACCACTGGTCGAAACTGGCTTGTTCTCTGAATGCATGTGCTTGTCCCTAGAGACTCAGAGTCCCTGGAAGGGCCCATGAGCAGGGACCCGGTAGCTGCGGGGGTAGCTTCCCTGACTCAGATGCACAGCCATATCAGTGGCAACTGCTGAGGTTTTGCTCATAAGTGGAGATTGATTTGAGACTTTGAAAACACCCACAACTCACTTTTGATTTCTCCATCTCAGAGCATAATTAGACTTCAGAAAAATAATGTCTAGAACATGTAACAGAAAATCCATCGTGGCATCAGTCTCCCAAACACAAAATTAATTAATAATATTCATACATACCTTTGAATATAAAAACCAACATCAGCAAACAATCTGAATGTCTAACAGATTAATTGATAAAGGACTTGTGGAATATCTATACATGGAATAATACACAGCTATAAAAACTGTGAATTCATGCTTCTTGCTGTGACATGGATGGAACCGGAGGGCATCATGTTAAGAAAAGTAAGTCAGCAATAGAAGCATGAATACTGTATGATTTTGGTTATCTGGAGCATGATGAGACAAAACAAGGGAAAAGACACATAAAACAGTGATCAACATTTGTCTTAGGTTACAAAACTGAGATTAGCAAAGCAGTGTGGGTAAGAAGGATCAAGAAGCTCAGACTGGAGGGCATATAAGGACAGTGGTAGAAGTTTCTGAGTGTTTCAGTGGTGACAGACAGGGTTTATAAACATTGTGCATCAATGCATAAACTTCGAACAATTATAACCATGTTATCTAGATAATGATTTAAAAAAAGAATCATCATAAGGTTCTACTAAGACAGGTGCTCTACCATGATTCTGAACCAGATGAAACTCCCTCCAGAAGTGAATCAAGTTTCCATCTTACCTCTTTCCTACCAACACTAGTTTTTTTCCCAGTGTTTTGATACAGCTTACAGCTTATTTTAATGCTCATTATCTATTATCTTAAAATATTAAATGATTTTAACAGGGGCTCTTTCACTTTGTATTGTACTTCACACAGGCAAAGTTTCTTGATCAAAACTAAAGAAGTAAAAGAACTCTTTGAAAAGATATTAGTGGCTTAAGGGGATAATGGGGCAGTGTTGGGAAATGGGAAGAACTATAGGAACTTTAAACCTAATCAGGTCCTTCCACGGAGAAATGTTCATGCAAGGCTCTGTGCTCTGCTGAGCACAAGATGCTGTTCCCTTATGAGTCTGGCTCTCAAATCTGACTCCTATTGGAACATCCATTTTGTTGCGACAGGCTGTAGTCTCTGATCTGGTGTCCACAGCTGAGAGAAGAAGTGAGAATGTTCTTTCATCTTCTATGAGAAAGAACCCTGCCTTCTACCAGTCTTGAAGAGACAAGTTCCTCAGAGATGTAACAAGAGATGTGTCCTATTCCAAATAGTCATAACACAGTGAAAAGTAGTAATATGTATCTGCTTTTCTAAACTTCTAAGAAATGTGCCCTTTTGGATTTGCCAAACACCTTATCATTCTTTCTTTGTGTTCTTTCCTATACTCCCTTTCTTCTTTCATGATATAGTCCTTAGAGTAAAGGTAAAGGTAAAGGCCCTCCCGTTGTTCGTCGATTTGCTCGAGCGGGCCCAGTAACGTCTCCATTGGAGA
>JAOXYA010000041.1:36768152-36778892 GCA_028565675.1 Sorex palustris | reverse complement strand
TTAAGTGCGTTTCATCATGTAGTACAGTACTCTTGACTACCAGGACCCCATAACCCCCAGCAAAACCCTGTACCTATCATTTCCTACAACAGCCCCTAGCGTATGCTATCTTCACTTCTTCACTTACTTCTTGTTTTCTTCCTCAACAGGATTGTAAGTCCCATTAGACATATTACCTAATAGTTAAAAAGCCCAGTAAGAGGAGGGAAATGTTATACTGAGTTTTTTCCTTTTGCTTTTCACTAAGTTCACTAAATAGAAAAGAAAAATAGTAGTTTCAGTGGGTGAATGCCTGTTTCATTGAGGTCAAGAAGATAATTTCTTTCTACAACAACCAAGGAGCCAATCAAGTGCACCCACCTCCTCTGGCCACTAATAAAAGATAGGGATCATCTGCTTGTTTTCTGTTCAAATATTGCTGATTAGTATCTTGTGTCACTCATTGATCAGTGACAATGTTTCCTGACACCAGCGTTCCACTTTCTATATAGCCATTAATCAATCAACACTACTGAAGAGTGAACTCAATTAACTTTCTTTAACAGATAGAGCACTGAGATCAAAGAAGGAACAGCAATTTGCCTAAAGACTCTAAGTACATAAGTGTCAAATCTAGGATTCTAATCCTACTCAGGAATTCAGGATTCTAATCCTACTCAGGGATTCTGAAGCCCAGGATTTCTACCTGTTTCACATACCCCCAATACACCAGATCTACCAGGGCTCACACCCCAACACTGCCCAGACACAAACTGCTCAGATCACCACAGTTCAGACCACTGATGGGGCGGCGGAAGTCTCCTGAGCTGTCAGGAGATTTCCTTTATCCACACCAAGTCACCTCTATAGTCATCTGCTGCCTTTAAAAGGGTGAGTGCTCATCAGACTGTTCAACACTTAAAATACAAGACTCATCACTAAAAAACCAAAAGCAAAGCAAAACAGCAACAAGAACAGCAGCAAACCACTGAGATTTTTCCATTCTTCATATGGAATAAAAATATCTTCCAATATTAAAGAGGCATTTAGGGCTTAATGGTGATAATGATAGACCATTTAGCAAGTTAAGACACAGAAATCACTCCAGCGCACTGCTTTCCCAGTGAGATGATGAATCATAACCACACAGAAGGCACCTCTGCCTACCCGTATGGCCAGTGCCAGAGAGTGAATGTTCTAATAATAAGGGGAAAAAGCAGTAACTGATCTGAGTTACCCTCCCGTAGAGGGAGGCTGAGTTCTCGTTATGTGCTTGGATAGTACTGAAGATCACAGGTGAATGGACATGGCCAAGACTCGGTCTAACAGGCGTGATTCTCTGAAGTACCATTTGACCCAATCTCAAGAAAGTCCCTTAACGCCCTGTGCCAGATGCCCAGTCTCAGCAATCCCACTCATTCTTCTGGTATGCACTGCAAATTCAGCAGAGCCTCCGGAAGGAAACATAGCCTCCCTTTCTACTGATCCTGGCTGACAACCCAATTGTTAAAAAAAAAAAAAAACACCTTACTACATGAGACAGAGCAAAGTCATATCAGAATGGAGTGACTGTGAAGATGCCACCACCCCGTCGTGTCACCACCACCCAGAGCCTCACTCTATTATCTTTTATCTCAATGATATTTAGCGCTCTGTATGAGATACAGTTATAAAATAAATGGTCAGACTCACTCAAAATTAGTTCTGACATGGTGCAGGGATCCTTCTCTGGTGAATAAGGAGCTCTGATGAAGTGTTCTCGAAGAAAGAAAGGGCCAACATGCAGGCTGGGTGTCTAACTTGAAAATCAGCTCATTAGTCTCCTGCACACCAAACACTGTTCCAGCCCACCCCTGAGGGGATTTAGCATAATCAAATAAACTGATGCAACCTTTCCTGAAGGGAAGGAGCTACCAACTTCCAACTATTCCCAAGAAAACACCCTCAACCATTTTCCAAGGCAAGAAGCAATCCTGCTGGGAATACTCAGAATAATGCAAGTCTAGAAAGCAAATGCATTTCCAGTATGAAGTAAAACCTGGGATTTTACTCATAGGACTGAGCAGTGTCCCAGTGAGTAGAGCCTGAGGTCATGGGGAACAGATGTACAGCAGCTTCTGAAGCCTGTTTCCTGGAAGGATGAAGTTGTTGACTTGATAATGGGTCTAACGGGACTGTGTTCTCTTAAGGACATTAAGGACTCTGTGGTCACTTGAGGATCATTAATTTGGAACTACAGCACCAAAAATAATATAACCTGTTACGTCCAACCCATGTTTACCTGATTCAGACTTCTGACAGGCTGTTGGCCATTACTAGGACAATTTAAGAGCTTTTTTTTTCCCTCCAGAAAGAAGCAGAAACCTGTTTCCTGGCTGAAACGCACAGGCATCCTCCCCTGCTGTTCTCCAGGTTTCCTTTCTCTGTGCACCTTTTGCTCTCCCCTCTGTGCAAGGAACATGATTGGTGGGTGCTGGGTTTCACAGCCAATGGTGTATCTGCAAAGACGCTATTTCATCAGGTTTCTCCTGTTCTAAAACTTCCCAGTGACTCCCCAGTGATGCTGATTAAACACACAGGTCTCAATTCACTCACCTAGCACCTCTTGTCAAATCTTACCTTCTCAGCATTTCTACTGTCTATTGTTTAACTTACTATCTGGCTTGTGCTCTGCCTCCCTTTTCAGAAGGTACTGTCCATAAAGGTACTGTTCTCTTGCTTTTCTCACTCTTGTGTCCAACTTAAAATAGCATATACAGGAAGGAAGTGTTACAAAGAAATTGGTATGCAATATTAAAATAACAAAATTAAGTAACTCTCCAAGCACCATGACCGGGAAGAGGCCAAAGTGGCTCTGTTTAAAAGATCGCTAACCTCTTCCAGGGCCAGAGCATCAGTACAGTGTGTAGGGCTTTTGCCTTGACAGTGACTGACCAGGGTTCAATCTCTGGCACCTCATTTGCTTGGAAGACCCCCACTTCTAGAGTTCTTCCAAGCACTACCAGAAGTGATCCCTGAATGCAGAGCCAAGAGTAAGACCTGAACACCTCTGGGTGTGGCCAAATTAATACATAAATAGATAAATAAAAGATGACCTCCTCCATTAGACTAAATGCTTTCAAATAATACAAAGAATATTTGGCACCTGAAAATCCAACTCTCTGGTGAAATGTTCTACATCATACCTGGTATATGAGTAGTATGTTTTACAGACTAACTGTCTCAATCTCTAGTAGCAATTAGAATTGATTTTCTTTGCAGAAAATTAAAATGCTCACTTTAGCCAGTATCTTTTTGTGACCATCCAAAAAAACCATACTTTGTGTGTATGCCAATAGTAATGATCTTGCTCTCTTGCACGGACCTCTGGTTCCAACCCCACATCTGCCTGTAGCCAATCTATGATCTTGATACATCTCAGAGCTCTGTATCTGTGCGCTAGCTCACACATAGGACTGATAGGACCCTTTCCAACTGAACATTTTGAATAATAATTTCGTTACTTTATTGTAAAACTAATAATAAATTTAATATTATAATAGATAAATAATAAATACAAACCACGGTGGAGCACTTTGGGGAGACAAAGAGCAGTATTTATCAAGGATCTTAAAAATGTTTAAATCCTTTGATAAAGCAATCTCATTTCTAGGACTTCATCTGTAGAATAAAATATAAAATGTGCATGATGTTATCTCTACTATATCAAAAAGCTGCAAGACCATAAATGTAACATTTTAAAAAGAGGAGCCAGAGTGATAGCAAAACAGGTATGGAAGCTTGTCTTGCACATGGATGATCTGGGTTTGATTCCCGGCATCCATTTGGTTCCCTGAGCACCACCAGAAGTGATTCCTAAGTGCAGAGATAGCAGTGAACTCTGAGCAGTGCCAGGTGTGGCTCAAAAACATAAATAAATAAATAAATAAATAAATAAAGATAGAAAGACAGACTATAGAAACAGAAAAAGCATAAGAATAGAAAAGTGTGGGCCACAGAATGACACTTTGTAGTATTAAACAATGGCTTTATAACATGATTCTTGTGGGTGGAAAGTAAGCATAAAAGTTATATGCTAGTTATACAGCCATGACATAGGAATTACACTGACACATATAAAGTAACTGATTAGAATAGGGGGAAATAATTTTCCTTCCCACAATATTCAAATATATATTATAGGAAGAAAAATTATATATATATATGTCCTGTCTACTTGAAAAACTAAACAAAACAAGGAAAATTAAAATATTAAGATTAAAATTTCAAAATTTATCCCAAACACTCTCCAGAACACTACAGAAATTAAAAAATAAACCAAAATAGTATAAAATGAAAAAAAAAGAACTGGAGGATGAGAAAGCCTACACATTAAATACATCGATAGAACTGGAGAGGAAACTTAAAGTTTTGAGCACCTGTTTTGCATAAGGGAGACCCCTTTTTCATTTTTCAGCATTACATTTAGTCCCCTGAGCAATATCAGAAGTGGCTCCTAGACACTTAATCAACCTCTAAGCACTTCCAGGTATTGCCTCAAAACCAATAACAGTAATTACAATTTTAAAAATAGACCTGCAAAATGAATTAAACAAGCAAACAAAAAAAAAAACAGAGAGTACAGCACAACAAAGAATAAGCCAAACTCAAAATAGTTTAATTTTTATGTATAACTAGGCTTACCTGTATTTGCATAAAGAAACTCTGGATGAATATCCAGGATCCCAATTAAAATTGCCCTAACAGGGTACAGAAAGCCAAATGATTAAGGACAAAGTAAAGTGGTAAACAGAATGTGTCAATATTTACCTTTAAATAAACTTGGTTGTAAACCTTTTAGATAATCCTGATTCAAAAATGAAGTATTTTATCATCTATTTATTTTTATTTATTTATTTGAATTGCAGGCAAACCTGATGCTCAGGGCTTACTCCTGACTCCATGCTCTTGGCAGTGCATTGGGGACCAGTGGGAATAAGACCTGGGTCAGTTCTGTGCAAGGTAAGTGTCCTGCTCAATGTCCCATCTATCCGGTCTCAAAGTTGTACAGATTTTAAAACAATTAAATATCATTATTATCACAATTTAGGATAAACAAACAAATTTGTTTTCTGATCTTGATTTAATCATGAGAATGTGCCTATTCATTCTATTCATATTCCTGATTACCTGCAGTTGTATCTTGGAGGTATGTTTCAACATTTCTTGACTTAAGAAAAACGTTCCAAATGATATTGTAATAGCATTTTTCTTCACTGAGCTGACTCAGAGTTCTAGAAACGTCAATGTCTATCTACTTTCCCACACATATCTTTTGAATTTAAACTCTGACATTTATTTTATTGTCAGAAAGTTTCAACCTCTCATCAGGGTCTTGTCAGCGTGAAGATTTTAGGCAAGTGCCCATCACTGACTCTGAGAGCAAAGCTTTTGGTGCCTATCTTTAGAGGAAGCTTTTATGTTTCACACAAGAAAATAAAACCAGCAAAGCAATGCCAATTAAAATGACTATTAGGAAATCTGAATCAGCAGCAAGTAATGAGAACTTAAGAAATACACAAATCACTAGCCCACCTTCCAGCAGCTGGGTGAGGAAGGCTCCACCCCCCTTGTATTATATAAAGATGCTCAGGCACAGAAAGGCAGAGTATGTGGTTGGAGTTCACGCCATGCTAAGAGATGGAGACAGCATGAATCTGCAGTCTGGATCCAGTCCCATGTTCTTTAACCACAATGTTATAGTCAGCTTTTTTCCCCTAGAATAAAATTAGACTCCCCTGCACGCTGCCGTCATAAAGGAGCTATAATCTTAATAATGTGCAGAACGGTCCTTCCCTGCTCATCTTGCTTCCTATGAATTATTGTTCAATTATAGTGCTCTTGGTGAACAGGGATATGCAAGCTTCACCGTCCTTTTTACAGATGATGAACTGACAAGGAGCTGATAAATGAGTCATCTTCCACTATTAATGGCATACAAACATGGGTTAAAATCTATAAATCACACCCAGTCTTCCTTCCCCCAGGGGACATCGATGTGTCCTTCTAAACATCAGAAATGATAGAGCAGAGAGTGACAAATCCATGAAGTTCAAACTATTTTAAGCTTTGTATGCTATAGAGTCTCCATGCTTGATGAAGCTCCAAAGCTTCCAGACATACCAGGTAAAACCCCTGGGTGAGGTACCAGAGATACTATAGGCAGTTATGACATGGATCCTTCTGGAAAGCCTGATAATGTGGGCCCACCAGGTGAATTTTTTCCCTTCCCTAAACATGATAAAATACTGCAACTCAGGCATTTTCCTTAGATGTCATTTTCACTTCAAATGCTTGAGTAGGTCGTGAAGACATGTCACAAGCTGATCTCAGTATATGGTATCCTCCTGTACAGCGATAGGTTCTCATGTTCGGGACAGGCTCCTAGGGAGTAACAAGTGAAGGAAAGAACCTTCTAGTACATATGTTCCATGGCTAATTTCAAAAAGAAGTTCTGGGTCTTTCTACCCAACTTATTCTCCACCTCTTGGCTGGCACTGTCACTCTGCTTCTTCTCCACCTACTGACTCTGTATTCATTGTTAAGATCTAAATCCATGGAAACATCTCAAACCATCACAGCAGAAGGCCTAGGGACCCTTCCTTGAATTCCCACTGCTCCACATCCGTAGTAGATCTACCAGAACTGAGATTCACACAGAACTTCTTACCTCCACATTAAGTTTATAAGTTTCCCAAGGTAACAACCAGGCCATCATCCCTCATACTCCTGACCCTAAGGTAACAGTCATCCTGGGGGCTGATGGCACTCTGATGGTCTTCCCAGGACAATCTAGATAGGAGCAGCTTAGAAAGTACAAGAAAACAGAGCCAGCTGAATTGTGGCTAAACACAATTGTAGGATAAGACCTCATATCTTTTTCTCCAGGGAACTTAGACCATGTGAACCTAATATTTTCTTTTATTGGAAATAAAGCCTCCTCAAGACCAGTTCTGGCAAATCACTTAAATCACCTAAAAATAGCTCACTGCTCCTATGGCAGTAATGTAAGATGCTTCATTTCATCCTCTCATCAAGTTGTGGAGGTAACACTATCACCCTCCGCTTTCTTGAGGAGAAATGGAGGCACAGATTTTTCCACACCTAGTCCAACGTTGAAAGTTCCAGGATCCAGTTTCAAAGCAAACTAATATGATTTCATAATCCTCCTCTTTCAACCATAAGTCTAAAGCACCATAGTCTTCACCGGTGATGGTATCTGCTGTTTTTCTGACTATTCTCACCCACAGGGAGAAGACGGGAACTTTTCCAGTAGGTGGGTTGGAGAACTGACCTGACCAGCTCTCACTTGCCCTTCATGGCTCTGCCAGCTCCAAACATCTATTAGATATATTCCAATGAGAATTTGGGGAATATTTCCAGTTCAGGGAATACAACCAGACTTGGAAGCTCATTCATGTAGGAGCACTCTTCCATTCTCTTTCCAAGGAAGAGCAGTCAGCCCTCAGAAAAAAAACACCTGGGATCATTTCTGTTCAGCCCAACTCACTTGAAATAGTTTTCTTGAAGTGGAAAAGAAGTGAAAAACATGAAGACACGTGCAGTTTAAAAGAAATAGAACATCAGGAGTTATATAATATCCATTTTGGTGGTTGGGGAGAGTTGTCTCCAGAGTTTGGCAAATGAATAGACCAGTATGGGAAATCCAGGCTGTCATTCAGTCTTGCTGTTGAATTACCATTGAAAGGAGTTTGTGCCCATGAGTCAGGCTTGGGAGGAAGAGGAAGAGGAAGAGGGGGACCATTTCCTTAAAAGAGAATCCACCACTACATTGTGTGGTTGCTCGGTTTTCTGGGAACTGTGTGTGTGTGTGTGTGTGTGTGTGTGTGTGTGTGTGTGTGTGTGTGTAGGAGTGGGTTGAGGGTAGCTCAGATGTATTAGCCTGAAGTGTTGCTATACATATAAGGTAGTGGTCAGTGTTTGGGCCCTAAAGGGACAGTCCCTCGGAGAGGGAGGGGGCTGTGAAAAAAAAAGACGCTCCTCCATAAGCCACTGCTCATGCTATAATCATCCATATTTGAAAACCAGTAAGAAAAGACCAGAAAAAATATAAAGTCTAGGGGCTGGAGCAATAGCACAGCAGGCAGGGCGTTTGCCTTGCACATGGCTGATCCAGGTTCGATTCCCAGCATCCCATATGGTCCCCTGAGCACCACCAGGAGTAATTCCTGAGTACATGAGCCAGGAGTAACCAATGTGCATCGCCAGGTTTGACCCCAAAAGCCAAAATAAAATTTAAAAAATGAAATAAAGATGATTGTTTCTTAAAAAAAAAGAAGAGAAAAAAGAAAATCTGTATCACTGTCACTGTCATCCCATTGTTCATCGATTTGCTCGAGTGGGTGCCAGTAATGTCTCCATTTGTTCTAGCCCTGAGATTTTAGCAGCCTCTCTTTACTTGTCCTTCCCAACAGTGCCGCACTGGAGGCTCTTTCAGGGTGAGTGGAATGAGACCTGTTGTTTTTTACTATTTTTGGCATATCAAATACGCCACAGGGAGCTTGCCAGGCTCTGCTGTGTAGGCAGGATACTTTTGGTAGCTTGCCGGGTTCTCCAAGAGGGAAAACTAGAAAATCTGAAAGAAACTAAAAGATTCATATAGTTCAATAAATGCTAGTGTTTCTAGCACAATGTCCTCCCAGGTCTTCCACATAAAAATATCACTTTTGAAGCCCTAATTCAATCCTACTTTTAACATATACCATGTGTTCTGAGGATAGCGGCTATAGGTGTCCTTTGTGTTAGCCCTGCAGCAATCCAACCATCTGACTGGTCTGTGTGATTATTACCATAACACACATCCACAACAGATGAAAACTTCGTGCAGACAGGGCATGTTTCCTAATGCCAAAAGAGTGTCCAATCCACAGAAGCTGTTAGACAGTTTTTTGAAGAAAATTAAATAGTAATTTGATAGATGGGCAAGCTGAGACCTAGAGAGATGAGAACTGTCTTGTCCACACTTAAATATTAAATGAGGTAGATCAAGAAAACTTTTGAATCTTTTTCTTCTCAACTTTGTCATCCACTTCCCCACCCCCAGCACTTTGTATGTTACCCACTTATTACTGAGATCCTTTTCTGTGACTTAAATAGAGTAATTGTAGTATTTACAGAATTTAGAAAATGCAACTGATATACCTGAAATACTAAGATAATAATCAGAAGAACTTTCTCTTTTTAAGGCTGTTTATACTCAGTAATTTCTTTTTTTGTTGTTTTATATCCCACTTCAAAATTCTTAGAGTTTTGAAAAGGCTTCCAATGCAGTACTTAAGATAGCAGAATTATTTAAACATAGTCAGGGTCTTATTACCTGTTTTTTTCGTTTTAATATGTGTAATGTGTCATAAATAAGTGCCTTTTACCTAATAATTGAGATACAGTACGTATTTGAGAAACTGAAATAAAAAGAGTATCCAGGAAGCAAAGACTTCTTTATGTTGAAGACATTGTTGGTGAAAAAATATGTATAATTCTGACACTTAGGGTTGATTGATCCATCTGTCTTTTTCATTTTATGGGAACCATTTTTATATCTGAAAATGATATTCCTAATAAGGACAAAGCAAAAAACAGCACCTGTCTTTCTATTAATGGCTTAGGAATAATTTAAATAGAAGTCAGCACAGTATTGCATTGTTAAACTTTACTCAAGAATTATAGAAAATATGTTATTGAGTTCACTTAAAGTGTAATCTGAAAAATTCTCTGGAAGACATTTACTGATTAGAACTGAATTGTTTTTCTATGTCACCATGAAGACAATGCAAATGCTGATTAAAGCAATTAAAACTTTCCTTTGTTTGCAGAAAGAGATGTACCCAGATCTGGCTTTTTGTTTGTAGACATCTTAATAAGCACAAGCAGCCTGAAATGAAATCTGTCATCAGTTATATTTTTCTCTTAGACAAACTGTCTACTTCACATACATATTAAGCAAGATTTGTTACCAATGCTTCCTTATATTTCTATTTGTTGTTGTAGAATGGTAAATATAGAAATAACACTAGATCTATCAATTTGATAATATAATACAATACATCTGGCAGCTGAATGAGAGAAAATGTAATGACATATTTGGCAGAGTGAATGGTTTTTATTATGGGTTGTTCTTTCTCTTTTTTTGAAAAAAAAAAAAACAATTGTGCCATTTGTTGTAAACTAATGTCAAGGCATATAAAGTATTATTGGAGATTGGGAATTCATTGTAGAACATAAATTGACTGCCATCTACATAGAACCATCAGCTTTATAACCTGTTAAACATTTATTTACCAAAATAATTTGAATAGGAAAGCTTGCTGCAGGGAACCATGTCTGTTTTTTAGTTATATATTGATGAATTCCCTTAGAAACTTGATTTTCTTCTGCTTTCATAGTTACAATTTTGCTACAAACCACCTAGAATATTGAAAAATGGAGAAAATGCCTAGAGTATGCAACTTGATCAATTCCAAAAAACAGCTAGAGTAATTATAATTTTATTTGCTTTCATAGAAACACAAAGCTACAAATATCTCCCTCTTTTAGTGAAATAGAGCAGTAGTATAAAAGAATACCCTTATTTCACTTTTATTTTAGTTCTATGTTCTCAATCCAAGTAGGCTACTCGGTTTGGAGTCGAGCATCCTCCACCCAGATCCTCCAAATTCCAGTAGGCGGGGGTCACACCCACCACCTGGCCCCCTGGCGCCGTGT
>JAOXYA010000041.1:36267051-36278136 GCA_028565675.1 Sorex palustris | reverse complement strand
TAACTGGCATCACTGAAAAGTAAATACATAATGACAAAACTTTCACGTGCTTTAGTAAAGACACTGTCAAAAGAAAATGCTTAATTTTTTAGTTCTCACTGGATAATCACTTCATGTTATATGATTAATATTTTTTACTTATAATCTTTGCACATCTGACTAGAATATAGGTATAAATGCTTAATATAAGTCAAGACTAGAAAAATCAAGTATATAAGTTCAAGACTGTGAAGTGAAAATTTTTATCACAGTATAGGAACATGCTGGAGAAGTTTCTTTTATGTGAGTCATTTCTGTATAAAGCTATAAACATTTTTTTTAAGTCGAGAGCTGTCATGGCTTCTTGTAAAATCATAAAGATAATAAAGATATCCATTTTAATTGATTCTTTTCATTGTTTAATAAAATTGCTTTGTTTGATTGCTGAAGAATTTGAATTGAGTTTTCATTACCCACTTCTGAACAATTTACTCTAAGATCCAGACAATATTGAGCTAATGAGTTTGAATTTATATTAAACCTTAACTGTCTTCATGAAGTAAATGGAAAAAAAATCATGGCAGTAACTAAGTATTCTTCATTAAAAACTATGTCTTAGAGATTTTACAATGGGGCTTTTAATGGCGCTAAAGCTTTTAAATTGGAGTTTTACCAACTTTGCTATTTCTAAGCATATTATATGAAAATATGGTTTCCTTTCCTATTCCTTTTAAAAGAAACTAAAGCTTATAGCTGGCAGAGATAGTACAGCTTTCTTCAAGTGTTTAGCCTGCATATTCAACAGATTTAGTTACGAGATGAATTTAAGTCAAATTATTTTAATTTGGGGACATGTCTAAATTAAAATGGTTTATAACTCTTTCTAAGTATTATACTATTAATGCATTTCTAGAGCTATTTGAATCTAAGAAGTGAATTTCAATATTAAAATACAAGCCTTTTTACTGTTTTGACTTTGGCAGGGCACTGATATTGTCACAGTCATAAATTTATGTTTCTCTGAAACTGAAGACAGGTGATATATTTATTGACATTCATATTTTATTCACTGGTTTGATATTATTATCTTTTAAAAAGTGATCTTTTGGATTTGGATTGTGCATACTACGAGTACTACATTGGGCATTTAATGAATTCACGGTTCTTTTTTTTTTTTGCTGTGAAAGTAAATAGGGAGTTTAACTTGAACGTGTTGACTAGAATGTGACTTAATACACAGTAACTTTGCATTTTGTAATTATCAGTGTGCTTCAGTTCCAAAAATTAATTAATTCTCCAGGTAGAGAAAGAGCCCATTTTATACTAAATTGGTTAGTCAACTAGGATTAGACTCCACAAATAGACTCAATGTTGGAGAAATATTATTTTTCACACAATGTGAGAACCTTTCTAAGAAACAAAAGCAGAAAAGGAATATGGTTTCAGGGAGATATACTTGAACTTATTTCCCAAGAAATTACGTAGCTTCCAAATGTGATATGCTTTTTAAATCTTCATTTCAAATAGGCATCAGAAGATTTGGAAAAATATTGTATCCAATAATTCATATTCATTCCCCACAGGCAGCAGTGATGGTTCTTGGGATAAGGAAACACTGTACTCTTACCCACCCCAGGGATCTCAGGCTTCTGTTACTCACCCCCGCATGTCTGCAGCGCATAGTCATCCACTTAGTCATCCTCTCCACCATCTTCAGCAGAGTCACCTTCTGCCAAATGGTACGATGGCATTTTTCAGCACTAAAGTGATAGTTTGAGAGAAAAAGTAAATAAATTGTCTAATTCTTGGATAGTAAACTCTAGGAGAGATATACTACATTTATATATAGATGATGGATTGTGATAAGTTAAAGAAAACCCTAGTACTTTAAACCAGTTAGCCTGATAAGTACAGTACTATAGTAATTGACCATTTATATTATTCACATGGAGTGGTAACGTGGTAAACAATAGCATCAAATGAATTAGCTTTTAGCCTAATTTCCCTGAGTGGTGAGTGGGTTTTGTCGCATATGTAGAGGAGATTTGTGTTTCTTTTGACTGTCACTATGAAGACTTTTTGAATGCTTCAATTTTCAATGATTTATGTAATCATCTTAATATTAAGATACAGTATGCTTTATAGTTTTGTATGACCAGAGAAATGATTTTTTTTGTAGGACTGGAACTTCCTTTTATGATGATGCCCCACCCTCTAATTCCTGTCAGCCTACCTCCAGCATCTGTTACCATGGCAATGAGCCAGATGAACCATCTCAGCACGATTGCAAATATGGCGGCGGCAGCACAAGTGCAGAGTCCCCCGTCTAGAGTTGAGACATCTGTTATTAAGGTAATTGCTTTCTTGCACAATTATTTTTTGTGAAACAGAACCTTCATCCACCATAATCTCAATCAGTTTCTCTTATTTCACAAGTAATTTTACTTTCCAACTATAAGTTATGAGAAAAATCACATTCAGTAACTTGAATCAGAACTATAATATTTTGGCCAGCAAGGTTAATTTGAAGTTCTCTGTTGGGGTATGTCTTATTTATTTTCAGTGAACCAGAGGGTTAAAATTTATATTTTCCAACTACTATGTTATTAGGAAGTGTAGTTAAGTTTGTATTATTCTAAAGCACATCCAAAATAATTGGCAATGACATGTGAATTAAAAAAAACTGAATGAAAGAATGGAACTGATATTTCTGAAATATGCTATACATTTGAGTCCAGAGAGATAGTATAAGGGTTAAGGAACTTGCCTTGTGTACTGGCTAACCTGATTCAAATTTATGCCACCAAATATGTCCCATGACAACCACCAGGGATCAATTTGAGCACAGAACTAGAAATAGTTTTTGAGTGCCACCAGATGTGGCCCAATTTCATCCCCTTCTCCCAGAAATATTCAAAGTTTGATGCTGGAGAGATAGTACAGCAGATAAGGCACTTGCCTTGCATGTGGCTGAGTTGGGTTTGATCCTTAGCATCCATATGGTTCCCTGAGCCCTGCCAGGAGTGATCTCTGAGTGCAATGCCAGGAGTAAGCCCTGAACACAGCCAGATGTGGTCCCCAAACAAAAACTAACAACAACAAAAAAGGTACTGTAAATTTAAAATTCTGAAAGATAAGATATCCAAGATAAGATGGCATATCACTGATATTGTCAAGTCATTAATTTATGTTTCTCAGAAAATGAAAACACTAATATGTTTATTGGCATTCATATTTCATTCACAGGCTTGATATTATTATATTTTCTAATGTGATCTTTTGGACGGTGCAAACTATGAGGACTAAGTGTGGCATTTAATGAATTCATGTGAAAATAAATTTGGGTGCGCACAAATATCACATATACATTGCGTACACATGCCTTTTCTCTGGTGTACATGCAATTTTGTTCTTTTAAATATGGTTAGGTATTAAAATGTTTTTATGTACTTACAAACAGATATAGATTCTTTATAATTTTATTCAAAATTTCAATCAAAATAAGTTAATGTATTTTTAAAATATTAATTTTAATTATGTGAAAATGCTTTATGCTATTTAGTTGTATTTGACATCATCATAACATTGATTTTGTTAGTGCTATATACTTAATACTGGGGGATCTTCCATATAATTTCTTTAATAAATAAACTATTTACAACTCTTGAATTGCACCGTAGAAATGCAGAATAGTAGAGAAGTTTTGGAAGACAGTTTATTGGTTTGTAACAAAGCTTTATAATAAATGCTATATGAGCATTTTATCATCTATTTAATTGATATTTATTCTAGGGAATTTAAAAGTTAAATCTCCCCCAAAACTTGAACATAGACATAATTCTCAAAATTTGCAAGCAACCAAGATGTACTTGATTAGGTGAATGGGTTAAAAAAAATGACTTATCCACCTATTGTAATTTTGCTAAATTGCATGTGGTCGACCTAGGTTCTATTCCTCCGTCCCTCTCAGGGAGACCAGCAATCTACCAAGAGTATCCTGCCCACACAGCAGAGCCTCGAAAGCTCCCTGTGGCGTATTTGGTATGCCAAAAACAGTAACAACAAGTCTCACAATGGAGACATTACTGGTACCCACTTGAGCAAATTGATGAACACTGGGAAGACAGTGCTATAATGCTACAGATATTGTTAAGTGAAGCCTGGGGTACCTCCTGGTGAGCCACTCTTCCATAACAGTTACTTGCAAAAGATAATGAAATACAATTTATTGCTCACATGTTTGAAAGAAAGTATACCACACATATTCATGGGTTACTTAGCAAGGTCAAAGTTAGAGAGTAGGGAGAGTGTGCTGGAGAAGTGGTTTGTTTGTTGGTTGGTTTCTTTGTTTTTAGTGTTTATAACTGTAGTACTTTTGTTTACTAGATTAAGGCTCAAATTCAAAACAAAACAAATCAGAGCTTGAGTCAATCCTCTAGGTTGTTTGCTTGCTTGTTCTTATTTCTTTTTTAAGGAGAGACTGTGAATCAAGGTTGTTGGTAAAGTGGTATCAGAAACTTACATTTATTAGACTTTTTTGCTATTCCAGAGTATGTATTATTTGCCAAGTTTAGTATCAGTCCTAAAATCCCTTTAAGCTATTTGTTCAAACAAAACAGATGCACAGGCAGCATGGAATAGCTTAACTAAACTTTTGATGCCATACGTTGGAATAATACTCAGAGTTAAAAATAAACATCGGGTGGGACTGGAGGGATAGTTAAGCAGGTAAGGGCGCTTGAGTCGGATGCACCTGACCCGGATTCAGTCTCAAGCACCGCATAGAGTTTCATGAGTGTTGTCAGAAGTGAACACTGAAAATGCTTCACATTGTGATCACAAGTCTGAACACTCTGGAAAAGACAAATCTCTGCAGGTTCTTTAAAAATTAGTGGTTGTTGAAGAGGGGGCTGAGGGATTATTATTAGGATAATAAAAATATTTGTATGGCACTATGTTCAAAGGTACATTCCTTTGTACAAATTCAAAATCCAACCTGTAAATACTTGCATAGGATGTTGGATAAAATTCCATTAAGTTTTGTTTATTTGTATATTTGTTTGTTTTACTAATAATGGTTCTGTTGAACTGAGTCTGGAACTTAGCACTGCTGTCCCCAGGCAATAATTTTTGAAGTATCCTTAGCAGAGAGGGAAAAAACTCACAAGTGATCCAGGTTACTAAAAATCTTTGCTTGAAAGAATGTCATCAATAGTGAAAGAGTGGAAAAAAAATCTTTTTTTTTTAATTTGAACAACTTTCAGAAGTTTCCTTTTTACCAGATGATCCTTTTTACCAGATGATCAGTCAAGGTATCACTACATAATTCATTTTATGATTATGTGGGGGGCATGCTTATTCTGAGAATTCAGTATTCTAAATAACACATTTATTGGAGTGACCTGTGGGAAGACTTGGATTAGGAAAATAAAGAATCCTAAACATTCCCATCACTAAATTGGGAAGTATGATTTAAAACTTTATAATATAAAGTACCACATATTAGTTACAGACGTGTTTATCCTCACATTGTATATTTAATATATTAAAGTGGTTACAGAGCATTATTTTCATAATACTAATTATATGATTTTCCACTTCAATACTGAGTTTTTTATTTTTTTATTTTTATAGGATTTAGCTTTATAAGCAAAGTAAAATTGCGACAGAAGAGTTTATTTTAGCAATTCAAAATAATAATGAATGACTTTAGTAAGACATAAATATTTTGAAGTTGATATGACAACTTAAATACTCTTGGATTCAGAAGACTCTAGTTAAATCAAAAGAAAATTTTCTTCGTATTTTATTTTTATTACAAATATTTTAAATAATATTGCTGCAATATAAATTGGAATATTTAGATAATGATGTTTACATTAATGAATAACTTATTATCAAAGTTTAGGTTAGTAGGAAGATGAAAATGAGTTTCTTTGGGAAACTGTATTTAGAAAAGGAATATAATAATTATGAAGTCAGCAGCATTCTTGTGATTTCCTCGCCTCTTCCCTCTCACCCTCTACTCTCTTTTCCTCTCCTCCCTTCCCATCCCCTTCCCTCTCCTACCTTTCTCTTATTACTTTCTTCAAGAAAAATGCGGCCACATTCAGCTTTTGAACAGGCTTACTCCTGGGCTGAGAGATCACTCAGGGACCCATGCATACAGGGTGAGAGGGATCAAACCCAGATTGGCCATGGGCAATGGAAGCACATTATCCATTATACTAAGTCACTAGCCCTCCTGTGATTTCTTAAACCAAGGTTATGTATGAATAGAAAAGATGCTGAAAGAAAGGAAAAACGGCACTGCAGTAATAGTACAGCAGGTAGGGCATTTGCCTTGCATGCGGGTGATCCAGGTTCGATTCCCAGCATCCCAGATGATCCCCTGAGCATCGCCAGGAGTAATTCCTCAGTGCAGTGCAGAGCCAGAAGTAACCTCTGTGCATCACTCAGTGTGATCAAAAAGAAAAAAAAAGAAAATATCCAAAAGAGAAATCAGAATATGCTATATAGAAAATATGTCAATAACTACTAGTAATAGTGAAAATCTATTTCATAACAGATAGCATCTAAAATGGTATTAAACTATAGCACTGTAGCATGTAGCACTGTCCTCCCATTCTTCATCGATTTGCTCGAGCGAGCACCAAAAACATCTCCATTGTGAGATTTATTGTTACTGTTTTGGGCAAATCGAATACACCATAGGTAGCTTGCCAGGCTCTGCCCTGAGGGTAGGATACTCTTGGTAGCTTGCCTGGATCTCTGAGAGAGGTGGAGGACTTGAACCCGGATAGGCATATTAAATAATTCCTTGTTGTAGAGTAAATGGTGACTATGTCAATAACGGAAGCCAGTTATGTGGAGGGTCAATCTGTTGTTATCCCTTCCCTCTGACTTACGTCCCTCAGCTTGATACCCTCCAACCCATCTACATAGAGCAAATTGCATTTCATCATTTCTTATAGCAAAGTAATGTTCCGTTTTGTATATATACCGTAGTGTATTTATCAGTGTGTCCTCGGACAAATTCTGGATCCTAACATAAAATTAAATTAATTTTAAAAAGAGTGGAAGAGAAATAAAATGTGTATTTTTCAAGCCATTAATTTTAATTGGCAATGTCAAAGTGAAGTACGTCTGATCAATGCGGTATTTCTGAAAAGACTGTTTGCATATGGCTACTGTTTACCATTGAACCAGTCTTTAAATATAGCTTAAATTTGATGTTGACTGGTAAAGACTATAGAAAGTATACTTTTCAAGAAAAACACAAATATTTAAGTGTATTGCATGTTTTACCTATGTGAGTAATATTATGAACCTGAATCAAAAAATATTTTCAGATTAGTGTTTTTGGATACTTCACATAAAGGACTGATATGCTGGATCATATAGTATTTTTGTTGTTGGCATTTAAGGAATCACCATACCATTTTTTTAAAGATTGCCCCAATTTACATTTAAATGCAACAAATTACAACTTATTAAATGCTAATTGACAAATGACTAGACAAAAAGTTTGTGGTATGTATAATAAAGGAACTGTTGATCTGCCAATATAAAAAGGATGAAAATGTGTCTTCAGGGATAAAATGGATATAAGTACAGGCAATTAGGCTAAGCCAAATCAGGGTAGAAGTCAAAAAACCAAAACAAACAAACAAACAAACAACTACCCAACATTTTCACTTAGAATGTGAAAAAAAGACTAAAGCAACTACCTAGTAGCAAACTATAAAACTAGGTTGTAGACTGAGTAAAAGTTGTGAGAGTCATCAGAGTGACTGAGGAAGAGGTATATATGAAACATTTCAATGGTGAATAACACCCGAAAATAGATGAGAACCATAGAGGTATTACAGGAGTTAAGACACCTGCCTTGTAGGTGGCCGACCCTGGCTTGATTTCCATCATTGCATATGGTGTCATGAACATCATCAGGAGTGATCACATGTTACAGAGTCATGACTAAGCCTTAAGCATCACAGAATGTGGTCCAAAAACAAACTTAAAAAAAATAACCTCTGAGATTTCATTGTAGGTGCAGAGACTTATATGCATATAGAGGTGAGAACCTATATCATGGTATTTAATAATGTGGCAAACCAGTTATTTGTCAAATAAAAATTATTTAGACTCATTTTACATCTTAAAAGTTGCCTATATCTCAATATAAAATATATTTTCCTGGACCTCTTCCTTTCAGCAAAGCCCATGTTCTCTCTTGAACAGGTAATTCCCTCTCTCCCTCTTCATTTTATTCTATATTAAACTTTTAACATAAAAAATATAGTTTAGATAATGATTAAATTAGATAATGATATAATTTTACTTTTTGTTGCTTCAAGACATTCCAATAAACTTAATAAAAAATGAAACTAAAGATATAGTGAGTAGGGATAAGGAAATAGAATTGCTACAAAATTTCAAATATTATGGAAAACAAGTTATGAAAATATTATGGATATCAATGTATATAAATTTATTTTTAGTTGATTTTATGGTACAAGCCATGCTTACTAAACCCATATATACTATTATATGTTCATTAAACTTCATTTGGGGATATATTTTATTAGTCCCAAACAAATTGCTGACTCGGATATCACCTTAACATGTATGTTGCCCAAATGGGTCATTATAACTGTGTCTGCAAATGTATTTCCTTGGGAAAATTATAAGTATGAAGGAAAATTAAAATGAAATGTTGAAATAAAAGTTTATTTTCCTGCAGTTGAAGGACTTATACTCAAACAGAAGAAAATAGTCCTTAAAGGAAAAGTAAGAAATTGAACTACTTATCATCTGCTGGGATGTTCCATTTGCATTAAGAGTAATGACACAAACAAAATTCATACTCAACCTGAATGAGAATGGCAGTAAGAATGTGTGCGTAAGACAAAGAAAAACAACACTATATCTCTGATAGTATTAATTTTGCAAATCAGTATTTCTGCCCTGTTTCTGTAATGAAATTCCAATGAATTTCTCCTTAAAATGTACTTTAAAAAAGTATATGTCTACAAGCTGAAGAGCTGAGTTACAATCTGTAGTTCTGGACTGAAAACCACCCCATTGCCAAATTTTACCTGGACTCATGAGGTCAAATATTTTGCTTTATTTTCTTAAGTGGTTATGGAAAAAATAAAAGTTTTTTTTAATTGCATGTTCAAATGGAGTGAAATTTTTATTTTCATGCTTACAATGTTTCATTTTTCTAGACTGTTCAATTTCCATTATAGTATGGCTATTTTGGGAAGACTTGAATAAAATACTAGTAAGACCTTAATTTAAACATATGAATTGTAGGCTGGGAATAATTGAGGCAGCTTAGAGTAAATGTCAAGCTCCACAGAGCCATAGAATTTAGTGTAGAAAAGAAAAGATTAACTAAAAAATAATGAATTACGTGAATACCATAATGGTAATTTAACTCCTCAATTTTTATTTTCTAGAAATATTTTAGTAAAATTACTTTGATATACAAAGGGACATTATTTAGACAACAGTTCTACTTTGACACATTAATAGCTGGGTGGGATACTATATATATATATAGCTTTCCCTATGGTAAAAAGATAATTTCTATACTGCATTCTCAATTTAATTTATTTAGAGTTTTGGAAACTCCATTTTTTATCAAATGTAAGCGTTGACATTATTTATTAATCAAATTAAAATTTTATCCTAATAGTTTCTGCTAAAACATTAATATATTTTCTGGGCTTATACTTATTACTTATTCACATTAGATGTAAAGTTTCTTTATTCTAATTCTGATGCTCTCATTCGTCTGACCATACATCACAAAGTTTTTCGACTACTCTATGCTTGTTTGGTTACCATCTATTTGTTTCAAAATCACCATCCATTTTCACCATCTTCTCTCCCAAATAATAATCATGCAGTGATCAGTGAAGGGATACGGGAACTAACATAAGCCTCAAGAGTACAGTATTTTATAAATGCACTCATAATCAGGCTGGAGCGATAGCACAGAGGGTAAAACATTTGCTTTGCATGCGGCCGATCCAGGTTCAATTCCTCCACCCCTCTCAGAGAGCCCGGCAAGCTTCAGAGAGCATCACGCCCGCGTGGGAAAGCCTGGCAAACTCCCCGTGGTGTATTCATTATGCCAAAAACAGCAACAAGTCTCACAATGGAGACCTTACTGCTGCCCGCTTGAGCAAACAATAGTAGGACAGTTCTACAGTGCTACTCATAATCAATTTTTTAAAGTTAAAAATGCTAGTTGATAAATTTCATGTGTTTTGACATGAAATTCTAAACCAATCCTTTCCTATCTTATACTTGATTTAGAATTACTTGCTCTTATTCTTAGTGTTACTTTTGAGTTTTTGATTTAAGTTTTGAGATACTTCTGAGCTTAACTCCCCAGATTATTATTAGAAATGTATGCCATATTGCTTTCATACTCAAATTTTAAAAGATTGTATTACT
Organism: Sorex palustris; assembly: GCA_028565675.1. Lineage (NCBI taxonomy): Eukaryota > Metazoa > Chordata > Mammalia > Eulipotyphla > Soricidae > Sorex > Sorex palustris. The sequence continues at coordinate 36,267,687 of JAOXYA010000041.1, read as the reverse complement.
TGTTTTCTCTTAAATTATCGAGGAGAGTAGAATAAACAATATAAATCAAGAGATCAATTCCCCTTGTCATTTAAAAAAAACTAATAGACTAAAATGTTACTAATTGATTCTCATTGTGATTCATTTATCAAGTAACCTCAAGTTCCCCTGAAGCAATCAATATTTTTCACACTTTTTATTTAATAACTGCAATGATATAATTATTTAAAAATAGCTTCTTGATTAAATAAAAAATTAAAGTGCACATAAAGAAATTGTTTGTGGTTTAAAACACATACTGCAGGAAAACTTCTTGGGATTGTATTTAACTCTAAAAGCTCTTGGTCACATGACCTGGGGAAATAAGATTTCCATATTATTTTCTTTTATATTTCATTTATCTTCAGGATATGCATATGTTTGTTTTTGAGAAGTTTTTATCAATGTAAAGTTATTTTACATTGATGCATAAACATTATTCCTCTCATGTCACAATACAGGATTTTTGAGAACTGGGATTACAATACATTTGTTATTTTATCTGCTGAACTCTTATATGTGTTTGTGAAGTGTGTTGTTTTTTATGACAGGGAGCACTTCTGAAATATTTCTCTTTCAAAGTGTCAGCTTGGCTCTTAGGGGCGCCTTGGCCAGAAC
>JAOXYA010000041.1:36125768-36136467 GCA_028565675.1 Sorex palustris | reverse complement strand
GTGTCTGGCATATCGAATACATCACGGGGAGCTTGCCAGGCTCTGCCGTGCGGGCGAGATACTCTGGGTAGCTTGCCAGGCTCTCCGAGAGGGGCGGAGGAATCGAACTCGGGTCGGCCATGTTGGCTGCTTGCAAGGCAAATGCCCTACCCTCGTTGCTATCACTCCAGTCCATTAGTTAAATATGTACGGTCACGGTCATGGTCCTCCTGTTGTTCATTGATTTTGCTCCAGTGGGCCCGGTAACATCTCCATTGGAGACTTTGTTGTTACTGTGTTTGGCATATCAAATACATCACGGATAGCTTGCCAGGCTCTGCCGTGAGGGTGAGATACTCTCGATAGCTTGCCCGGCTCTCCGAGAGGGGCGGAGGAATCAAACTCGGGGTGGCCATGTTGGCTGCATACAAGGCAAACGCCCTACCGCTGTGCTATTGCTCCAGCCAAATATGTACAGTAAAATCAGAAATTCTAGCACCATTGTAAACATGTGATTGTGATTGAAACTAAAAATTAATGAAAAATAGAAAAGAAACTTTAGTAGATATAAAAATACAAAATGCTTTCATAATCACTATTACACATAGTTATAACCCTAAGCGAAGGCATGGACAAGACTCCTCTGCTATCTAACTGATATGATATATCTAACTGATATAACCTGGAAAATTGATTTTTTAATCTGGCCATACCAAATTTTTTTCTTTATGTATTAGTGATTCTAGTTCTATAATGGGCTGGAGCGATAGCACAGTGGGTAGGGCATTTATCTTGCATGAGGCCCACATGGCTGACTCGAGATCAATTTCTCCACACCTCTTGGAGAGTCCCGCAAGCTACAGAGAGTATCTTGCCCACACGGCAAAGCCTGGCAAGCTACTCGTGATGTATTTGATATGCCAAACACAGTCACAGCAAGTCTCACGATGGAGACATTACTGGGTCGGCTCAAACAAATTGATGAACAATGGGAGGACAGTGACAGTTCAGTTTTATAATGCACTTCAAATTATAAAATTATATCAAATAGGAATTTTCTTTATTCTGATTGTGGGAAAAAGACTGTAAAATCAAATAGCAATGCTAAAAATATTGCACTTAGTATACATGGCTATATTTTTGACTGCAAATTCATGTACCTTTGAGCCTAAATGCCTTAGAATTTTATAACAAAGTTTAATTCGTGTGAAGGTAAACTCAGTTTGAATAGACTGCATTTGAACCTAAGGAATTCACACAAAGAAAATATCAGGTAATTTTACTGAGCAAATGGATTGAGTTGAATATTTTTCGTTTTCCCACTATACCTAAAATTTTGTATTTCAAAATTGTGTTAATTCCAATATAGATGATAACCATTCAGCATCTGTACTGCAATTCATAAAGCCTAAAATGAGAGAGTGAAAGAGAGAGAGAGAGAAGAGAGATGCCTCATAGAGGCTAGGCTAGGGTGGAGGGTGGCTTGAAAGGGTGAGAGGAAAACTGGGGACACGTATGTTTGGAAATCGCACTGGTAGAGAAACAGGTATTGGAACCTTGTATGGCTGAAGCACAATCATGAATGTAATGCTCTATCTCATGGTGATCCAATAAAAAAATGTATTCAATCATGTTGCTTAGCAAATAAATTTTTTGATGCAGATTATTCACTTTTTAATGTATGCTTAAACTAATTTTCTTATTGTATTTTAACTGTGGACAATTTCCTGACCGAGATTTATAGAACTTTTCACCCAAGATGTTCAAAGATTACTTATCCAAGTAAATAGGTGATAATATGCTTTGGGATTGTAAAATGATCTCTAGTAAGGCATATAGTCAAGTAGTTCATCATTATGCATATAATTCACTATTTTCAATTATCCATGCCACTGATTTGCTACTTTAGCATGACTAATAAAAAGTTATTATTATTATTGTTTCTTATTTTTCTATATTGAATTACAACTATGAACAATTCACAAAGAAAATGAACGATTCATACCATCTCTAATTATTCCTGTCACTGATTTATTTGAAGCTGATGGCACAGAATTACCACACTTTGGTTAATGTTTTTTCTTTGAAATTAAATATGCGTGGTACTTTTTCAGCTCGAAATGCACCTCTTACACGTCATTGATATTTTTAATCTTGTTAAAAGAACCATCTTCTGTGGATAATCATTTTTGATTCATGTTTGCTATCTGTTGCAGACACTGTTCATTGGCTACCAAAAAGCAATTTCCACCCCTCATTTTCTGCTTACAGAAACTGTATTTAATTACACAGTGAGAAAGAATCCCTTAGTCCTAAGGAAGAAAAGATTCATACCCAGAGAAACATCTTACTTCCAGAGAACATTTTTTTCCCTCTGTTCTGAGAATCCCATATTTGTTTGCCAAACATTAGTCCAGAAGCAGAAATGTGACAATTTAGGAGAAATCTATATGATTTCTATATTGATCAATAATATAGGAGTAATCTCTGATTCTCATTTGAAATGAAGCAAATATACTTCAAAAGTACGTATCTTACCTCATATTTTGTTACCTTTTATTTGAGGCTAGAGGTATTAGCCATATCATCTATAGGGTAAAAAAAATTGATAGGTTAGAAATATAGCACAGGAAGATGGTAGAAAAGGGAGAGAGATAAAATGAATTCTGGGCCTGGATAATATTGAGTTGCTGAAATACACCAGAACAGTTAATGTTTGTGCTATAATTCCTTATATTTTGAGCTCATTTGCTCTTATTGTTGTTGCTATCATTTCATACTACAAATGTTTATAAATACATAAAACACTTTTCTTATTAAATCTAGAAATTTCTATTGAAAAAAATGTCTCTTCCTACCATTTATGTTTGTCTTTTATATTTTGCTTGTAGGATAATCATGTTAAGATGTTTTCATTACAAATGAGAATCTTTTATGTTAGATTTTATCAAAGATCTGAAACAAATCTTACCCATAAATTTATAAAGTACAAAATTTAATAGAGTATTCAAGTAAGTGAATGTTGAATACAGATTCCAAAGTAAACATTGTTTCCTGATTCTATCAGTCAAACTTTTTGAGCTTCTTTTCTGAGAATGAATTTTTGCAGTATGCAAGATTTGTGTATTAAGCATATTAGGAAAGATTGGGGGGGTATTCATTTATGTATTTTTGGTTAGTTCTTCACTCAGCTGTACTTCTATCTCTTCAGCCCATAAATTAGTGAATTTTATGAGGAATTTATTTCCTTGTCATAAAACTGTAATTAATATATCACTATAGATAAATATAAAAGTAATATGAAAATATGCTTCATTCAGTGTCTTGTATTGTCACTCAAAAATATGTAAATCAACTAAGCTTGAATTGCAGTTTTCTAGGGAAGGGCTTCGGAGGGTCATAGGAATTAAGTAACTCACCAGAGATCCCACAAAGTTTATAAATCCAGAAGAAACATTAAGTCATATGTCTGTGAAAATTAGGATTCTATTGTTTTCATCATATCCTGTTGCCTCATATATGTATTTTTAGTAAGATGACTCTTTTATCTTATATTTCTGATAGCATTTTCCTTTCCTGGCATCTTCTTTTCATCCTGATTCTTCCCACATGGAGGTGAAAAATATGATGTTGTATCACTTCTCTGAGTTATGAGTGCAAAAGATAGAAAATCATAAACATTTTGAGATTTCCAGAGCATGATTCTGTATGGTCATTTGCACTGCTAATCTGCTAAAATGATAATTTATTGGACATGTAAAACAATGTTTATTATTTGTCAGTTACACTGGAATCCTGAAGTTATGTCCTTGTTTCTCTTAATTACTTTTCCAAAATTTTTAATGTGTAGTAGTTGAAGGAATAATTTTCATGTTAATGATAGTTCCTTCTGAAAAGTGTTAGAAAATGAAAAGCACAGCGATAGTTTCCCCTTTTGCACCCAAATTTTTTCTTTTACATCTGGTGCCTTGTGAAACCAGTGGGAAGCAGTGAATGAATCATTGTTGCACCATCATTAACATAATGCCCATGTGTAGATTTATCAGCAGACTTTCAGTTTGATAAACTGTTGGCATGTAAATATTTCCTTGAAGAAATTCCAGTCCAGCTGCTTTTGTTTACAAATCTATCAATGTTTAAAACCATTGAATGTATTTTGCCTGTTTCTGAATTATAATTACATGTCTAATTGTGAATTAATTATAAAAGAGAAAGACAAAACTGCACAATAAATATTTCCCCATTTCTGGGTTCCTGCCAGGTTTCCACAGCATCGTGAAATGTAAGATTTTGTTCTCACATGCCATAACTTTATCTTCTTTTAATTTACATATTTAGACAGAATGCATTTGAAAACTTGTTTAAAAAAATGTATATTACCTTGTTTTACTTTCTTCTCTATCCTGCTTTATAGTGTCAAGGTTTTAATATTAGATATCATAGGCCAGTTACTCTAACATCTAAATATACCTGAATATTGACTATTTACCATTGTGACTGAAGTGATAGCACAGTTATAGGGCGTTTGCCTTGCATGCAGAGCCGGGTTCGATTCCTCCGCCCCTTTCGGAGAGCCCAGCAAGCTATTGAGAGTATCTTGCCCACACAGCAAAACCTGGCAAGCTAACCCGTGACATATTCAATGTGCCAAACGCAGTAACAAGTCTCAAAATGAAGATGTTACTGGGCCCGCTCGAGCAAATCAATGAACAATGGGAAGACAGTGCTAATATTTTATCACAGGCAATCGATGTGATTGTGCAATTTTTTTTCCCTTCAGGAACTTCAGTCACCAAATATGTAAATTCACAAATGAATATAAATGGTGACAAAACAGCAGACCTTGTTGTTCTTCTGTGAGGTCACCTGCAGTACAATTATAGTGATGGGGAGAGATAGTCTATATAGTTCACACGAACTAAAAGACAGCTCATCATTCCTCTGCTTGAATACAATGCATGAGGCAGCCATTGCTATTTGGGGTGTGTGTGTGTGTGTGTGTGTGTGTGTGTGTGTGTGAGAGAGAGAGAGAGACAGAGACAGAGAGACAGAGAGACAGAGACAGAGAGACAGAGAGACAGAGAGACAGAGAGACAGAGAGAAGAGAGAAAGGAGGAGAGGGGAGGGGGGAGGCAGGGAATGGAGAGGGAGAGGGTGAGGAAGGGGAAAAGAGAAAGGGAGGCAGAAAGATAGAGAAAGAGGTAGGGAGAGGCAGGGGGAGGGATTGCACAGCGCAGGTGGAGGAATACTGGGGACATTGTGGTGGAAAATTTACACTGGTAGAAAGATGGGTGTTCAATCATTGTATGTATGAGTTAAATGCAAACATGAAAGCTTTGTAATTGTAGGTCATGGTGATTCAATAAAAAAAAAAGTGGGGAGTTAAGAGGTAAGGAGTCTGGGACAAATACAGGTACAGAGAGATACAGAGAAAGTACTCTAACCAGGAAATTAGAGCAAATGAATTCTACATCACAATGTTCTTGGCTCTGTCCTTAAGTACTTCGAAAAGGAGCATGAAACGCTAAAGAAGGCAGCTATATGTGAGGCCATAGGTGCAACAAACCTCTCTGAAATATAGACTTCCGATTTATTCTTAATCAAAAAGTTCCTGTGTCTAGTTCATAGGGTATTTACTGAGCATTTAAATCATCTGCAGAAACTTCCACAAAAAGTCTTCAGTTCTAAAGTGCAACATGTCTAGGCTCGAAGTGCTACCCACTAATGTCATGAACTTGAGCTAAAGTTGCAAGGGTTTTACACATGTAAAAGGTTTTTATTTATTTATTTTGCCAGGAGTGGGGGTGGGAGGACATTGTGAAGCTGACAATGATCTGAAGCCCTTCTCTCCCTCCACTTTGGCTATTAATCTGTTAGGTGTTGATGCAGGCCTCTTCCTGGGCAGCTTTTAATAACAATGACAATCACATCAACAACAGCAAAATTAATAGCAAAATCATAGCCTGGATTGTTTGACAATTTGCTAAATGCTTTTAGGGGCTGTGAGGTATTACAGCAATTAGAGCACATACACCACATGCATTTAACTGCAGTTCATGATTCCTAGCACCATTTGTTCCCTTAAGCATTGCCAGTTGCAGCTCTGGAGGACTGAGAGCAACAAAGATGAAGCTCTGGTGGCCCTAGCATTAAATCCTTGGGGTTTTTCCCTGAGCACCACTCAAGAGGGGAAGAAAGGAAGGAAGGAAGGAAGGAAGGAAGGAAGGAAGGAAGGAAGGAAGGAAGGAAGGAAGGAAGGAAGGGAGATGTGGTCTCGGCACTATTTTTGGCCAATATTTTGGGGGCACGTGGAGGTTTCTGTCCTGTGCTCTGAGATGCTGAGCTGCGTCTCTGCCATATAGTGGGGACATTTCTAGACCGAGTGAGGGGAAGCATCACCCCAAGTTGAGAAGCCCCTGTGCAAACCCTTGGGGAGAAAACCTTCTAAAGGGTTACATAGCTGGGGAGAGCTTCCTTGAGCCCCCATCTCTCCCCCACCCTCCCATCCGCCCCTTCCCTATTCTCAGCCCCCGTGAAGGGTCTCAGGTCTGACCAGACCCATCCACATAGAGAGAAGCCAATGGCAGGGGAGGCAGTTTGCTCTGGGCGGCTGGGAACCGCAGGGCAGGCTGCCCCTCACAAATGCCCTTCAAACTGCCCATGTGGGACCTGCCGTGTGCCGGATACTCACTCAGTGAAGTCACGGGGGAGTAGGACGGGCTGTACCTTGTGCTGCCCAAAGCTATGCTTCCCAGGCTTCTGTCACGGTTCATTCTGATCTACCCAGGGCTGCCCCCTACATTCAGCTCTCCCCGCCACTGGGTTCCACCTTGTTGGTTAAAGCAAGATTTCACTGGGGAGGTGTCCCAAAGTTGTGAGTGCATGCTTTGTATGAGGGAGCCCCAGATTCAAGCATCAGTACCAGGCGGTACCCCAAGGACTGCAGTAATCCTACAACTCCAACTGGATGCTTCTTCCTCCCTGCAAACTCTCAGATCCCCCAAAGAGAAATCCTCCTGGTTCCGCTCTACCCTGAGGCCACGATAGAAGCCTGCTGTTTGCAGCCCCACCTCACCCCTTTCCTTCTTCACTCACAACAAAGCCCTGCACTCCCTACACAGCCAGGAAGCTCCTTTTCTGGGGCCAGGAAGACAGGACAGCAAATAAGGCGCTTTCCTTGCAAGCAGTGACATGGGTTTGACTCCCGGATCCCACAGAGAATCCCCAGAGGACCACAAGAAATAATCCCTTAGCACATCAGATGAAGTCCCCAAACCAGAGGTGGGGGAAAAGGTTCTTTGTAGATTCCCAAGGCGCACGCAGAGGCCAGAAGCCTTTCCACAGGTTCCTCAAGAGGATGGGAGCCGCATATCCTTGTTGTGCTTCTTGTCCTTCCTTCTCCCATCCAGGAGACCGGACGTAGTGAGTGGAAGGAACTCCAGGAGCTAGTGTGGGCAGGAGAATCAGGGCCGCGAGGCAGGAGGGAAGGGGGCGCCCCTGCAGTGGATTAGAACATTCCCACGGTCAGAGCCCCTGCTGCAGTCTTCAAGTGGGAGAAGAACTTCGGTGTGTGTGATGAAACCCAGCACACACGATTCCCAACTGGTGAGGTTGGGGGGCTCTGCCCTAGCCCTCTGCTCCAGTCTTTGTCATTCTCTGGTCTTCTGTCCCCAAGTTTAGCCACCTTCAGATGTCCTGGACACACTGTCACTGTCCTCCCGTAGTTCATGGATTTGCTTGAGTGGGCCCAGTAACATTGTGAGACTTGTTATTGTGTTTGGCATACCGAATACATCACGGGTAGCTTGCCAGGCTCTGCCGTGGGGGCGAGATACTCTCGGTAGCTTGCCGGGCTCTCCGAGAGGGGCGGAGGAATCGAACTCGGGTCGGCCGTGTCGGCCACGTGCAAGGCAAACGCCCTACCCAACTGTGCTATTGCTCCAGTCCCCGTGGATATACTATGGATTCTTATTTATTTTTGGACTTCTTTTCTTTTTTGTTTTGTTTTGTTTTGGGGTCACACCCGGCACTGTTCAGGGCTCACTCCTGGCTCTGCAGCCGAGGGACCATGCGGGGTGCTGGGGATGGAAGCTGGGTTGGCTACATTCGAGGCAAGAGCCTTACCCGCTGGACTGTGGTTCCATCCCTGGATTTTTATTTCTCCAGCTGGGCAGCTCCCGGGACCCAGCTGAGTGCTCCGGAGAGCATGTGCCCACCTTTCCTTTCCCCTCATTCTCAGTGTGATGCCCGTTGGGGGCTTGGGGAAGGGGGAGCAGGACTCAGACTATGGGGCTTTGGGCAGGGGGGCCCCAAACGAGCCAGGAGATGCCGCATCTGGAGCGCAACGATGTTTTACTCGGCAAGGACTCACCGTGTACCCGAGCTCACATGATGCCTGAAAACAAACTGCTCAACAAAAGTACAGGTGGTCAGGGCTGGAGTGATAGCACAGCGGGTAGGGCGTTTGTCTTGCATGTGGCAGACCTGGGATCGATTTCCAGCATCCCATATGGTCCCCCAGGCACCGCCAGGGGTAATTCCTGAGTGCATAAACCAGGAGTAACCCCTGTGCATTGCCAGGTGTGACCCAAAAAGCAACAACAATAACAACAAAAAAAGTACGGGTGGTTGGGAGTCGGCCCCATGGTTAGAGCACATGCTTTGCAAGGAGGAGACCTTGGTTCAATCCCCATAACTTCCTAATCCCTTAAGAAGCACAGGGAGCAACCCCAAATCCCCCTCCTCAGCGCCTCTGAGTGTGCCACCCTAAAAACCTCAGGCCTTGGTTCATTGATCCACATACACACGGCCATGTGTAGGTTTGGCCTTGACCTGGGCTGTCCACAATCTTTGGTACCTTCCGAGAGAGGGACACCAGGTCAACCAAGAAAACACACAGGAGTTCGCTGTTGACTCGCCGCCGTATCACTCGTAAGGACAAATCTGCCAGTGGTCAATGTGAAACCGAGGCAAGCTCCTAGACATAAACCAACCCCTTGTTGAAGTCGCACAGGAGAGCTGGAGGGGGGGGGGGGCGACAGTGGCCGGGAACATGCCTGAGAACTTAGACAACTTAGGCAAACAGAGTGCCGGCAGCCAGCCCCGGAGTCAGGAATTAATAGCCCCGCAGGGCTCCGGGGGCTCCGGAGATGCAGCTATTTAAAGCCAAGAAACGTCATTTCCACCCACAGTGGCGGCCCCAGTTGCATTATCTGGACCCTCTTCAGTGCCGGTGTTCTCAACTTCCCTGGCCAGACCTCCCAGTGCAGGACCACGAGGCTTGGGGCCAACCTGTCGTCATCATCACCGACGTGTAGAGAAGCTCTGACCTTTGCCTCTCCCAGTCCCTCCTCCTCCTCCCCCTCCTCCCCCCCTTCCTCTTCCTCCACCTTCCTGCTCCTCCATCTTCCTCCTCCTCCTCCTCCTCCCTCTCTGGGTTCAGGCTCCAGGACTGGCTAGATGGAGACCCAGGACCCTTTCCATCTCTTCTTTTTTGGGGGGGCCACACCCAGCAATGCTCAGGGGTTACTCCTGGTTCTGCACTCAGGAATTACTCCTGGCGGTGATGGGATGCCAGGGATCGAAGCCGGGTCGGCCATGTGCAAGGCAAATGCCCTACCTGCTGCACTATCTCTCCAGCCCCACATTTCCATCTCTTTGCAAGGGCTCGGTTATCCCGAGGCTGCTGTACTCTTGGGATATACCTGGATTCCAAGGGAGGGAACTGAAGTCAGGAAACAGAGAATCACGTCCTGGCCCTCCTCTGTGACCCCAGGACAGTTGCTTGCCTTCTCAGGGCCTCTACTTTTTCACCTGGGCAGGAAAGCAAGAGGGTCTTCCTCTTCTGGTCTTGATTTGGGGGAGAGGGAGGGGGCGGCCCCTGAGATGAGAGGAAGGAAGGTCTTTGAAGCTTCGGCAGAGAAATCCTGGTATTACCTTCTCCCCTCCCCTGCCGTCAAGGTAATCCAGGATCACTTCCTCCAGGAGAGGAGGCAGGAAGCTGGTGTTTGAAGTGTCCACAGGCGGCCGGGGAGCCTCCCCCAGCTCTAGCCCAGACTCAAGTTCCTGCAGGCCACTCAGGGAGACGCTGGCATCCTGTCTGCTCTGATCTCCTGTATGCACTCTGGCAGGGGTCCCTGCCGCTTTGGGGCAGAGCGGGACCCAGAAGCCGGAAGAACGTGCCAAGCCAGTCCACCTGGGCCTGTGAGGAAAGGAAGGGGGGCTGGGGGTTGTCACCAGATGGGCTCCTAAAGAAAGGGGGAAAGAAATCCCAGGGCAATCCAGCCTGCAGTTCCCCGATTCATAGCCTATCTCGCCCACTGACACAGTTCCAGAGGTCAACTAGGAAATGCTTTTTAAGGCAGCAGTGAAGGAAATGAAACTGTTTGTGTACCTTTTACTCTCCTCCAACCTCTTCTCTCTTACCAGATCTTTTTTTTTTAAAATTAAATCCTTTTGTTTTTTTGACAGGGGATGGGAGGGACACTTGGCGGTGCCCAGGGCTCACTTCTGGCTCAGTGCTCAGGGATCACTCCTGGTGGTGTTCAAGGATCATATGGATGCTGGGGATTGAACACTTGTTCGATGCATGTAAGGCCAGTGTTCTACCTGCCCTGCTATCTCTCCAGCCCTCTTGTCATTTTTTTTTTTTTTTTTTTGCTTTTTGGGTCACACCTGGCAATGCACAGGGGTTACTCCTGGCTCTACACTCAGGAATTAC
>JAOXYA010000041.1:35993571-36008914 GCA_028565675.1 Sorex palustris | reverse complement strand
GAAGGAAGGAAGGAAGGAAGGAAGGAAGGAAGGAAGGAAGGAAGGAAGGAAGGAAGGAAGGAAGGGAGGGAAGGAGGAAAGGGAGAAGGGAAGGAAGGAAGAAGGGAAGGAAGGAGGAAAGGAGAGAAGGAGGAAATAGGGATGGAGGTAAGGAAGGAGGGAGGGAGGAAAGAGGAAGTGAGAGAAAAAAGAAAAAAGAAAGGAAGAAAGGAAGGAAGGAAGGAAGGAAGGAAGGAAGGAAGGAAGGAAGGAAGGAAGGAAGGAAGAAAACAAAGAAGACTGGATTATAGATTTTAATGACTAATTTAAGAACTTTCAGAATTATTTTATTCTATTTGAAACAGCAGGTGATAACAATTCTGATGAAAGCATTGCTGCTTGTCATTTTCTTGTTCTTTTCCTTATTTCACAGATCAAGGAAGTTATTCTCTGTTAAAACAGTTATGAGCCAAGGTAAATTCAAAACAGACGCGCTGAGGGTTTAATCCCTCTCTAAATTTCTGATGCATACCATTGAGAATGTCTCTGGGCCAGTCAGAATTTCATATTAAGGTTGGACATTCCTGGGTCAGTCTCCAAGTTAAATGTTTATTTTTTTCTAACTATATTGAAGTACTGAAGTTTAGTTAAAAGACTTGGCAAAATACTCTTCAGTTTAATTTTAAGCCTGACAGAAATGCTGGCCTCGGTGTGTATATATGTGTGTAATTTAGTTGCTCTGCTACTAGAAGTCTATGGAAGATTAATGAATGGTGAGGCTCAGTGGCAGTTGTGAGGGGATGCAGAATAGAGAAAACCAGCCACCATCTGTTCAAAATGACTTTTGTAGTGCTTTTAAGGAAAACAGTTATCAGCAGGAGACAAAGGCAAACAATGGCTTTAAATTTTAATGTGCCTGTATCGAATTAATATTGCAGTTGTACTTATATTATTTTAACCAGTAAATATGCATTATATTATTTTGTATCCAAATAATATGTTTAAATAAATGCTCAAATACAACTGAAAATTTAATATCCGAGCCAATATTTACTGTCAATTAAGATTCACAAATAAGATCTATATTAAGCCCCCAAACAGGTTCTATAAATGTTATGTTCATAAGAGTTAAGCTCTTCTTCAGAGTTATGGTCACTATTGTTCATGAAATTTATGCACGTTTCCTAATTGTGTTCTTATACATATTTTTTCATTTAAGTGTTATCTTCCAATAGTTTTAAAAATTAGCCTTTAGGGCTAGAGAGATAGTACAAGGGATAAAGTGCTTGCCTCATGTATATCCAATCTTGATTTATCCCTGGCACTGCATATGGTTTCTCTGAGCACAGTAGGAGTGACCTCTGAGCATAGAGTTTGGAGAAAACCCTGAGTATCACCAATTGTGGACCAAACACTCACTCTCCAAAATAATCCCCCAGAGTGGATTTCTATCAGTTATTTATGCTCCTATGAAAAATTCCACTTTTCAACCATCACCTAAGAGATGTCTTTTTTTCCCCTAAGAGTACTTTCTATGATGTGGATTTTGATTCAAGGTCCACATGAAGTTGACTTCCAGATGATGCTAAATCTGTTGGTCTATACTAACTATGCATCCTTTAAAAATATATATTTTTCTATAAAGAATAGAAAGAGTTACTCCTAAAACATCAGAAATTCCAAATACAATGTTAGGATTAGCCCAAGAATACTTTTGACTGTGGCTCCCAAATAAAAACAGTCAAAGCAAACAAAAATTAAACAAAAAATTAAAATATATGCAAACAACCAGAGAAATAGTAAGCTTTAGGACTCTTACCTATGAAGAAGGTAAAAGTTTAATCATTCCAGTTTAATCGTGAACAACACACATGGTCCCTGAGTACTGCCATGATTGATTCCTGAGCTCAGTGACAGGAGTAAACCCCAATCACCTCTATGTGTGTTCCCGAAAGTATCTAAATCCCTAAAAATATGTGTTTTTTAATTATAAAAAAATTTATCATAAAACATTTTTAATATGACTTTTTTCTTTTTTTTTTTTAAATTGAATCACTGTGAGACAGACCCTTATGAAGATGTTCATGATTGGATTTCAGCCATACAGTATACCAACACCCATCCCTTCACCAGTGTACATTTCCCAGTACCAGTGTCCCCAGTTTCCCTCCCATTATCCCCAAAATATGTTTCTTTACTGTATTTGTAAAACTTTTTATTCACATCATAATAATGTTCTTTCTATGATTTGATAATGTCATTAAAATCATTGGTAAATGATTTTTAGTTGCTCTCATGAACATCTTTGGTTATATAAGAAAATCATAAATGCCTATATAACAAATTAATTATTTTATCTTATTAAAAAACATAAATGTTAATTATTTTGCCTCTATTTGCTCCAAGGTCAGGCATTTTATTTGCATTTAAGTGTTTAAGTCTTCTTATGGGGTACCCTTCCTTGCCTTTTTTTTTCAAGGTTGCAGTCAGCTGTCCTTGGGGATAATCCCTTTTCTTTTAAAGCAATCTCTTCCGGCCATGCTCAGGGGACCATAAGTGGTACCAGGGATAGGAACTGAAGCCTTAGACAAAACAAGCACCTTACCTGCTATACTTTTTCTGTCTCTTTTATTATCTTTCAAGCATAAAGGTACTCATGATACATTATTTTAGGTGTCAAACTTACTTTTGTTTCCAGTGGAATAATAACTAAAGCACATCTGACATGCACTGTGTAAATTTATAGTAGCCTTCAATGTTTCAGTTAATCTACACAAAATTAAAACATAACTAAGAAACATACTTTATTCGGCTGGAGAGATAGTACAGAGGGTAGGGTTTTGCTTTGCACATGGTCAATCTAGCAATCTCTAGCACCAAACCTGGTTCTCTAAGTCCTACAAGGAGTGATTCCTAAGCAAAGAGCCAACAAGGATCCCTGACCACAGAGCCAGAAATAAGCCAAGAGAGGCCCCAAATAAAACAAAACAAATGCACTTAGCATTTGTCCAAACCATCAGTATAACTTATATGGAAAATGAAGGTGCTACCTCTTAGTTCATTGTTACTGCTCTTTACACAATGATAAGTTTTACTTTAAAGAGAAAAGCTACCAGCTTCCTCAACATTGTGGCAGAACTATTTGTGTAATCTATGGAGTCACAATAGGATAAAAGTATTGTTTTGAAGTAGTATGAAGAGAAAGAAACCAGTTGCACTGAGAATGTTTATGAAGCTTCTAATACCATAGCCAAAGCATATCTGCAGTACTTATAAAATAACTTAAAGGGTTCTAATTCCTAACCTGGGCTCAAATCCCTGTACACACATCTTCCCTCATTAGAAAAAGTGTCTGGTATAAAAAATATTGTGTGATAATCTGAAAGCTTTATCAATACAGCTATTACTCACATGATATCAATTAAATCACTTTCCTTTTTTTGAAAAACTGTACTCTATATTTCTGTGAATATCATGTTATTGAATTTATTCTTAGAGAAAAATCTCACGTAACATTTCTAAGTGAAGACAGACAAACTTGCAACCAAAACATTAAGTGATAAATTTATACTTTAGCAAAAAATTTAGATTCAAATATGTCACTGTCACTGTCCTCCCGTTGTTCAGCGATTTGCTCAAGCTGACCAGTAACATCTTCATTGGCAAAGCTACCCGTGATGTATTCAATATGCCAAACACAGTATAGATTCAAATCAGAGTATGGAAACTTAATTGTTCTAATGATTTATCTTTTCCTAATGAATAGCACATTCTTTCTATAACATATAATTTTTCCATTTCTTTTTGTTAATGATTTGATGCAATTAAGAGAAAGCTTTTCTTGATCCAGATATTAGATATTAATATATTTCAGCATATAACTAATTATCTTTCTGGCTTTTAATATGTACTTACACAATTATACACAACTGATCTATATTCTCACAATGACACCAATTTACATGTCTATAAATGGATTCTATTTTGCTTTATTTACTATTGGCATGCTATCTTTAAAAAAAACTATGCATTATTTACAGGGCACCTGTATTAGCAAAATTGATTCAATGTGATATCCAGGTTAATTACTTTATTCTTTTGGGGGGTTTGACCTGATTTCTATTTCAGTAGGCAAAATGCAGTGTAAATTGTTCTTGCCTGTAAGTGATTTTCTAATATAAGTACCTAGAGCAATATTTAAAAATAAAAACAAAGAGCAGACTACCGTAAGATATTTATGATTCTAGATGCGTTTTAAAAAAGGAATCAATCAAAAATTCTTCTACATATGATACTCTTCCAGGAATTTTGTATTCTAACTCAATTATGTGAGATATAGAATTTTCACTGGCATCCAAGTGTAAGAGGCAAGAATTAGTAGTCATAATTACACTGACTTTAACTTATGATTAAATTTATTGTACAAAACTTGAAGAAAATAAATTTTCAAAAACATAATTAAGCAACTAGTATCAGCAAACATTTAGCTCATGCTACTTAAGCTCATACTACAGTAATGTAGACATGAGGTAAGAGGAATCTCTGGAACTCTTCTACCTGTTTTAAATGTTACATTTTATTTATACGTAAGTAAGAAGTCTTATTTCATTAAAGTCATTCATCTTTAGAACAAGATGATCCATGTGGTGGAGGAAAATGCCTCCACATAGTATACTCATTTCTAAAAAGTAGAACTAGTGAATATGCTTTTTTTAGTGGTAGAATTTTATTAAAATTAAGGGTTTTGAATATATTAATCTGAATTTTCCAAAAAAGGTGGGGATCTGGGCCAGAAAGATAGTACAGCCAGTAGTGCATTGCATGAGGCTGACCCAGGTTTGATCCTCAGCATCCCAAAGAGTCCCCTGAGTACCATCATGGGTAATTCCTGAGTATTGCCAGGTGTGAGTACCATCATAGGTAATTCCTGAGCATTGCCAGGTATGACCCAAAAAGTAAAAAAGAAAAGGGTGGGAGCACAATCTAAGTACTTGAATTCTTAAGAAGGGAGACACATTTTCAGCTATGAAAAACGAGGGAGAGATGATAGCCATGAAATGATTTTGGCTACACCTAATTACTGATTTTGAGATGCAATGGGGTTGTGTCCAAGGAACTGAACTGAATTCTTTTGCAAAGAAAACAATTAAAAGAGATAAAGGATCCTGCTGTAAAGCCTTCAGAATGGGATGTAGCAGTGTCTTGATATTAGCTGGGGTGAAGCAGTTAGAATTCTGACCTATAGAGCATGATGAATCTGTATTCCTCTAAATTACTGTTTGCAAAATTTTATTAAGAAAGCAAATGAATGCTTACAAAATTCAGTATCACGCATCCTGATTATTTCCCATAGATCTTTTGTCTACATAATTTTGCAAGTTGCTGTATTCCATTGAGTTTCATAACTTTTTTAAGATATCAGGTAGGTTACAATGTCCTTCAGTAGGAGAATATATTAAGAATTCAATGATTACTTTAAGGTTATGTGCATTTAGCAGAATTCTATAGAAGCAAGATGATATTCTCATTGCATTTTATCAGATAATGATTTTGATTTTTCCCATTACTCATGTTATCAACTCTGACCACTTGAATAATAAGCTTAGCATTTTTATCCCCTTTTTTTGTTGTTTGGTTAGAGGGCGTTAGGCCACACACTGCAGTGCTTGAGTCTTAATCCTGTCTCTATGCTCAAGAATAATTCTTGGAGAGCTGGGAAGAAATTTTGTGTTGCCGGGAATCAAATTTGGGTTCGTGTTGAGTAAGGAAAGTGCTCTATTCATTATACTACCTAGACAGCACATTATTGTTTTGCATTATATATGATTTAGCTATGTAATTCTTGAGTTATGTAAAGATCTCCTGTTGTTCATCGTTTTGCTCAAGCGGGCCCAGTAAAGTCTCCATTGTGAGACTTCTTGTTACTGTGTTTGGCATATCGAATACGTCACGGGTAGCTTGCCAGGCTTTGCCGCACGGGCGAGATACTCTCAGTAGCTTGCCAGGCTCTCCGAGAGAGGCGGAGGTAGATACCCATGACGTATTTATTCAGTATGCCAAACACACAGTAACAAGAAGTCTCACAATGGAGACGTTACTGAGCCTACTCGAGCAAATCGATGAGCAATGGAAGGACGGTGTTACAGCACTACAGTGTAAAGATCTCATCTGTCAGCAAATTTTCAACTTAAGTATTAAATTGTAGGTATGAACAATTCTTGGTTTTCTCTTTAATTCAAGGCTTTATTATTGTTTATTCATTGCAGTCATTTCTCTTCAATTAGTGCTCTTATTAATGCTTTGGGTTCTGTTTGGGTCATTTGGTTATCAGCACTATCTGGTCACATCCTGGGTACCAGTATTCCAAATCATGGCTTCCTATTGGCACCTTCTCAAACCTCTGAGACTCAAATGTTCTTCACCAAGCTGAATTTATACATAGATATCATCTGAACCCACTGTTCTCTCAATTTTGATTTTCAGTTTTTAAGCCAAGATCAAAATTCATTTGTTCTTCACAAAATAAAACAATATGAATTAAAAAAATTATAAGGTATTTGAATGCAAATTCGTAATAATATAGTTTCACACTGTCAAGTGCCTCTACTGAAATCTAGATAGTTATTCAATTTTATGTGTAAGAGGAGCTTTTCTTAATTATGTTTATTTGTTCAAAAGAGAAAGGAAAACTTCCAATGTTCTAATGTAACTAAACTGTTAACTGATATAACAGTTCATGATTTTGCATTGAGTATAATGTAGTAAGATAATGTGCTATCAAGTTTTATTTCCCTAGGGCAACCGCAGCTCCTAAAGTTGGTAAAGGTATGCAAGCTGAGGTCAGAGAGAATTTGAGAGCAATCTGATTGATTGGAGATCAAGAAGGGATGGGAAGCACCCTAAAATACTGGAGATAATGTTTGCAGGCAGAAGACAGGAGACCTTGCTAATGTGTATTGGGAAAGACATTGGAAAGCAAACCACTACAAACAAACACATGAAGATCTTTGAAATACAGGAATCACAAGGGGCCTAGAAAGCCTTTGAAATGTAGAATTCTAGGCCTAGAGCATCTTCTGGATCACCTTGAGAAGAGAGGCTTCAAGACCTGAACAAAAGTCATACTAAGAATATCAAAGGAGACCACTGATAATTCTGAACTTTCCCTTTTGACAACACTTTTGCAAGGACTCTGAGGTGAAGTGGGGCAGTTTGGGAAAAATGCTGAGGGAAAGGCCTGCATTTCCCCAATCTGGCTGGCCTGCATCTCTGCTTTAGCTGTGTAGTCCCTTAGTATTTCCCCATTGGGAGAGGGTATGTTGTCCACAGATCTACTTGAGACACTACACTCTCTGCTCTGAAGAAGCTATATTCCCTTTTTCCCCCCCTCTCTTTGCATCACCAGGGTCAGACCTGGTGATGCACAGGGGTCACTCCTGGCTTTGCACTCAGGAATTACTCCTGGCAGTGCTCAGGAAACCATATGGGATGCTGGGAATCAAACCCGTGTTGGCTGTATGCAAGGCAAACCCGCTGTGCTATAGCCCTGATGTATTCATTTTTGATCACACAATTCTATTCTTTTCCATTCATATTTTCCAACTAACTAACTTACTTCATTGTTCATCAACTTCCTGAAATTATTTTCTGGGAGGGTAGGCAGCAGACCAGAGAAAAGAACCCGGGCAGGGGAAGGACTGATTTTCTTTTCCTGCAATGATCAATTCCTTGCTATAGCCAGAGTCCATTGCTGACTCTGAGAAATTGGTGGTGGGGATATATCCCTGTGTCATGAAGACTGAGTGGGACTTGGGTGCAGTTTGACAACTGACATGTGGAGCTAGTGAGATGCAAGGTCTATGTCATGTAGGTGCTCAGAGCAGACGTGATCAGTTGAGCCCTGACCCTTCAGGGCTCTTCCTGAGTGAACATGGTAGATACCCCCTTGAGGTTACTACCTCTCTTCCCTCTTCAGGAAAGGCACCTGCACCAATAATAGAGAACTATTTCCATTCACTCCACTGCCAAGTTTGCAACAAATGTTTCTGTGACCCTGAAGGAAGAACTACCATGACTAAAAATCTCTTTGTGGCATTATTTGTGGCTTGAACCACTTTTTTTTTATCCATTAGTGTCCTTTCCTTTCAGCCATCTCTAAAGGAATAGCTATTTAGAATAGTATTTACGACATACTTTACACAAAATCTAGAGACAGGCTATTTCAGAGTTGTTGAGAAGCTAGTGGCTGAATTCAGTTCAGATTCTAGAGGGGAAAATGAAGACCCCCACATCTGGAAGGGACAAGGGTAAAATAATTTGATAAGGAAAAACAATAACTGTGAAAATAATTGAATGTTGTTTTAGACTGAGGAACTTTGAATTAACTTGTTACACATTATTCTACAGCAAGCACTGTCTAAGGCTTCCTTAAATACATTTTCTGCTGGAAGATATTCATGTGTGTTCATTGGTGTCTAAAGAAAACACAACTCCAGCGAGGACATTCCAGATGGAATTCTTGCGCCCATGCTTGCTTCTTTCCCATCTTCTTTTTTTCTTCAGTCACTTACTGCAGCCCCCAAAACTCTTTCCCCTTTAGCTCCTGCTCCTGCCATGCTGGAGACAATTCCTTGCTGTTTACAACTCCTTTGACCCTACAAAGGCTGCACAGGCCCCTGGTGGAGCCTCTTCATTTCTCCCAAAACCTCCTTTGTGTGAGCCTCCTTTCTTAAAATGACTTGTTTTTTATGTCTTTGTACAACATGGCATCCACAGGCGCCTTCAGAAGGCAGAAACCAGCTGCACTGGAACCCCCACAGGCCAGGCAACTTGGTGAGGAAGGAGAAATAATCTCCTGCCTTTTCCCCAAGTGGCCTCGACACTTTAATCTGTCTTCGTCAACCTCCTCTACCTCCACTGCTGCCCTGTCCCCACTCCAGCCTCTGGCTTCTGCTTCCCAGCTCTCATTCAAGACAGAACTCGGGCATGTCCTGCCTTCCGGAAGCCTGCAGCATGTTCCTGGCACATGTGTCTACATGACAGGCTTGTGGGAAACGAGGAATTTACAAACTACTCTTGCTTGGAGCAAGCATGTAAGTGTGCTGAGAGGGAGGGATGTGCCCCAAGAAGTTATTTCAGAGGCCTTCATACATTTCTGCAAGTACTGAGCACCTACTGCATGCAGAGCTCTACAGATCAAACAATGACCAAGACAAGGGGAGACCCAGGCTTTGCGAGCTTCAGCTGAGAATCTGTCCAGAGTACATCGTGGTTCCCTACAGAGATGTCTCTTCCTCCAGGGGCTGTGATTAAGCATTAGATGGTTCTCCTACCCCTTGTTCATGCTGGAACTGCAGCACAGGGCAACCCCCCCCCACACACACACACATACCCAGGGTCTACTAAATTCCTTGGGACTATGACATCCACGGACTGCAGAGTTCATTCTGGCTTTCATCACCTTGGGAAAGACATGTAATGGACAAGAGTGCCCAGTGCTTAGAGATCCCCTGCTCCACAGAAAAGACACACCCAACCCTTACACCCTGCTTCCAGCTCTACACCCTGCTGGAGATTTCAAGGTTCTCCTCACAAGTTGATTACTTGCATCCAAACGCCTTTCTCAGGGATTGGGAGAGTGTCTTGGAGGAGCCTCGAGTAAGCATAAAATCAAGTAGCTGTGCTCCTCCCCGCTATGCAATCAGCAGTCATGAAGCATGCACAGGGCTGCAGGTAACCCAGGTTCAGAAAAGGTGACTGAGGCAATGAAGTGTGGGCAAACCTTTGATCTTTGACCCCCAACACCAGTTTACTGAGGACTCTGCTCCCCTTCACACATGCTCATGTTCTTCCTGGGGAGTGAGTCCCTGTGGCAGGATTGCGGGTGATGCTCCTGTCCAATGAGAAGCCGT
The DNA here is from genome assembly GCA_028565675.1 of Sorex palustris. Lineage (NCBI taxonomy): Eukaryota > Metazoa > Chordata > Mammalia > Eulipotyphla > Soricidae > Sorex > Sorex palustris. The sequence continues at coordinate 35,999,024 of JAOXYA010000041.1, read as the reverse complement.
GGTCCTGTCCGCACAAAGAGCATAAGAAGCCTTTGAAGGACTCTGCATGAAGGGAAGGCGAGGTCACTCTGGGCCCACCAGGGGGACTGTGCATTTCTCTGCTGATCCAGACCCACCCCAACGTGACACTCCATGGCCTGCTTCTGGCTCTGTCCACCTTTCCCCAACTCCTTGACCAGAAGTTACTCTGTAGTTGCCAATTAGAGACATTCTCCTATAGGAAACAGCCTGCTTCAAGTCTTGTTTCACATCCTTAAAATCTTCCCTTCAGGGCCCTCCTGGGGACAGGGACTGTATACCCTTAGATTAAGCCTTCCTGAAGACTTAAGACAGTGGGCTGTGTCCACTCTGACTTGGGCTTCATGAGAACAGGGCTGTATTTCTCTTCTGCTCATACTAATTGTGATCCTAACCAAGAGCATCTGCAGCCGAACCCCTTCAAGTGGGGTCACCACTTTAGAGGCAGGGATGTCGGAGCAACCATAGGGACTGGGGAGAGGGGTGTTTGGGATTTTGTCAAGACTGAGAGCAGCCCTTGAGAACACCCTGTCCTCATTGTGTTGGAACCACTTCACTTGCCTTATTTTAAGGTACCAGCAGAGTGAATTTACTGTACAACCTTTCTCCGTGCTGGAGGTGTTGAGGAGAAGGCAGAAGTGTGGTGGTGAGGAGGAGGAAAGAAGGAAGGACTTTAGGGAGCAGTTTCATGCAGCATATCCTGGCCCCTGAGTTTGGAGACTTCCCCACAGGGAAGTCCTGCCCATCTCGGTGTGATGCATTTGCAAGGAATTTTGATTCCAGGGGTTGGAGCTATAGTACAGAGGGTAGGTGCTTGCTTTGTACACAGCTGACCCAGGTTTGATCCCTGGCATCATGTATAGTTTGACAGAACTCCAGGAGTGATCCTTGAGTGCAGAGCCAGGAGTAACCCCTGAGCATCACTGAGTGGTGGCCCCAAAATCAAGAGAGGGAGATGGGTGAGGGGATTTTGATTTCAGGATCCTTTCTTGGGAGGGCATCTTCATTTCTGCTGGGAGCAGCGTGGCTTGGCCACCTCAACTGTGGGTCACACAGTTTGGATGTCAGGTCCAGCCTCCTTGGATCCTTTGTACTTCAGGCATTCTTGCCCTCCTATCTTTCCTCTAAGCTCAGGGCTGGGTTCTGATCCCTGTGTCCTATATTTGTGTTGTGTCTCTAGATGTCCATCATGGGGGAGGACAAGGACAAGCCCATCATAGGTCATTCTGGATTAAAGATGTTCCCTTACTAAGGGGCCCTGTCCTGAGTGGCTCAGAAATCAGTTCCTTTCACCACTACTGAGGAGTCTTCCAGCCCCGCTCATAGTTGAGAAAACTGAGCCACAGAGAAATTCAATGACTTGCCCCAGATCCCACAGAAGTGGTGTAGGAAACTTGAACCCTAGCAATCTGCTCCCAGAACTAAATGTGTTAGTGTCGCTTCGTGGCCATGCCCAGCCCCCTCTTCCCTACCCCTTGTCCCTGCTTTAGTGCCTCCCAACATTTACTTATTTATTCAGTGATCCAAGTTTTCTGTGCTCTTGAGGACTAGTGCTCCCCAGATCCCAGCACACCTGTGCCCGGGGCTCTCTGTTTATGCTGCAAGATGGACAAAGACTGGAGGATGGGGGTCACCGTATGGCAGCCTTCTCTCTAAGCAGGTTCCTGCAGAACTGTGATGCTTCAGACCCACTCTCGGCAGGTTACACGTGAGGAGTGTGTGCTGGTGTGCAATAGTGTGTGTGTGTGTGTGTGTGTGTGTGTGTGAGGATCTGTGTTCACTTCCATGTGGGTGTGTATACCAATGTCTGTGTATACAGAGAAGTGAGTACATGTGTGTGCAAGTGTCAGTGTGTACACAAGTTGATTCCAGTGTGTACAGATATACTTGGCATGTGTATCTCTGTGTGCATATCTGTGTGAGTCTGTATGTACACACAGGGGTGCAAGTGTTAATCTATTTGTGTAGAGATGTATGTGTGCATGGGTATGTTTCTCTGTGTGTGTGGCCTGGTAATGCTGGAAGCTGTCAGCCTGAGCAGCCTGAGCTCCCTGCAGCTTAACCATGCCTGACAGATTGATTAGGGGAGAAAGTTGCTGCCTCTCTATCGCAACAGACAGGGAGCATGTCTCCACTTAACCTTTCCTTTCCACACAGAAAGAAATAGGGGTGCAGGGTGGAAGAGGACCCAGGCAGGAAGCATGAGGGGAGAGAGAGGGAGCCAGACCAGCACCTTGGTGTGGAGTGGGGAACTGAGGGAGCAAGAGAAGAGGGCAAAGGGGAGGCAGTCATGGGGTCAGGATGACAAGATGGAGCTCAGCTCCATGATACAATTGAATGAGCTTCCAGACCACAGAAGTATCCCCTCCCCCTAACCCCACCACCTCCCAGTCAGAATCCTGGCTTGGAAATGCACTGAGCTGGGCCAACTGAGGGGTGTGCTGAGGGTGACTCCTCTGCATGAGCAAGAATGAGGGCCAGGTTGACAGAGGGGGGACCCCCAGGCTAAGCCACCATAAGTGGTTCCCACTGCCTCCAGGGACCTAATCCCAGTGGAGGCAGGAGAGGCTCCATGGTTAGCATCGCTGAGGTGCTCCAGGACCTGTCCTCTCCATCCTGAGGCCTCACGGTGTGAAAACAGACCCCAGGAAAAGAAAGACTTGGGTGGGCGCCTTCGCCACCATCTGACCAGAGGTACAGGAGACACAGGAGATCCCCAAGCTGCCTCCAGTCCACCATGAAGTGGAGATGTGAAGAAACCTGAGATCTGAGGTCTGACTCAGCAAGGACTAGTGGCGAGTAGGTCGCCCCCACCCCACCCCTCCATTTTCTGTCCTGTTCTCAGACCTGTATCTCCAGATAATCAGCGCTAACAGTTCTACATTTATAGTTTAATCTCAAACATTTATTTTAGAATGCTAAGAGAGGAAAAATGAAACTAGACAGAACAAACAGGACAATAATGGTGCCTGTTTTGGGGGGAATTATATCTAGGCGATTTTCACTTTTTTTTCTGCCTCCCTTCAACTCCACAATTAGAAAAATAGGCATCACTTTGTTGTCAGTCATTTGCCCTGGTTTTTAAATATATCTGAGCTCCTAAAACAAGACTCATAGCCAAGTGTCTGAAAACAGAACAAAACAAAATAATAGAAATAGTGACTATGTTTTAAATCTAGGAGGGATTTCTTTGTTTTCTACTCCTGATCCCCCAAATTTGCTTGATCAAATTATTATTTTTATTAGGGGCCAGAGCGATAGTATAGCGGGTAGGGCATTTGTTTTGCACGCAGCCGACCAGAGTTCTATTCCTCCGCCCCTCTCAGAGAGTCCAGCAAATTACTGAGAGCATTCTGTCAGCACGGCAAAGCCTGGCAAGCTACCCATGACATACTGGATATGCCAAAAACAGTAACAAGTCTCAAAGTGGAGACGTTACTGATGCCTGCTTGAGCAACTCGATGAACAACAGGAGGACAGTGACAGTGACAGTGATTATCAAAACCATGGTGCAGAGTGAGTATAATGGAGAAAGGGGAGGGCACTATTTTCACCAAAGAGGGCGATAATTCTTGTTCTTTCTTCCACTGCTCCTCAACAGAGAGGCAGAACAGCTGATCAGCAGGTAACATGAAGCTCAAGGCTGGGCACCAAGTCCTTAAAGTAAACCCAAAGGTGGGTAGGCGTGGGGGTGGTGCCGGAGACAGGGAGACAGGTGAGCGGGTGGGCAGGCAGTCAGGTGACATGAGCAGCCATCTAAGTTCTCCAGTGTGTGTCTCTGGCCCCGCTCTGGATTGATTTCTTTTAAGTTCACGCTGTTGTTGACATGCTTGGGGGCCTCGCGATACCGGGGATGGAACTCAGGGTCCCACACCTGTTAGGCACATGCTCTACCGCTTGAGCTACATCCCCGGCTCCAGGAGTCTATTTCTCTCCTGTCTGTCCTCCTCCCCCGGACCAGCTGCCCAGCATTGTGCTATATGTCCTGATAAGTCCCCAGGTTGGTGTTTCCTCATGTGACTCAATGACATTTGCAGCTTCAATGCTCTGGGCACAGTCAGAGATGTGCCTGATGTCAGGGTTTCTGGAAACTTCCCCACATGTCCCAACCAATGTCCCCTGTAACATGCAAGCATGGTGGCTGAAGAACCAGAAACTTTCCCCTGCCATGGCTTTGCTTCCTTGTCCAGAATTTCAGAAGAGGAAGGTAGATGGGCTAATGGTGTAAACGGTGTCCTTCTAGAAGGGGGAGAAAGGGGACATGGGAACAGAATCACACCAAGGGAAGGCAGGCAAGGAGACAGAGAAAGGGCATCCCGTGGAGACTGGTGCCAAGACCGGTGCCTTCTTAGTACCAAGAAGGGAGATCTGGGGTCGCCAGAAGCAGGATTCTCTGGCTCAGGTTTCACGGGAGACCTGTTTTGTGAACATGTTAATTTCAGGTGCCTCCAAAATGTTTAGGTAGACTTTTCCCAAGATTTTCAGAGTTCACCCTTTCTAGCCTCTGTCCTTGTTAAGTAGCGCTAAGGTTGGGGTGACGCTGAGTATTTGGGAATTCAGATTGTTTAAACTTTTGGATATTTATTGGAATGACCGTTTAATAACATATATCTAATGTCTACGCAGGGCAAACATCTGAAGGCCAGGTATTGTCATGAGAATACATCCCTCTTCCTCATATAAGTCACCCTTTTCTCACCTTCAGCCCCATTCTTTAGCACAGCATAAATTCACTGCGCCCCCTTCTGGTTTTTCCCATTTACACATACTTTACACATACTGAGCTGGAGCAATAGCACAGCCGGTAGGATGCTTGCCTTACCCGCGGTCTACCTGGTTGAATTCCTCCATTTCTCTCGGACAGTCCGACAAGCTACTGAGAGTATCCCGCCCGCACGGCATAGCCTGGCAAGATCCCCGTGGTGTATTCAATATGCCAAAAACAGTCACAACAAGTCTCACAATGGAGATGTTACTGGTACCCACTTGAGCAAATCATGAACAATGGGAGGACAGTGCTACAAGAGCTACTTTATACATTCAATCATGGCATATGTTATCTATGTAACCAAAGTTTGACCTTTTACTCCTACCAGTTTGTTTGGTCAATTTGCTTGTTAGTCCTGTCCTCCTGTTGTTAATCGATTTGCTGGAGTGGGCCCAGTAACATCTCTACTTTGAGACTTGTTGTTACTGTGTTTGACATATTGAATATATGTTACATATATAATATGTTATGTATATAACAATATACGTTACATATATGTACATATGTATATGTGTTACATATGTTACATGTGTAACATATATGTAACATGTTATATATGTTGTTACTGTGTTTGACATGGTGGTGGCTGGAGGACCAGCCACCACCATGCTGAGACAACTCTCCGCACACACGAAGGTACTGGCAGAGGGACAAAGTCACGCGGGTT
>JAOXYA010000041.1:35479397-35491297 GCA_028565675.1 Sorex palustris | reverse complement strand
AGCCTGGCAAGCTACCCATCGTGTATTTGATATGCCAAAAACGGTAACAGCAAGTCTCACAATGGAGACGTTACTGGGCCCGCTCGAGCAAACCGATGAACAACGGGAGGACAGTGCTACAGGGCTTTAAAAGGGATGACCTCCGAATTTAGACTTGATTTATTAATTTTCAAAAGGTTACTGAGGAAAAGTGTGCTTCATTCTCATTACTGTCATTTGATTTAATAGCCCAGATTATGAAATTTTCCGCATTCCCAAAGTTTCCTTCAACATGTATCCAAACATTTTATAATTTTAGTAACTTAAATGAAACTTCATTTGGGGAGGAGGGGAGGTTGGTCCTATCTGGAGGTGCTCAGGGCCAGTCAACCAATACGTGGCTCGGTGCGTAGGGTGCTTGATCCCGGTGGTGATCTGGAGACTGTGTGAGGCTGGGGCTGGAGCCTGGGCGTCCTGCCTGGAAATCACGTGCTCCAGCCTTCATCTGTCTCCCCGACATAGCAGGTAGACAAAGGACTGGAGCACATGCCTTACAAAAATAACCCCAGACAAACTTGTTTTTTCATTTTGCTTGTTTGTTTTGTCTGCTTCTTGGTTTTAGTGTCACCCCTGGCAGTCAGGGAGAGAGCTCAGCACATACTCTGCTCTGCATGCTGGAGGCCCAGGTTCAATCGCAGGCACCTTATGGCTTCCCAAGCAATATTAGGAATGGTTTCTGAGCACTGTACAGGGAGTAACCTGAGAACTGCCAGGGAAAGAGCTCAGATATTCATAAAAACTGATTTATTACATATATATGTATATATACATACTTATACATGTATGTATATAGTTATGTATGTATGTATAGTTTATATGCTTATGTATATGTGTGTACACACACACACACGCACACACTTATGTAGCCAGTACACATAACACTGTTAGTTCTCATTTGTGTCACTCACTTCAGGTGCTTTTAGAAATGCAGGGTCTCAGACTCCATTCCCTCAGACATACAAAATTGGTTGTGTTTCCAGGTTATCTGAATAAGTGTAGATCTTCTGAACTTCGAAAATCAGTGACCAGAACTTCTGTTGACACTTTCTTTAGCCTTTTTGTAGCCACCTTCCCAGGCAGTTAACTTCTGTAGGAGCAGAGAGAGTATTCCCTTACCCAGCCTGAGAAGAACCTTTGTCTAGCTATGAAACTAATTATCATATTTGAACATGAACAATTTCTTTTTGCACATATATGGCTAATCTCAATGGATGTAGATTCTTACTTGAGGGTTGGGGGTCTGCAAACTGAGGGGATATATCCCAGCCAAGAATGAATTAGGGCCCTGGCGCTTCCTGTAGAGATGAGAGGGTTTCCCTCCCCATAAAGAGGAGAAAGAAACTTGAAGTCCAGTTGCTCAGTAATAAGATGTTTGTCCTCCTGTAGAGATTTCTGTGATAGGAAGCTTTTTTCTGATTAAAAAAAAAAATCTTAATTCTGTCCCAGAATTCATCATTTGCGTAGTATTTTTGTTTGTCTTGTTTTGGTTTGAGTTTACGCCTGGTGGTCCTCAGGCTGTAGCTTGCTGCTCTGGGGTCACTCCTGATGGTACTTGGGAGACCACGTGTGTGGTGCTGGGATTGAAAATCAGCAAGCAAATCACGCACTCCAGCCCATTGCACTCTCTCCAGCCCCATTTAGGTGCTTTTTATTCGCTGAGATAATGATGCAGTATTTTTATTTCTTGGGTTTTTTTTTTTTTGGTTTGTTTGTCTTTTAGTTTTTTGGGCCACATACAGAAGCTATCAGGGCTTACTCCTGACTCTGCACTCAGACATCCTGTGTGGTGTAGGGGAATAAAACCAAGCCCGCCTCTTGCAAGGCAGGTGCCCCACCTACTCTTATATCCAGCCCCTATTTCTGTTTCTTATTCATATATGTTAAGTCATATCTTAGAGCTTCCGTTTTGTTGCTTTTAAGTTGTGATTGTTTTTGATTTAAACGATTGGTTAAAAAATTACCCAGGCAGATCTGTGGGAAGAGCTGCAGCAGGCGCTCTTGGCTCTTGGCTGCAACCGTGGAGGGATGCACTGCCCAGCCACCAGGAAGGCATCAGCTGCGTGGTCACCAATCGATTCGACCAGTTATTTGCCTATGAATCGGACCCCTTCGAGGTGTTGAAGGCAAGGGAGAACAAGAAAAAAGAAGCTGGCAGGGGCGGTGTTGGGGGCCAGGGTCCAAGAGTGCCTCTTAGGCTGCTGCGCAGACCAACTCCAAGGCAGCAGACACGCGGCCGCAGAAGGAGTCGGAGAAAGACCACAAGAACCTGCTGCCCCCCCCAACGTGTTGGGTAAGAAAGAGAGATGCAGCCCCCGTGGCGCTCAAGAAAGAAGGAATAAGACGTGTGGGAAGAAGACCTGATCAACAACTTCAGGGTGAAGAAAAAATAATTGCTAGGAGACCAGAAAGGTGACCGCCTCGTGAACGACGATTTGAAAAACCACTGGAAGAAAAGGGTGAAGGCGAAGAATTTTCAGTTGATAGACAGATTATTGACCAGCCCGTCGGAGGCCGTGGTGGTCCTGAAAGAGTTCTGGGAGGCCGTGGACATGGAATGGGATGAGGAGATGGATTTGATTCTCATGGCAAGTGTGAATTCGATAGGCATAGTGGAAGTGATAGATCTTCTTTCTCACATTACAGTGGCCTGAAACATGAGGACAAGCGTGGTGGTAGTGGATCTCATAACAGAGGGACTGTCAAAGGTGAATGAACTGACTTGGGTCAATCAAATGTGACTGAGGAAACATCTGAAGGTGAAGAACAGCCAGTGGCAGACACTGAAAATAAGGAGAACGAAGTCGAAGAAGGAAGAGGATCCAAAAGAGATGATTTTGGATGAATGGAAGGCAATTCAGAATAAGGACCGTGCAAAAGTAGAATTTAATATTCGAAAACCAAATGAAGGTGCCGATGGGCAGTGGAAGAAGGGATTTGTTCTTCATAAGTCAAAGAGTGAAGAGGTAAAGCTACTGTTTTTTTGTGCTTCGATTTATCTTGAGTTACATTGGTAATTTTTGGCAATTTTTCATGGATTACTCTACTTTTAAAAGTGCTTTCACTTGATTGTTAACAGATAAATTACCTAAAAAGGAAAACATTACATTGCTATAATCTAGTTTTGGTTATTTTTCCTTATAAAGATAATACTCAATTTGTGTACTATAGTTCAAAGTTTTAGAAATTTGATGGATCTTTTCAAAGCTGACAGTAGTTTTCATAATTTTCCCTTGCTAGAGATCTAATGAATTCAGATTAAAGAATTGTTTTCGTGTCATTTTACTTAAGATTTATAGAAGTGTATGCCCTCATTTAGTATCATTTTTTGAATTACCTATACCATACACAGTCCGAATTCTTGAGTAAATGTAGTTAGCCTACTTGGCTGAAGTATGAATTCTTATAAAATGCCAGAGAATTAGTTAGGAGCTTCACTTAGGAAACAAACTTAACTTGAGAAAGAAATTTTGCTTTTGATTTAGTAGATTCTATTTTCGTCCTTGGGACATTCTTCGAGGAATGTACTGATCTTGACTCCTTTTAGGGTTAGTGTAAATAGATTTCCATCGCTGGTTGATTTGGGAGGAGTGCCTAAGGGTACGTGCCAGCTGAATGATACCTGCTGTTCAGTGCTGAGGCTTCTGGAGTTATCCCCAGTCCCTGGTCCAAGTTGTATCTGCATGCAACAGGGAGATTATGTTCTTGTGAACAAGAACAGGTTCGGTTATTATGGAAGAGATTTACATACAGAACTTGGAACACGTTTTTCTCCAGAATGCCCAGCAGAATACCAGTTGCAGTTTTAGATGAGGCATTCATATTAACAGCCTGGAATATCTTTAGGTATTTCACGGACAGACTGAGTGTTTTATATTGAGCTCTTTAGTAATGACTGTTTCTAAGGTGTTGGTTTTTGTTATAAATTTAAAAAAGATTGTAAGAGGTAAACTGCATATAGGATTGAAAGCTTTTTAAGTTTTGTCCCTTAGATTGTACATGTTTGGGGGGTGTGGATGTTTATTTAAATATGACCATATCATTTGAATGTGTAGGCATGGGTCTTACGGTTTACTTGTACAACACTTGAATGTACTTTCACTTTTTAAAAAGTAAAAATGTGGTCACAGGCTAACCTCGCTGTAGGCTGGGGCAGTCTCGGGGGCGGGTTGGGTGTGGGGTTCGTGATGCTGGGGATGAACCCACATTCTTGTTACCAGTAAGGCGTGTGCTCTTTATCACTTGGCATACCCTCAGCCCCCCAAGTGTTCTTTGAGTTTTACAGACCCTCATCTTCACAACAAATAAGAAAATGGGGGAACGGAGATATATACTAGAACTGGAAAACTGAACAAAGATTGACATTTACTGCTTTGAATAAAGCCTTTTGCAAATTTGTTTTATCCTAACCTAAGGGTTGGTAGTTTGCTCTGAACATTGAAAGTTTCATTTTAAGGAATTGATACCATTCCTTTGTAATAGCAAATATTTAAAGGTCAGATAGTGACTTTGTTGTGGGTTTTTGGATTTGTATTTTAGGGGATTTAGTTCTGGTTTGGGTTTTTTTTTTTCCTTCAAATTTGTTGATGTCACGTGTAGCATTTTGACTATTTGACTTGAATCTGTAGCTCTCACAGGTGGAAGAGCATACTGATTGTAAATGGACAGAATGGTGTTTTGAGAAGCTAGTCAGACATGTCTTTGCCCAATAATAGTTGGAAGAATATAGAACAGAACTCTTTATAACTTAGATTTGATATCAGTTTTAGGCAAATTTATGTGCTATCTGTCCAGAAGTCTTTTAAGAGGTTCATATTGAAAATGTCTCAAGGGAATATTTAAAATGTACTTAGCTAACCTCCAACTGCTAACAGTTACGAGTCACTTGATTTGAAATGGGACCAGCCATTATTAGAATTGCTTGCATGCCTCTGGGAACTGCTTCTGTCACCAGCAACTTAAAACTAAGAGAATTTGAAAAGATAAAATTAAAAGGAATTCTTCTATAAGATGGCTATCGGTGATCCCAAATCTTTGACCTGTAGTGTTGATAACATTTCTTCACACGACACATTGAGTTTTATGGTCTTTGTAGGAGAAAGGCTCGTTATTTAGAAATTTGCTCTTGGTTTCCTAAATCACTCAGGACCCTTCTTTAAATTTTTAGGCTCATGCTGAAGATTCGGTTATGGACCATCATTTCCGGAAGCCAGCAAATGATATAACATCTCAGCTGGAGATCAATTTTGGAGACCTTGGCCGCCCAGGACGTGGTGGCAGGGGAGGAAGAGGAGGCCGTGGTCGTGGTGGGCGTCCAAATCGTGGTAGCAGAACTGACAAGTCAAATACTTCTGCTCCCGATGTAGATGACCCAGAGGCATTCCCAGCTCTGGCTTAACTGGATTGCCATAAAGACAACCCTGGTTCCTTTGTGGACGCTCCTGTCCGAGGTTTTGCATGCTTAAGGATCCCAAACGACTAAGAAATTTAAAAAAAAAAAAAGACTGTCATTCATACCATTCACACCTAAAGACTGAATTTTATCTGTTTTGAAAATGAACTTCTCTCGCTACACAGAAGTAACAATATGGTAGTCAGTTTTGTATTTAGAAATGTATTGGTAGCAGGGATGTTTTCATAATTTTCAGAGATTATGCATTCTTCATGAATACTTTTGTATTGCTGCTTGCAAATATGCATTTCCAAACTTGAAATATAGGTGTGAACAGTGTGTACCAGTTTAAAGCTTTCACTTCATTTGTGTTTTTTAATTAAGGATTTAGGTGTTCTCCCAATTACAAACTGGTTTTAAATATTGGCCATAGTATCAGTTTTAATACCTGCTTTGCATTTTCACACATGGTCAATGGGACATGTAAACTTTGATTTGTCAAATTTTATGCTGTGTGAAATACTAACTGTATTTTAACTTAGTTTTAATATTTTCATTTCTGGGGAAAATCTTTTTCACTTATCATGATAGCTGTTATATATGCTAAATTTTTACATACAGAAATTATTAGTACTTGAATAAATTCAAAGCACATTGGTTTATTAACCCTTGCTCTTCCTGCATGGTTCATTAGGCTCAAATTATAATTGATCCACAATTTCAACTATATATATATATATACTGTAAGTGATTTTACCATTTAAAACACCAAACTGATACCTTACTGGTAAAAGTTGTTTAAGCTACTTACTGTTTGTAGATAACATCCTGTGAGGTGATTTAGTCTTACTGGTGTTGGGTTTTCCCCCCTCTGACAGGGTAGGTGCCACACATTGATCTGGCTAATGTGTAAACTGTAAAGTGTCTGGCCACTCAGTATGATGTGTGTGTGTGTGTGTGTGTGTGTGTGTGTGAAAGGTCCTAAATCAAAAATGTGCATATCCATAACCAACAACCCTTTACCCTTCCTTGTTCTAAAGAAACCAAAGGGCACTGGTTAATATGGTGATAATGGGGTGTATTTTAGTTTGGGGAATTTGGAAAGCAGAGAGCTTTACTTTATAAGGTTAGAACAACAGCACCATCCATGAAATATAAGCCAAAAATCTTACTGTTTCTGAATTTCCTACATTGCTATTAAGTTGGATCTGAAGTTGGTAGGTGACTGTTCCCCAGGTGGTAATCAATATGTTTTCCCTCTTCGTTAGAAAATTAGGTTAATAATGGATTCCTGTGATGGGAGTATCACCACTAGAACAAACATGTAGGAAATGATTGAATAGATTTTCTAGAATTTTTTTTTAATTTTTGGAGACGTATTGATAAAATAGGAAAGGAAATTTTATTTAATATTGGAGATCTTTTTTTCATGCAATTTCTACCTGTAGCAATGTCCAGTCTTAAAAATATTGAAGATCTTTTAATCATAAAATGTTTATTTAGCTGGCTAGTTCTCCCATATACTTTAAAGAGAGAAATTGTATACTACAAGATCTATTCATTTGGATTTTATCTAGTTAACTACTAGTTTGATGTTAAGAAGGAGGAAATTGGTTTTTAATGATGGATACGCTTTTGTGCTGGTGTTTTGGATCTTATGATGCTGAGTGTGTCCTGCACTGGTGCTAATGTCTGGTATAGTTTTATATTTACATACCTACTACCCAGAGGCAAGTATTAGTCTAGTCCTTGTGAATGGACTAGTGACCCCTCTTGAGATTGCAACATACATGCTCCCCGTAAGTGTGTTGAGACTTTCAAGTATCTTTACTTGTTTCTGGACACGTACCATGTTTGTAACCATCTTGGTTTCTAGCAACATAGAGAAAACACCTGCTTCTAAAAGTGCTTCACAAGTTCTGCAGCCTGCCATTGCTGGCCTCTCGTCACTAGAGAATACATAGCAATATCTGGTATGTTGCAAGCTTTCAAGATAGCCTAAAGTTTAAAAAGTTGGTCTATTAGTTATATCTGATGGATGTGAATTTGCCGCCTAGTTCACTTTTGTGTCAAGGGCTAAAACTGTGAACCTAACCTCCTCTCATTGGTGGGTAATAACTGAAAATAAAGACTTTATTTTCATGCTCAAAAAAATAAAAAAATAAAACAGAAACACAATGCCAGCGTCAATCAGGCTGAATCTGACCCCAGCACTGGGACTAGAACACATTCCACCGCTGAGCCAAGGCCTCCGCTGCCCAGGAACTTGGCCATGACCTCCCCTCTTCCTCTGCTTCTTGTTTTCTTAACCAAGTCGTAATTTGTGACGTGACATGTTGATGATTAGGTTTCTTGTTTTCTTGACCAAGTCACTGCTCCCTTTTACCTCATTTCAACTTATCATTGACCCAGGAACTGAAAGCTCCTGAAGCCTTATAACAAGCCTTATTCATATCCCAAGTCTCAGTCACGGCCAGGTGCCCAAAAGTAGAGTTCAACAAATATGGTTCCAAAGGTGGTTTCAAGACAACAGACACTTCAGAAACATCTGCGTGGTGGATGGGCAGAGTTTGCAAGTGCACTCGCCCAAAGGCCTTGAGGTCTTCCCTCGGCCGGATCACAAAGGGTTTTTTAACTTTTAGCCAGCAACACAGTCCCCAGTAAAACTGTTAGTTTGTCTTTTAAGGCCATGAAATTTGATCTCCTAAAGAAAAAAAAAAGAGTCCTCTAAGGCATCTGTTTCCAGAATAGGGAGGCTTTGTCCAAACTGCACATTTGTTCAGACCAAGTCACTTTTCCCTACAAGCAATGGATTGTTTCCAGAGATGTTTCAGCTGCCCTCCCTAATCCTGGCATTCGCAGATTCCTCACTGGCTTTCGTTTTGATCCATGCACACCAGTGTCTTCCCTTTGTCCACAGGCCTAAAACAACGAAAACCGCTGGTTGGAACCATCCACAGCTAGCAGGCAACTCAACCACGCTGTCCGAGCCAGCCTTTGCTTTCATCACGACCAACAGATGCTGTGCTTCAGTTGCAAGCACCAAGATGCTACGGGGATGCTTTTCCTTTAGTCCCAGTCCTCCTCCACATCTGACACTGACCTTCCCGAGATCTATCAGTCCCACTGCTTCCAATGAAGTAGGGCCGTTAGCTGCTTCCATCACTGTGTTCTTGCACTGCATGACGGTGGATGTGGTGGGATGGGACATGGCTGAATGATGGAGCAATATCCATTATCTCCCTCTTCTGTGGCCTTTCACCACTTTATTTCCAGGTCCATCACTTGATGTGGTTTCTGACTGGCAGCAAGAGCGATGGATTTTGTGCACTTAAGGGACTAGATGGGCAAACATGAGATTACGTGAAAGAATGCCAGTACGAGAAACATGGGCAAAGGGGCTAGCTGTCCAGGAGGGTGGGCACTTTAGCACTGCAGGTAGGGTGGTTGCCTTGCACATGGCAAATCAGGGGCAGTCCCAGGAGTAAGCCCTGAGCACTGGTTTGGTTTGGGTGTCCCAAAGCACCCCTCCCACCCACAAAAAAAGGTGCAGGGGGCGGGGTGGGTGTTCAAGGCCTATGGCATAAAATGCACTGTAGCGCTGTCCTCCCGTTGTTCATCGATTTGCTCGAGCAAGCCCAGTAATGTCTCCATTGTGAGACTTGTTCCTGTGTTTGGCATATCAAATATGCCACGGGAAGCTTGCCAGGCTCTGCTGTGCGGGCGGGATACTCTCGGTAGCTTGCCAGGCTCTCCAAGAGGGGCGGAGGAATCGAACCCAGGTCGACCATGTGCAAGGAAAATGCCCTACCCGCTGTGCTATTGCTTCAGTCCTACTGAGGGGAGGGCATTCCTGGTCTTCAGACAACATCAGGCGTGTTCAGGATGCTATGGCCGTAGACATTCCTGGTCTTCAGAAGCCATCAGTGGACATGCGATGGTCTGTCCTCGACCAGTCGTCACATGACACACAAGCATATTCTAGACGTGTCTTTATGATTTATTTTCCAGATTATAGATGAAGCCGATCCTCATCATTAACAACTACTGTGGCTTTTTCAATTTGTCTATTCACTCGACTCATTAAAATCCACTTGTGATTTTATTTGCAAAATCAGTATCTCTAGTGTTTCAGTGCCATTCTCGGACCCCTCTGCAGAGCAGTGACAAATCAGAGTCCCACGACATACATGTGCATTCCCAGCTGAGAACACAGCACCTCAGTTCTGATGATGCAAACAAGTGCCTTCCATGTGGGCTATTTTTGCACCTAGTTTTGCTTTTCTTTCAGATAACTTCACTATTTAAAGTCGTTCCTAAGCATGTTGCTGCAAGGCTGTTTGCTGTTCCTAAGGGCAGGAAACGGAGACGCGCTTTAAGAGGAAAGCAGGCAACAGAAGAGCCTTCCGTCAAAATGAAGGTATAGTTCAATGCCAATGAACCAACCATACAGAGTAAGATTTCTTCTAATAAGATGGGATACAGTTTGATCTGCTGACAAAAAGTATTGTGACCTACTGTGAAGGGTTAAGGAGTTGGACTCAAAAAAAAATTTGTGACCGAATATATGAAATAATCCTAAAAGCAATAACTATTTCAGTATTTCCAACAGCATTATACAGTAAAAACTGGTTGTACACGTATGGATACACATCTGTAGATTTGAGTGTGTACTCTTAAATCTACAGAAGCTATCTGTTTATATTGCTTGAATTCCTTGATATGACTCTCAAGCAGTGTATATATTTAAAAACCATATAGCTACATAGCCAAACTATTTAAAATCAAGGAGAAGATTTTGAAGCAGCCCCAAAGGAAAAGAAGCAATTCATAGAGAGAAACAAAGACACCAAAGGAGCTGAAGTGATAGTACATCGGGTAGGGCATTTGCCTTGCACATGGCTGACCCGGGTTCATTACCCAGCATTTCATATGGTTCCCCCAGCACCGCCAGGAGTAATTCCTGAATGCAGAGCCAGGAGTAACCTCTGAGCATTGCTGGGTGTCACCCAGAAAGCAAAAAAAAAAAAAAAAAAAAAGACACCAATTTTTCACTTAGAAAGTATGCAAGCTGGAAGATAAATGAAGTGTTATCTTTATAGTACTACAAGAAAAAAAAATTAGAAGGACTAAAAAAGTTTCCACAAACAAAAACTGAAAGAATCAAACAAGAGCTAACTATGTATCTCAAGTGTTCAAAGAAAACCATGTAAACAATGGGAATATAATACCAGACTGTATCTTAAATCTAAACATGTGAAAAAAGGGGGTTTGGTGCCACCAGCAGGTCAACCTGTACCTGTGGGGGGGGCGAGTGCATCAGCAGCCTGATGGTGCTTTTGGCCGGACCCCAACAACTTGGAACCAAGTTTACCAAGTTAGGTGTGTGAGAGCCATGCCCACAAACCACCTCCAGCTCAGCTATACAAGCTCATTTATTGGCCCTATTTCAGAGACTCATAAATAAATCTAGAAAGAGAACAAAAGTCACAATTAATCTCAGACCCACAAGTGGCTGAACAGACCAGGCTAAATTGGAGGGTGGTGGGTCAGCCTGGAGCCCACCCAAGCAGAGCCCCCGGCAGCCACTTGCGTCCACAATCCAATATTGCCACCACACCCCCAGCCTGACTCTACTGTCTCAGGATCTACAATCTGCTAAAAATTTGGGTATATGGGTTATGTGACTGAAATTTCCAGGCCTTTTCTGGGTAAGAATGGGCTACCTCCCCCCAACCTCCCTGTGTTTCTGGAAGCCTCAGCAGTCACATCCATACCCCAAAGTAGCCACCCAGTTAAAAGCTACTCCAGCCTTACTGTCCTGATAAAAATACCAAATGCCCTGAACAAATACCTCTTAGCACCTGTATTGCAAACCATAATGCACAAAAGGAAAAGGAGAGAGAGAGAGAGAGAGAGAGAAGGAAAGTGCCTCCCTTAGAGAAAGACTGGGAATGGGGGCTTGGAGGATGGTGGGAGGAAAACAGGGGATATTGGTGGTGGGAAATGTACTCTGATGGAAGGATGGGTACTGGATCATTGTATGAGTAAAACCCAATCATGAACAGCTTTGTAATGGTCTATCTCACGGATATTCAATTAAATTTTTTTAAAAAGTGGGCTGGAATGATAGCATAGCTATCACTGGGCAGGGTGTTTGCCTTGCATGCAGCCTATCCGGGTTCTATTCCTCTGTCCCTCTCAGAGAGCCTGACAAGCCACCAAGAGTATCTCACCCACATGGCAGAGCCTGGCAAGCTCCCCATGGCATATTCAATATCACAAAACTGTAACAAGTCTCACAATGGAGACATTACTGGTGCCTGCTCGAGCAAATCGACGAACAATGGGAGGACAGACAGTGCTTTAAAAAGTTAATGTGGGGGGGCTGGAGTGATAGCACAGCGGGTAGGGCGTTTGCCTTGCACGCAGCCAACATGACCAACACAGGTTCGATTCCCAGCACCCCATA
>JAOXYA010000041.1:35200466-35211160 GCA_028565675.1 Sorex palustris | reverse complement strand
TTCATCGATTTGCTCGAGCGGGCCCAGTAACATCTCCATTTTGAGACTTGTTGTTACTGTGTTTGGCATATCAAATACGTCACAGTTAGCTTGCCAGGCTCTGCCGTGCAGGCGAGATCCTCTCGGTAGCTTGCCAGGCTCTCCGAGAGGGACGAAGGAATCGAACCCAACTTCACTGGGCTGTCTGCATGGTAAGTTATAATTATTTAATTAAATATTTTTGAATACATATATTATGTATGCCATAATGTACACATATATTATGGTAAATAAAATAGCATAAGACTACTCCTACAATAAGTATGGAATTTTTTGCATAGGCAAAAGCCCTATTAAACAAATTTAATGTTAACATTATATTCAAAATTTGTTGTTTACATTAAACATAAAATATGAAACGCTGAAACAAAATTTAAAGCAATACACATACGTTGTTACAGATATGGGCAAAACTTACAGTAAATGAAGCAATAAAAATAATAGGTTTTATATAGAATAGTATCAGCAGAATTTAGGTAGACTTTTGAATGGTTAGTGAAGATTTTATTTTATTCAAAGCTAATGAGGTTTTGCATAGGTTTTAATATTCTTTAAAGTTCAACTTAATAAAGAGAAAATCTAAATGAAAAATCTAATTTTCATTTTCAAAAGCTTACTTAAACTAAAAAGCTGGATATGCAAATGTCTTGTTTCCTTATGTAATCTCAGAGACAAGCTAGATCTTGGTATCATGTTTACAAAAATCTCTGTTATTAACTCAGTCACTTATAAGACAGGTGGTGCTATCTGCTTATATATTAGGAGTTAGAACCAAGATTAAAAGTTTGGATTTATCAAATGACAGTTAATGCAATTTGTTCTTAAATCAAATAGTCCGCCCTTTTTTTTTTTTTAAATTTTAAGTGGGCTCTAAGGGAGAACATGGAATAGTGGGTGAATGGGTGAAATGTCATAGATAATTAAGAAAAGTGATAGTGTTAAATATCAAGGAAGGAATTGCATCTTTCCTCTTACCATTTTCACTTTCCATTTTCTCCTTTACTTTTAAATGTCATCTCTGTTCTCTGATTATTTAGGATGGTGCTTGCAAAAGGGTAGAATAATTTTTAGGTAATTTGACATATCCCTCAGATAAAATTGTTGATTGGATATTTTCTTATGCACAGTTTTATATAAGTTGTGAAACTTCTTTCTTGATTTACATAGATCAATTTTTAATAAAATAATTTTAGGGATGTTAGCTTTTCAAGGAAACTAGTTTACTTAATTTCTAAATATTTTCACGGCAATACATAACATCTTTTTGGGGAAGGCACATGCTGTTTATGCATTTCTCTCATGTGTATGTGTATTTGTTGTTACATATTAAAAGTAACAGCATAATCAAATAAATAAATCACTTATAACTCCATAGTGGCATAATGATGTTATTTATTAATCCATACATGGGAGGAATTTTTATCATATAAGATGTGTAATAAATAGCACATTTAAATTAATCATTTTATAAAGTACATGGTTTTAGCTGAAAATAATTATGTTTAAATAATTGTTATTTTGCTTAATTGAAAAAGCATAAAATAACTAGTTTACAAATTAATTAGTCCTCTTTCAGTGGCTTCAATAGTACTTATAATTATTGGACATGTAATGTTTTCACAACACAAAATTAATATTTATAAGGTCAGAACCTATAGCACAGCGGGTATGGCATTTACCTTGCAGACGGCCGACATAGCCAACCCAAGTTCGATTCCTCCACCCCTCTCGGAGACCTTGGCAAGCACCCGAGAGCATCTCGCCTGCACAGCAAAGCCTGGCTAGCTACCCGTGACGGATTTGATATGCTAAACACAGTAACAAGTCTCACAATGTTACTGGGCCTGGTGGAGCAAATTGATGAACAACTGGAGGACAGTGACAGTGACAGTGTCAAGTATCAAGCCCGGCAAGCTACCAAGAGTATCTTGCCCTCATGGCAAAGCCTGACAAACTCCCTGTGATGTATTCGATATGCCAAAAACAGTAACAACAGGTCTCACAATGGAGACGTTACTGGACCTGCTCGGGTAAATCGATGAACAACGGGAAGACAGTGACAGTGACTATCAAAATTATTCTAAGTATGCATTTAAACAGCATTTATAGAAAATATAATCTAAAATGAAAAGAAAAGTGAAATAAAAAAACAGGTTCTCTAATAACTTAGACAATATCTGCCAGAACTTTTTTTTCTGTCAATTTATAAGAACAGTGTTGAATAAGATATGAAGGACCTGCTCTACAAATTTTTTTAAAAGCCAAGTATATTGACTTTAAATTTAAGCAAAGTGTTAGAAAATGAAAAAAAGAACAATAAATATTTAAAAATTAAAAAGTTTCATGACAGGCAAGAAGTAAAGCCACAGCTAAATTATCAGTAAGTAAGGAATGATCAAGAGTTATTTCAGCATCGCTTATTTTTATTAAATGTTGATTATCACTTAGTAAAATAGTAAAGGCAGAGTTATAGAGGTGCCAAAAAAGATGATGTGTTCCATATCATCATGATCATACGTTTTTATGATGCTAATGTATAAAATACAAATGTTTAAAAATCTTTTTATGTGTGCTATTTTGACAAATGCATGAAGTTCTCATGAATCCACAATTTATACACATAGGAGTTAAAATATCATTAGAGAAGAATCAAAATTTAAACTATATTTTAAAGTAAGATTATACACATGTCTGATAATTAGAAGGTATAGTAATTCCCTAGATATATTATACTCAAAAACAGAATGGAAAAATGAAAAAAAAAAATATGTCTGGACAGCCTTTATGTATTGAGAAAGAGATGAATTAAGTGTGAGAATAAAATGAAATTATGAAAACCTTCACCACTTCCTTCAGGTTGGGTTCATTAGAAGGGATATTTAGAGAGTATATTTCCAGATACAAGAATTCTTTTTCCACTGCACCAGAGTAGCAGGACATACAATTAAAGATTATTCCCAATTTACAAGATTTGATATTTTATTTGGTTTCATGTGATTTTTGTTCTTTGTTTACAGAAATATTTTATAACCAATACTTCTAAACATTTAAGACTGTGAGGATAAAATGGATAGCTTTAGAATTATAGAAAACATGACTTTTGGAGGTTTTAGGGAAGAATAATAGTGTCTGGATGATTGTGTTGCCTCCTATACATACCATATTTTGTGTGTCTGTGTGTGTGTATACAAACATATATATGTTTGTTTTTGTTTAGTGTGAAGTATAGGGTAAATATTTTCTTTCCCACCAGTCCATCCATTCGTTTTTTTGGAATTTTGTTGAAAAATCTATCCTGAGGCTCGAACATAGTACAGTGGATGGGGAATTTACTTTGAATGCAGTCATCCCAGATTTGGTCCCTGGCATTCCTTCTGGTCCCTCAAGCACCAACAAGAGTAATTCTTGAATGCAGAACCAGTAGTAACTCCTAAGCACTTCTGGGTGTGACCCAAAAAGAAAAGCAAAATAATCTACCTTATTCTGATAAAATTTGATGACATCAATCAGTTTGATGACAACATGTATCAGTTCATTTTTAAATTTTATTCATTTCTTATCAGATTATCACCTGAGACTAATGTTATTTGTGTTTGTTGTTGTTTTCTTAGCAACTAAATTCATTTCCTATATTTCCAGTAGTTATAGATAAATTTATCTAATCTTGTCAATGACTCTTAAGCAACCAAAGAAAAGAGCTACTTTAGAATACTATCATATTTTCTTTTTTTTTCTATATTTACTGGTTATCTCAAATTCTTTGAAAACATTTTGATAAAAGTTCACTTTTACAAGGTTTATTTTAATTATTTTCTTTTAGGTGAGTTTTTAGGGCCATATCCAGCAGTGCTTGGGAGCTACTACTCCCAGCTCCTGGCCCATTTCGATGCCAGGGTAGCTCACAGCTTGTCCTGGGTTCATCCAGTCCTTTGTCAAAACCCTGCTTTTGAGGATCTAGGAAGTAAGGGCAACTGAGGCTTAAGTCGAGAGAGCAGATGCCCAAGAGTTAATATTATCTGGAGTCAATTAACTCCCAAGTTACAAAAGCATGTCTTTTTAACTGAAGTAACTAACCATGCAAAGGACATTATGGAGAAGCACTGTAGCACTATAGCACTGGCCTCCTATTGTTCATCGATTTGCTTGAATGGGCACCAGTAATTTCTCACAGCAAATTTTGAAACTTGTAACTGTTTTTGGCATATTGAATATGTCACAGGTAGCTTGCCAGGCTCTGCCATGCAAGCGAGATACTATTGGTAGCTTACTGGGCTCTTCCAGAGGGGAGGAGGAATCAAACCCAGGCTGGCTTTGTGTAAGGCAAACTCCCTACCTGCTATGCTATTCCTCCAGTCCATTAAGGAGAACAGAAAAACAATATTTACAAGCCAACAGAGTCTGATCAGGAGGCAAAGGTAATTGGCAGGTTGGGGAAGCAATCAACAAACCCAAGCTCCCTGGCCAGAGAGGAAGGGCAAACCTTTTTGCAACATGGCCCTATAAGTACAAATCAATAATAGGGAACTGTTTTTCCAAGTTATGTCAATAAAATAAATAAGTCAGAAATAATGCCCAAATGTTGAGCGGTTCTACTGTAGCTATACAATAACCACCAATCAATTTCTGACTCTCTAGTACTTTATCATTTTAAAAAATTCTCTTCAATATTATGCTGGAAGTGATAAACATCTCTGTATACTTATGTGGAAAGTAAAACACTAAGAATTTTGCCTTTATATAGTCTGACAAACTATAATTCCACTGTTTCACCAGAGATTTTTTTTGGTAATATCCAGAAGCTCAACAGATTTGTGGGGCTTTGGTTTTCTCTCTAGGGTTGACATTAATTTGCAGAATGATCACATGCTTTTGAATGTATCAGAGGCTCATAGGCAAGAGTCTATACACTGATTATCAAATGTTTAATTTTCATACTTACCTTGTCCTTCTTTAAATACCTCCCCTTTTTAGAATTAAAAGGGTCTCAAAAAGTCATTTGGGTTTTTAAATAACACCAGATGAATAAAAGTTCTCTTCAAAGGTTAAAAGAACCCATAACTCCTTGAATAGAGAAAACACAGATGATCTCTTTTGGTAATTGTTAAAGGTCATGTTTTAATCTAGTGCTTCAAACTGATAATAGGGAACAGTCACAAGACTATAGTTGAAGGTCATAACATCACACTGAACTCAAAGTATATTAGAATAAAATCAATTATACATGACATTTGTCTTCTTAAATTATTAGTTTGACCAGGTCCAAAATCCTGTATTTGATGTCAGTATTATGGGGAGGTATTTATTTGAGATTTTGGAGAAAATTAAAATGGAGAAAAAAATTAATCATGAGCATCACAATATAATTAAATCACTGAATTTGAGAATTCCTTTTTTTATGGATTTAAGATTGTTTCAATATATGATAAATACAGAATAATATTTTGTTTTTTATTTTAAAGTTTTTTATTTTAAAACTTATTTTTCCTTTCAACATAACAATTTCTTCCTGATAGGGGAAATCTTATATTAAATTACTCGATTAAAAAATATTAAAGATGTGAATCAAAATAATATAAACCTCTGAATGCTGTATCACTTTATTTTGATTGGTATACCTATATTCTAAGACAAACTCAAAGCAAAAAAGAAAAATTGTGTTAAATATGTAACATTTTATGTTTTCCGTATAGAAATTAGTATCACACTAATTAAAATTTTAAGATTAGAAACAAAATAATAAAATATTTTCTTTAGAATATGTGGTTTGTCATACCATACACAAAGTATTTAAATTTACAATAAAACATTATGATACTTTTAAATAAATAGTTAAGGCTGGAGCGATAGCACAGTGGGTAAGGCGTTTGCCTTGCATTCGGCCAATATGGCCGACCCGAGTTTGATTCCTCTGCCGCTATCGGAGAGCCCGGCAAGCTACCGAGAGTATCTAGCCTGCATGCCAAAGCCTGGCAAGCTCCCTGTGATGTATTCAACATGACAAACACAGTAACAACAAGTATCATGATGGAGATGTTACTGTGCCCGCTCAAGCAAATTGATGAATAACGGGAGGACCGTGACCGTGAAATAAAAAGTTAAGTGATTAAATTAGTTCTTAGTGCTAATAACATAGCAAAAATAAAGAAGGGCTAACACAGAGATATCTCTTTTTTATCTTTGTGTATTTTGTCCATTTTCATTTTATTCTTTGAATCATCTTGAAAGATGATTTTGAATCATCTTGAAAGAATCATCTTGATTTTAGAAACTGAGATATGTCATGGAAATAAAGGCAAGAGCAGATAGATAATACCTTTTGGGAAGTGTAAATGAAATAATATTGCATGTAAATGAGGGGAATTATTGAGATTGTGATCTACAAAATTTTAGAAGCATATTCACCATTAAAATAAGTAAAGTATTTACTTCCTGTCAATCATACCCTCATCAGGAAACTATAGCACATTTTGGTGACTACTAAACAAAAGAATAAAGAACACCTATGATGAAAATAGTGTCTCTATTTTATGACTCCTAGAAAGAAATACAGTTTGTAGTATACAAGGGATATTATTGGTTGTTGCTGCTGATCCGTGTGTATGTGTGTGTGTGTGTGTGTGTGTGTTTCTGTCTGTTTGCCTGTCTGTCTATCTGTAAGAGTGCAAAAAGTAAACTACTTTGTCATGTTTTTAAATGTTTTCTTTTTAGGGTGTATGGTGCCACCAGCAGGTAAATCTGTACCTGTGAGGCGAGTGCATCAGCAGCCTGATGGCACCTTCAGACTTTCAGATACCCCTAAATTGCTGTTGTGCCTTTGGCCAGACCCCAAAAACTTGGGGCAAAGTTTACCAAGAAAGTAAACGGACAAAAGTTAGGTATGTGGGAAACACACCCACAAACCACCTCCGGCTCAGCTATATAATTGGAGGCAAGGCCTCTTTGGTTCCTGATTGAACTGCTTAATGGCCATGATCCCAGAGACTCAGAAACAAATCTCGAAACCCAGTGGCTTTTGGCAGAAATGCGTCCAGTCTCTGCAGTAGGTTGCCGGTGCTGGGCCAACCCAGGTGGGAATAGGTTTCATGTCTTGGCCTGTTCCCCCTGGCGGCCCAGTGGCTGCCATCCTTCAGAGACCAGTGGGTTTGAGGCCAGTCAGGTTTGAGCCCGCCCCCAGTGACGAGACACGCAGGGCCTCACGGGATGGGGGTGGAGCCGGGCCTGTCCTCCCCACTCCAAGGAGACCCCAAGTCATCGCCCACGAATGGCCTCTCTGGCTCCTGATCAAACTGCTTAATGGCCATGATCCCAGAGACCCAGAAACAAATCTCGAAACCCAGCGGCTTTTGGCAGAAATGCATCCAGACCCCATAGTATGTTACTGTCGCCAGGCCACCCCAAGGAGGAAAGGGTATTGTCACTCCACCTGCTCCCCCTTGGCAGCTCAGTGGCCGTTATCCTCTAGAGGCCATTGGACAGTCAGGCTTGGGCCTGCAGTCACAAAACTTGTTGGGCCTCACGGGATGGTGGGGGGAGCCGGGCCTGTCCTCCCCACCTCAACGAGATCCCAAGTCATCGCCCACTAATGGCCTCTCTGGCTCCTGATCAAGCTGCTTAACGTCCATGATCCCAGAGACTCAGAAACAAATCTCAAAACCCAGCAGCTTTTGGCAGAAATTTGTCCGGACCATGCAGTAGGTTACTGTCACTGGGCCAACCCAGGGGGGAAAGACTTTCAAGTATTTTAGAGAGCTCAATAAAATAAGTACTAAAGGGGTTTCCTATAAGATACTGAAAAATCAGTTAATATAGAACAATTGCAGTAGATAGATCTGGAACAAAAGGGGTAAGTGCAATACTAGAAACTTTTGGAGATGAGATCTAGTAAACATGTGGGTAAAGAGAGATCAGATTTTCCTGATAAGAGAGTTTGCAACTTTCAAGTGCCATATATTTCAGAATTGACCAAAGATCCCTATTGCCAGCGGGTTGGGGTGTGGTGTCAGAGAACAGGACAAAAAAGCAAAGGCTACCATAGAGGTCTTGATAATGAATGTGGATTCTAAACTGAGATGTCGGGGCAGGGGTGGAGTATGGAAGTCAACACTTTTTAATTTTTGAATTCATCAGCTGTAAACTAACCTGAGTGATGTTTCCTTACCACCTATTCTATAAAAGGAAGATTCCCACATGCTCTGAATATGAAATTTAATTTTATATTTTGAATTTTTGGTACCTCCATATAAAAAAGTGCATCTGTCCACCTATCTCTGTCACCGGAACGTATTATATGCATGCTCTTCCCAGTAGGTTTTGGTTTAAGGGCCACACTCAGCTATGCTCAGGGCTGATTCTTCAATCTGCTCACAGGGATCTCTACTGGCATTGCTTGGGAGATCATATAGGATGCCAGGAAGTGAATCTGGGTTGGCTGTGTGCAAGGCAAACAACCTATCTGCTGTACAATTTCTTCAGCCTTATTTCTGTTTCTCACCTCTCTGCTTCTGAAAGGTTAGCCCTGAACCATCAGCATATCTGTGAAAATCTTGACTTACAAAGCTCAGATCAATAGTACATTGGTTAGGGTGCTTGCCTTTCATGCACCCAAGTTTGATCCCCGACACCTCATGTGGTAACCCCCAGGAGTGATCCCTGAGTGCTGAGCCAGGAATAAGCCCAGATGTAGCCCCAAAACTAAAACATTAAAAATTTAAAAGTAACGCCCCACCAAGACCATGAGTTGCCCCCCATGAGCGGCTCTCTGGCACAGCCATGGCCCCAGAGGCACATGGACATAATTTGGAACCCAGCAGCTTTTGGCAGAAATGTTAATGGACTATGCATTAAGCTGTGACACTGTGCCCCCCTCCCCCGGAGGGAAAAGGTTTCTGTCGGTGGCACGGCAGCTGCTGCCTCAGAGTTTATTGGACAGCCAGGTATGAGCCGGCAATGACAGGGCAATTGCGGCCTCCTGGGACGGGGTGGAACCGCCACATCCTTCCTGCCCTGTCGAGACCACGAGTTGCACCCCACGAGCCGCTCTCTGGCATGGCCATGGACCCATATGCATACAAACCAATCTCGGAACTATGCAGCTTTTGGCAGAAATTCCTCCAGACTTAATTAGTAAAATAAAAGAAATCCAAAATCACGCAGCCACTATCGCGGCCACACAACATCATATTGTCTTCATAACCAGCAATAGAAAAAAAATTATTTCATGGTGCCTTTTAAGCAAGTCTGATTGTTGGGGTAAAATTCCAAATAATTATGGTGCATTTTTTTGTCAAAATAATGAATGTAATCCAAGTAGAGAGAGAGTTAAGTGGAAATCATCTTCCTCACAGGCATGGGGAGGTGTGGGATGAGGGGTATATTGGGGTTCTTGGTGATGGAAAATATGCACTGGTGAAGGGATGGGTGTTTGATCATTGTATGACTGAGACTTAAACCTGAATGCTTTGTAACTGTTCTCACAGTGATTCAATAAATAAATTTAAAAAAAATTAAAAGTAAGAAGGATTAATCTTTAATAGATAGTGGCTAAAGACATCCTTACAACCGAGAGACAGAATAGAATTCTCATTGTGCTGTTCTTTCAGAATATGAATTTAGCAAGGGTTAAGTCCTGCTTTCCCAGGCATAATAATACAGGGTGTGAGTTGGTCTCACCACAGCATCCACATTTAACAACTCCTTCAATAGGATAGTATTATAGCTTTATGATTTGATGAGAATATAATAGTTCCAAATAGAGAGAATGCAGTTGTTGTAACTATTTGGCTTGCCAAATCACATTCCTGACCAACAAAAAAGCTCCCTAAAATATGTAATTCTGTTTCTAAATGAAATATACTTTCTTACCATGTGCATTATAAAGAATATGCCAAATATAGACATTAATAAGAAAAATGTTTTTAACAACTGTAATAGTTCTTATATTTTTCTACTTTCCCTCAAATGAGAGGCACCATAACCTGTTTTGGACACAACTCCTGACTCCGTGAGTGTAGCAATTTTGTCTGTTACTATCCATAATTATCTCTGTAGTTTCTAACCAATCTATGCACAATTAGATTTTGTTCATAGATTGGTTAGACATCTTTCTAGTGACAAAAAGAAGATAATAAATGCATATATTGATTAAAGGACTGTAAACTAGAAAACTATATAACATATAAATAAACTACACAAACTAATTTTACTTCATTAAATTATATGAATAAATAAATGGGTCAGTAATTTATACAATTTTAGAGTTGGATGGTCCTTAGGTAATCAAGTTTCACATCTCATCCAGTTGAGGCATCTTCTCCACAAAAATCTTTTTTCACAAATTGGCATACTTTCAGGAAGAATTTATGAGGTAGTCTTTTGCATATGAACCCAATTATCTACCATATCTACTGAAATCCCAGCCCCATGTAACATTTACCATAATCCGTGAATTAACTTATCTGTATTCACAATCTAAGCTTCACTGATAGCCCTATGAATATTTGAAGTGACAAACATTTTGAATTCCAAACATCTGCCTGGTTCTGTGCTCAGAACTGTCCTGAAAGGGGTGAAGAAAATGTACACATAAATACAGTCAGGGAAGACTACCCTGACTATCTTAGTCACTTGTGTTATAATCCATCTCCATGTCCTCTTAG
>JAOXYA010000041.1:35032775-35044760 GCA_028565675.1 Sorex palustris | reverse complement strand
GTCCCCCGAGCACCGCCAGGAGTAATTCCTGAGTGCATGAGCCAGGAGTAACCCCTGTGCATCGCCGGGTGTGACCCCAAAAAACAAAAATAAAATAAAATAAAAATAAAGCTAGTACACAGACCAGGGGGGCTGGTGGGGGCTAAAGAGTGAGGGAGCTTAAGGGGATGGTCTTAGACACAGCTGACCTGGGCTTGGTCCTCAGCATCCCAGGAGCAATCCCTGAGCAGCGCCAGGAGCAGGCCCCTCCCTGGTGCTGGCTGCCGTGAGGCGGGCTCAGGTTCTATGGGCACCAGGAGCCCAGACTGTGCCTCACGCTCGGGAGCTGAAGCCCTGCCCTGAGACTCTCACACCAGCCCAGGTACGGGGGTGCCACCAGCAGAGTCAGGGGTGTGATTGGACACTGCAGGGTGCTGAGAGCTAAAACCCACACCCAGACAGACCACGAGGGGGCGCTGCCAGCTCACTACTGGCCAGCTCTCCCCATCCAGCGTGGGGGTCCCTGCTGCATTTTCTGAGGCTCCCATTTTTCCTCTCTGCTCCGCCTCTGCCAACTCCTCATTCTTGTGTCTCCAGGTCCAGGACCTGCCGGCACTGCACCAGGAGCCCGCAGGCCCCACCCGCTGTGTGATAGCAGGGGACCAGCGGCCACAAGCGGCCCATAGCTCCACACCTGCCGAGCACCACTGGCCTGTCCTGAGGTCAATCCAAGGTTGTGAGCCAGCCGGGACCCCCAACTCTGAAGGGATGTGACAAAAGGGTTTAGGGAGAGGACAGCCCTCACTGCCTAATGACATCCTGTCTGTACTGGAGCCCCCGAAGAGTCTGGGCCCATCAGTGGCTCTGGGAGCAGGGCAGGCTATAGGCTGAGGCTAGGACGTGCCCCCTGGGACCCCCAGACAACGTCCTCTGAGGGTCTGGAGAAGGGACGTCTGTGCCCATCTGGGAAGACACAGGCATCAGGAGCCAGGCAGACAGGGGGCACCCCTCCTGCTGAGTGACCCCACAGCAGTGATGTTCCCACTTGCCACTGGCCCTCCCGTGGTGCTTGGGGAACATTCTGGAACCAAAGCCTCAGCTGGGGCCTCCTTGCCCATCAAAGCCCATATTCCCCGAAGACCTGAACTGAGTCTGGGGGCCTAAGAGCCGGCGACAGGGACCTCCTGGGCCTTGCCACTTCTCTCCAGGCTGTCCCCGACTGCTGCTGCCCCCCCCCCTCCAGCCCACCTCCACGTAACGTCCTCAGGACCTGCCCCTGCTCTCTGACATTCCAGCCTGCTGTCAGGTACCCAACAACCTTCTCACACCACACAGCCCCCAACCCCAAGCAAAGCCACCTCAGGACCCACCCCAGAAGGTTCTAGAATGGGGGTCCTAGGAGCATCCCTGCTGCAGCTTCAGACACCTCCTCACCCCAACCCAGGGAGAGCGGGGGTCCTGGGGAGTGGTGCGAGAGGAAGCCCCGCTCAGGAGGCAGAGGCAGGTGGGTGCCTCCCAACACCCTGACACACGTGTCTGCGGTCCCTTCCTGACCACGGGCTTAGAGCAAAACTGCAGGCCCCAAGCCCAGCCACCAGGCGACCCGAAACGCACCTGGGTGAACATACACAGCCGGTCCTCTGGGATCCTGGACCACAGAGCGGGATAGCTGAGGACAGGTCCCTCCTCTGGGCTGTGGCCTCAGCAGCAATCCTGCATAACACTGTGGGGACATGCTGGGCACAGCTGGGCAAGTGGCTTGTGTGGGCAAGGCCTGAGGGAACCTGGGGGCTGGACGTCAGCCTGTCTGGGGCCCACCTGAGGGGCCTCCCAGGCCACAGCACCCCCAGCGGGACCCCCAGCACTGCGTGGGCCCCCACGCCGGGAGTGACCCCGAGCACAGCCAGGAGCAAGCCCTGGTGTGAACACAAAACAACAAAGCCAGAGCTCTGAGGGTCCCTCGGGGACCCAGGGAGAGAGGGCACTGGGCTGGCCGCCTGTGGTCAGAAAAGCTTTAATAAAGCCACTGTGGCAGGCGGGGTGGGGGAGGGCAAGGACCAGAGGGGCCCCGGGGACAACGGCAGCGGCCCCCACCTCCCCTGCCACCTCAGTCTCGGAGCAGGTTCTCGGGCTTGGGGTAGCCGAAGAGAACAAAGTCGGCCTCGTACAGCTGGTAGAGCTGCCGCCGCCAGGCCAGCGGGATGGAGGCGAACCAGCCCTCCTCCCAGCTGCTGGCCGTCCGGTTGCGGTAGCTGGGCGGGAAGCGCAAGC
Organism: Sorex palustris; assembly: GCA_028565675.1. NCBI lineage: Eukaryota > Metazoa > Chordata > Mammalia > Eulipotyphla > Soricidae > Sorex > Sorex palustris. The sequence goes on along the minus strand of JAOXYA010000041.1, from coordinate 35,042,510 downwards.
GCTGGTCCACCTTGAGCAGCCGCAGCAGCTGCGCCGCGTCCTGGTCCAGCGTCTCCAGCTTGCCCACGAAGTCGTAGTCGATCTGGCAGGGGTGGCAGAGGCGGTGCACCTGCCGCCAGTGCTCATTGAAGGGGCCCAGCTGCTCCGTGTGCGGGTCCAGCAGGTACTGGATGAAGTTGGCGAAGGACACGCGCAGGCCGGCGCTGAAGGCCTCGTGCGCGGAGGCGGGCGGGCGGCTGTGGTTGGAGTAGCGGCGCAGCATGGGCACCGCGAAGCGGCGGTAGAACTCCTCGTTCTCCAGCTCGAACTTGCTGCGGAAGGCGGAGATGAGGCGCACGAAGGGGTCGCGCACGAAGAGGAACTTGGTGTACGTGCGCAGCCGCAGCTTCATGAGGCGGCGCGACAGGGGCCCGTAGCGGCGCCAGAACTTGCTGAAGGTCAGGTGGACGCTGGCGTTGTGCACCAGCGCATGCGGGATGGCCAGCGGGTCGCGGAAGGGCGCGCCGGCGTCCAGCGGGCTCCCGCTGAGCACGATCATGACGCGCTTCCAATTGGTGCAGGCCACCTTGGGCACGTAGCAGTAGATGACGCCGTGGCGGTCGTCCACGATGAGGTGGTTCAGCTCGTAGCTGGGGATGTCGTCGAAGGAGCGCTCCTTGGAGGGGAAGGCCAGGCTGGCGTTGGCGCAGAAGTCGCGCAGCACGCTCCTGCGCCGGGCCTGCCGCTCCCCGGCCGCGGCGGCGGGCTGCTGGGCGGCGGCGTGCGGGGACCAGTCGTAGCCCCGCACGCTCTCCTCAGCGTTGCTCTCCGGGGCTGCAGGCTGAGGCTCTGGCTTCCTGCTGGGCAGGTCGCCCGGCTCGGTGCCAGGGCCAAAGAGCCTCTTGAGGACAGCGTCCCGGCTGTCCGGGGGCTCCTTCCCGGGCCGCGGGCTGGGGGTGGGGAGCGGTCCCGGCGGGTGCGGCCGGGAGATGGCCACGTGCAGGTAGAAGTGGGCCGTGCCCACGTTGTCCCAGTACACGATGATCAGCAGGACCATGAACACAAATCCCACGGCCAGCCACAGGCGCCAGGGCCGTGCCTTGCTCATCCTGGCCAGGCGGGCGCTGCGGCCCCTCAGTCCAGCTTCATGCAGGGACGCGCCAGGGGGAACCTGCAGGCAGCACAGAGGCCAGTCAGCACTGCGGGCCCGGCTCAGCTCTCCAGAGGGGCTCTCACAGACACACACATTATGTGCACAAATGCACATGCACACACATGCTCACACATGCACGCATGCTCATGCGTACGTGCTCACACACACGCTGGCTGGCAGCTGAGAGCTTCAAATGGGTCTGGGATAGGCCCAGAGGGGCAGGTGAGTCAGACAGGATGTCAAAGACCTTTCTCACAGCCTGGGGACGAGCAGGCCACCAGCCCTGGGTGCCAAAACACAGATCTCGGCCGTGAAGAGGGACGCAGGGGTGAAGGGGGCCCCGGGGTGGGGGGTGGGCAGGCTGGTGAGAGCAGATCAGCACTGAATGCGCAGGGCTGGAGAGAAAACAAGACGTAGTGAAGCCTCGGCCCAGCAGATGGCCGACCCAGGCTTCACCCCCCACTGCCCTGTCTCCTGTCTCCTGGAGAGCACAGCCCCTGGACACTCGCAGGGGACGAGATGCCGTGTAAGGCCCCTGTCCTCACCCACCGTGACACAGAGCCATGCAGGGGGGGCCCCGGGGGTCCCAATCTGTTTCTGTTTTTTTTTTTTTTGCTTTTTGGGTCACACCCAGTGATGCACAGGGGTAACTCCTGGCTCTGCACTCAGGAATTATCCTTGGCGGTGCTCAGGGGACCATATGGGACATTGGGAATCGAACTCGAGTCGGCCGTGTGCAAGGCAAATGCCCTACTTGCTGTGCTATCACACACACACACACACACACACACACACACACACACACTTTTATGGCAAGCTTCCAACCTTAGACCAATCCTCGTGGCCCTTTTACCCTCGCCTTAAAGGGACAGGATTCCTTTCCTTCTGACTCATTTCACTAAGCATGATACTCTCCATGTCCATCCATTTGTAAGAAAATTTTATGACTTCATTCTTCCTAGGCTACATAATATTCCATTGTGCAGTTGTACTATAGTTTCCTTATCCATTCTTCTGTTAATGGGTATTCAGGTTATTTCCAGGTTCTGGCTATAGTGAACAGTGCTGCAATGAACAAAGGAGTGCAGATGTTGTTTCTGTTTTTGGACCCCTAGGGTATATTCCCAGAAGTGGTATTACTGGATCAAATGGGAGTTCAATTTCTAGTTTTTTGAGGAATGTCCATATTGTTTTCCAAAAAGGCTGGACCAGTTGGCATTCCCAGCAACAGTGAAGGAGAATCCCTTTCTCTCTGCATCAGCACCAGCACTGGTTGTTCTTGTTCTTTTAGATGTGTGTCAGTCTCTGCGAAAGCAAAATTTTTAAATTTTTTGCAGCCCCTACACTAAGTTACATGACCTCTTCTGGGGTCACATTCACAGAAGCAGGGATCTATGTGATGCGGGCGTCTTCCGCATTAGCCCAGGTCACCTCCTGGCCCCAGGAGAGATCTCTCTGGACTATGCCCCAAGGTGCTGTGGCCAACAGGACTATACCTCATGGTGCTTGAGCCTCACATATGCCAGGCATCATGCCCTCCAGCAACCAACTCCCCATCCTTGTAGGAGAGTTCTTGAAAACTTTTATGTCCAAATACACACACAAGTTATTGTAATGCACCAAGATGCTGGCTAAATATGAGTGGGTCCTTGGGCACAAGGGCAACGCTTTATTTCTGTATTAATATATTTTTGGCTTTTAGGCCCAGCAATGCTCAGGGGGTACTCCTGGCTCTGCACTCAGGAATGACTTCTGGTGGTGCTCGGGGGACTATATGGAATGCCAGGGATAGGAAGCTGCGTTGGCCGCGTGCAAGGCAAATGTACCTGCTGTACTATCGTTCTGGCCCACGAGGGCAGCATTTAGCATAGCACCCATAAGTATACAGCATCTGCTGCCGAAATTAAGTGTCCAGAATTGGCCTAAATAAGAAAGTAAGACTGTCCATGAGAGGCCGCCTTGGCCAAACAGACAGAGTTCGAGTGTCATTTTACGAGCCGGTTTCCCAGAGACGTTGGAACTGTCTGGAGCTACAGAGTACTTCCTGCCCCCAAGATCAGTGGGGAGGACAGGCCCAGGCCCCCTTTGTTCCTGGGGAAACTCCCATGCCCTGGTTGGTCACCATGAGAAGAGCAGATTCTGTCACAGATGAAGAGTTGTAGAATTATTCTAATATTGTAATATTTGCATCAATTTGGTGCAAAAGTGCTTCTCCCCGTAGGAGCCATACTGCAACAGTCTGGAATTCTCAGCACGTTTATGGCGAGCCTTGAATTTTAGAATGCCCCAGCACATAAGGGGGTTGGTGCAAGACTTGGGGAGAGTCCTGAACGCCCCAGATTGAAGAAGCCTGGGAACGGAGAGCGAGGAGGGTGCCTCACCCTGATGGCCCCGCACAGGCCTCCCCACGGAACTCTACGACCGCTGTGAGGACTGAGTCACTCTATTACCATGCCTAAGTACCCCGAGAGGAACTGAAACATGAAAATCTTCACTTTGCTCATTAGCAAAGGGGAATACGCAAATGTTGAGGGTCTTCTGAGTCAGGCTCACATTTTTCTGGTTTTAGCCTGTAAGGCAAGACCCTCTTCATACTCGAAGCTTCGAGCCAAAAGTTCTTTGCCAGAGGCCAAGGGTTAGGGAAACACTGAGCCCAGTTCTATCCCTGAGCCAAGAGGGTCCCTCAGAACTGCCCAGTGTGGCTCCAATGACCCCTGAGCATCACCAGGGTGATCCTGCTGTCCCCCCTGACCCCACCAGACCCAAGCAGCACTGCATCCTGAGCCCTACATGTGAAACTGTCCAGTCTAGGTGGCCAGGTGTCACCAGGAGTGGGACTGAGCCCCATGAGCACATTTGCCCCCTCCTCGGCCCCCCCAAAAATTAAAGTTACTCTCTTGCTGTTGTCCCTATTGCTGCAGATAGTGCAAGGAGGAGAGTGGCAGAGCTGACCCTCACTGACCGCCTTACCCAGTCTTAGAGCCACTGCATGATTTGATGTGTGGTGTTCCACTCACAGTCTCTGCGTGCGCACACACACACATTGCCAGATAGGAGACCACATGAGTCCTCAACTCGTTGTGCTTTTATCATAGATCTGAAGGTCTGTGCATCTTAACACCTGGATGTTGCTGGCTTAGTCCCTCCCGACGCCAACGAGAGTTGATTCTCTTTGTGGAACCATCACCAAAACTCAGGCTTGGCCTTATTCCCAGTCTTCTTCCTCATGGCATTTCCAAGGCACTCGTGGGCTCTGTGCGTTCCTTCCTCTGCGCAACGCTGGGCCTAGCAGCTAGCCTCTGGCCACATCTGGAAGGAGCAGGCTCCTGGCATCTCCTTTACCCAGCTTCCTCCGCCCACTTATGTGGAAGGTTGGAGAAGGCAAATGCATCAGACACAGTGCAGAGGGGAGGGCGCTTGCCTTGCATGCGATCACCCCCTGTTCAATCCCCAGCACCACACAGGGTCCCCTCGCTGAGCTTTGCCAGGAGCAGCCTCCAAACACAGAACTGAGGGTAGCCCTGGGGTAGACCCAAACTGAACCAAACCACTGGACCTGGAGGAACAGTGTCTCAGGATGGACAAACCTGGGTTCAGTTCCCACCCCCAGGATGGGACTCGGCAGTGATTGGCTAGGCCAGCCTGCTGTGGTCCCAGCCCTGTACAGCAGCAGAGGGCTCTGTACATGCTCTGGGGCACACAGTACCCACTTCTGCTCATCAGCTTGACAAGAAGCTGAACAGGTTGGGGGAATACCCGCTTTGCCCAAGCTGGGTAGACTTGAACGCATTTTTTTTCTTATTTATTTATTTATTTATTTATTTATTATTTTATAAGGTAGTTCACAATATTTAATTATATTTAATATTCAGACACCAATCCCACCACCATATTGGGATGTTTCCATCCCAAGCTCCAATCCCTGTCCCAAAGCACAACCAAAATAGTATATTTTGTATTGTTATGAAAAACTGCTGAAAATGCTACAAAAAGTATCCATAGAGGAAACAGTGTGAAGATTGTTCTATTTTGGCAGGGGCCATCAAGGATATCACTTCTATAGGATATCACTAACATGTTGTTAAAGACTGAGTGATGTGAACTTTTGTATATCAATTTGTTCATCAATTTGCTCGAGCGGGCCCAGTAACGTCTCCATTTTGAGACTTGTTGTTACTGTGTTTGGCATATGGAGTACGTCATGGGGAGCTTGCCAGGCTTTGCCATGCGGGTGTGATATTCTCAGTAGCTTGCTGGGCTCTCTGAGAGGGGTGGAGGAATCGAACCCGGCTCGGCCGGGCTGGCTGCACGCAAGGCAAACGCCCTACAGCTGTGCTATCGCTCACATATATGTGTGTGTGTGTATATATATATATATCCTGTATGATTGGTTGCCTACTACCTGAACCCCACCTAATGTGGTGTGGTACTCTTGGAGAATGGGTAGCGAGTGTCTTATGATGTGTCCTGGCTGCGCGGTACAGGAATAGGTTCACTTGTGCATGAGGCTCAGCCCAAGTGCGTGGGGAACAGCATTGAGCAGGGTGGCGGTTGGGTTCTGGCTGCCGGGGCTGGGTCCCTTGGGGTGGGGAGGGCTCTCACCTGCCCCCCTCTGGGGCGCCCCGAGTGAAAACAGCCTGATATGGAGTCTCGTGGCATGGTTATGGGGCCCTCATTTTATGTTCCCTTCCACCAAAATAAATCAATCAAATCAAACAAAACATATGCCCTGTGTTTGGGGGGAAAAATTCTCCTCCTTGTCAAGTGGATAATCCAAATAATTTGTGACTCTTTTGTTTCATCATGAGGAAAGAAAAAAAAGGAGCTATAGCTCTAAGAAAACTTTGCTCATTTTTTTTAGGGGGGGGGAGTCATACCTAGCAATGCTCGGGGGCTCTGTGTTCAGGGGTTGATCCTGGTGGTGCTTGGTGGACCTGGTAGTGCTTGTGGTCCCAGGGGTTGGACTGGGGTCGGCTGCATGCAAGGCTAGTACCTTAACCCTGTTTTATCTCTCTGGCCCCTAATTGAAACCTTTGGTAAAGTAAACGTTAATAAAACAACTTCCTGGGTCAATGGTGTAGTAATTTGCCATAGTGGCATTGATATTATGTAACAAAGGACTCCCCAGGGTTACCCCTCGTGGTGTTGCGAGGGGACATGTGGTATTGGGGATTGAGCCCAGGTCTCTGGCAGGCAAAGTATACATACTAGTGAATGCTGATGTGTTCAGTCATAATATATGTCGCTTTTGAGCAATTATCTTCTAAAGTTTATTATTAGAGCCACTCAGAGCCTTCAACTATGTTCAGGCTAGTACTATCTATTATATGATGATCCTCAAAGATTAAAGAAATTATACCAAAATTACCTATTGTATAATCATGAAACGTTAACACAATACTAATTTCTATCTTACTAAGAAGCACAAGGAACACATTATATATAATTATAAGTTCTAATGCCAATGAACAGATTCTGAAATTATGTAGCTCTTATACTTTATACTTTTATTCATGTCTAGTATCTCACTCCAACCTCAGACACAGTTCCACATAAGCAGGAGAAGGCTCATAAAGACCACAGGGACATAACTCCAAGTTAGTGATTATTTCAGTGAATAGAATGATTTTTTTTACAGAAGTATGCTGTAGATTATGTTGACATACAACCTGTATGAATAAAACACCCCACATATTCAAAGCATAAATTAGGATGTGGCAAACGTAAGGAGTTCTGTGAATGAAAAATAATGTATGGTTCCAAAGCATGATTAAACAGAAAATGCTGAACTTTTTTTTGTTTGTTTGCTTTTTTTAATTACCTTGAGATACAAAACTACAAAGTACAAGCTCTTTTCTTTTCCTTCCTTCCTTCCTTCCTTCCTTCCTTCCTTCCTTCCTTCCTTCCTTTCTTTCTTTCTTTCTTTCTTTCTGTCTTTCCTTCCTTCTTTCTTTCTTTCTTTCTTTCTTTCTTTCTTTCTTTCTGTCTGTCTGTCTGTCTGTCTGTCTGTCTTTCCTTCCTTCTTTCCTTCTTTCCCTTCCTTCCTTCCTTCCTCCCTTCCTTCCTTTCTTCCTTCCTGCCTTCCTGCCTTCCTGCCTTCCTGCCTTCCTGCCTGCCTGCCTGACTGCCTTCTTTTCCTTCCTTCCTTCCTTCCTTCCTTCCTTCCTTCCTTCCTTCCTTCCTTCCTTCCTTCCTTCCTTTTTTTTTCTCAGCCTTTAAAACGATTTTCAAAGAGAAACAAACCATCTTCATGCTGGGTGATTTAGATCTTATAAAAGGTTAACAGAATGCAATAAGCTTGATCAGTGAATGTACTTGTTTCACTGTTGAAGTTGAGCTTTATTAAGTATATAATTCTATGCTGCAGGAGAAAAGCACGAGGTGTGTAGACCTACAGCCTCCTGTGTGACAATGTTGCAAAGGTCCAGAATTGGAACCTATCCCTGAAACAAAATAGCAAGACACCAAAGTTAGTTAACACTGACCCCTCACATCATGAGCTACCTTTCTCAAAAATGCCACAGCCTTTTGAGTTGATTTGAAGTAGAAAAAAGTTTATCTTTTTTAATGAATAATGTTACTTTAAAAAGTGAAAATAAAAAGAATTAAAGAGAAAAAAATACCTGAAAATTATCTATGCAGTAAATTGAAAAACTCGCTCATAATTCCATCAAATTTATTTGAAACCTCTTTAATCTCAGTGGAGCTGTGTATGTTTGTGAAAGGAGCAGGGAAAAGAGGCAAGAGACTGACGAGAGAAACTGGAGGGAGCTAGCGGGGTGCCAAGAAGGCAGCTGGTTTGATCTGATTGTAGGAAGGATTCCAGGAAGTACAGGAGAGCAGGAGGGAGACAAAGAAGCAAGCTTTACAGCTGTTAACATCCCTGACAAATGGATCAAACCAAGTCCAAATAAAGAGAACACATAATCCGGCAGGTAAGTGCTCAGTGGCTGTGTGCATCAAATGATGCCCAGGATGAGATCAGTGGCAGGATTCCATTCCTCTGTTTGTTCTGCGAATTAAGGCTGACTCTGAACAAGGATGGCAACTGACCAGAGGAAACCTTAGTGCATCTGGAAGCTGGGCAGTGGGCAGTGACAAAGTGACACAGTCAGCAGTATAATAGTGGTAGTGGCACTAAACAGAAGAGAAGAGGACCAGGACAGACATAGGAAAGAGCAGGTAGAAGAGGAAATAGAACAGGAGACCAGGAAGAAAATGCTGAGGACTTACCTTGTCCATTGAGGATACCTGGTATGCTCTTTAGGTTGCCAGGCTTTGCCTATTAGAAGCGTAGTCCCCAATTCTATCTATAGGGAAGATATGGGGAAGATGTGAGTGATTTAGCTGGAGGTAGCCAGCCTCAATCAGAGCAGGTCTGGGGTAGGGCGGGGGACAGATGTTAACCTGTCAGATGAAGCTCATTGAGAACTCTGTCTTTTCTATTTATATATTTCTTTATTTTGGCTTTGGGGCCACAATCAGTGGTGCTCAGCACTTCCGCCTCACTCTGTGCTCAAAGAACACTCCTGGCAAGCTCCAGGGGCCACATGGAGTGATGGGGCTTGATCCCGGGTCAGCTGAGCGCAAAGTCAATGCCCTACCCACTGTATGATCACTCCATACAGTGTTTATTGATCTGTTTGTCTCGTTTTTTGTCACTCTGTTTTCCTTGGAGTTGATTTCTTCTATTTTAGCAATAGTTATACATTTCCTTTAAAGCAGTGCATAAAGCTGTGGAGATGAAAATGACAGAACAGTGATTCCCTTCCCTCCAATGACTTTGCAAACAGAAATGTGAATTCCTTTGTTCTATTGCAAGGTGACCTTCTATCTTTTAATATTTAATTCTGCTGAGCAGTTAAGACAGAAAAACTGTCTTTATATTCAGATGCTCTGACTGAGGACTATATTTTCTGCCAAATAACAAGTTGGATATCACACTTCATCCTGGAGAGATGGAATGTGTGATAGAGAGGCAGAGTGAGCAAGGAGCCATGACAGAGCCATGGGAGGTGACATTTTTAAGGTGTTTTCTCTGAACCATGCAAAATGCAGAAGTCTACATGCGAAATGACAGGAAATTAGATGTTTGCTGGATTTATCCTCGTAAGACGGAAATTATCATGTTACTGGAACTGTTCTAAGTGCAACCAGCTCGGAAATGTTGTATTCATAATAATGTACATTATAGAACTCATTTCGAGGACACAGTTTAAAATAGGATTTTGTTTAATAGTGTGTATGTTTACGGATATATGAATATTTATTTTTCCACGTAGGTGAACATGTGTTTTCATTCTTCTAAAAACCCATTTCATGGTGACAATGAAAAAATGGGACAATGCCACAAAACAGTGAAGAACACAGAAAATCTTAACTACATGTGAAATTTAAATATATCTTATATACCATCAAAAAAACAAAAGGATAACTTCAAGGTAAACTGTTTTTGCAGAACACAGGATGCTTACAACTGAACCTTAAAATCCATAGACTCACCAACTTTGAATTAATTTTATAATATTATTTTAGGATTTTCTAACTGTACCCATCCCTCCACCAGTGCCCATTCTCCACCACCACTGATCCCAGTAGCCCTC
>JAOXYA010000041.1:34794063-34809811 GCA_028565675.1 Sorex palustris | reverse complement strand
AATTGATGAACAATGGGAGGACAGTGACAGTGACAGTGAAACTTATTTAGAAAGACATGAGGGGAGAGAGAGAAAGAGAGAGAGAGAGATACAGAGAGAGAGACGGAGACAGAGAGACAGAGACAGAGAGAGACAGAGAAGAGAGACAGAGAGGCAAAGAGACAAAGAGACAGAGAGACAGAGAGAGAGGCAAAGAGAGAGACAGGGAGGACAGAGACAGAGAGAGACAGAGAGGCAAAGAAAGACAGGCAGAGAGAGACAGAGAGAAGAGAGAGAGGCAAGGAGAGAGAATGAGAGCGAGACAGGGTTTTTAAAAATTCCCGCTCCCAGGCACCCACCCATGGCAAGGTTCAAGCCTTGCCCTAGTACAACATGGTTGTGAGTGGAAGGGCTTCCCCTTGTCCAGAGCTGCTCAGGCTCCCCTAAATCTCGGGGCACAGCTCATCCACTCACTGCTGAGGGCATTGGGTCTGAAGCTGACCCTGAATCTTGCTAGCAACCTGAGCGTGACTGTATCCGTGTGGGTGTTCTGGGTCCCGTGGGTAGTGTCTTCCTGACTGTGTCTCAGTCCGGTCCCCTCTGCTGCCCCCAGCTCGGGGCTGCCTTGTGGAACCCAATGTCAGGGTTTCCCAGCTCGCTTCTGATCTTGCTTTCTTCCTGGGGACGCCTGTCCTACTGGCTGGCCCCTAATCTTGGGCGCCAACCCCTCTTTGGGGGGTTCATTGGTCACAGAGCCTCCGGAATAAAAGTGACATTTCTCAAACTCTCTTTCTTCCAGGTGGGCAAGCGAGTAGGCTCTGCTGAGAAGCTGACAGAAAGACTTTATGTTTGATTCTAGGAAAGTGTCAAGTAAGCAACTCACTGGCGCTGGCCCACCCTCTCTTCAGGCAGTTGCCAGATTGTTGGAATCCAAGCTGGCTGCTCTCCTGAACACCGAGGGGCACGGAATGGGACAGATATCTCTCCAGCGGCCTCATCTCCAGGGACAAGCAGAGAGCTGGGTCTGGGTCACCAAATCCTGACCACACGCTCCTTTTACTTCCCTTTATGCCTTTCTATTTCTGTCTTTATGGTTTGTTTTTGGGCCACATCTATTGATGCTCAGGGCTCACTCCTGCTCTGCACTCAGGAATTACTCTTGGCGGGATTCAGGTGACCATATGGGATGCCAGGGATTGAACCCAGGCTGGCCATGTGCAAGGCAAGTGCCCTACTCCCTGTACTGTCCCTCCAGTCCCTCTTTCTGTCTTCACCCTTTGTTCCCAGCAGATTTTATGAAATACTAGAGTTGGCAAAAGTGATCCCTGTGGAGAAAACTCCTGGCTGTTTCCTTCCTTTTGGGTTCAGAAGTGACTAGAAGGTACATGAAATGTTTCTGAGTAATAGAAACATTTTGCAGATTGACTGTTGGGGAGATTATGTGAATCCCTACATTGGCCCAAATCCAGAAAACTGCATGTTTAAGGAGCATTTTATGTCTGGGTATGTGTATGAGGATTATGCATACACAGGTGACATACACACATGTACACACACGCACACACAAGTATACATAGGCTAGCTAGGATCACTCACTTCCAACGTCAGCTAGGATGGAACCACTCTCAAACCTATATGTGATCTGCGCCATAAGGAATGTCAGTGTGAGGACAATGGCTGGTCTCTACTGCAGAAACTATACTCGTCAGTGTCTATGACTGATCCCCTGTCAGTATCTGTGACTGATCTTTTGTTAGTATCTGTAACTGATTCCCTGTCAGTGTCTTGGGTCCATGGGCTAGAAGAATATTGTTTAAATGACATTGGGGTGCTGGAGAGAAACCCCAGGAGCCAGACCTCACCTCACAGGTTTGAGTCCCCGGCATCTCACATGGTCTCCACAGCGTGGCCAGGGCTCACTCCTGAGCACAGAGCCAGGAATAATCTCTGAGCACCCAGGATGCAGTCATGAAATAACATAAAATAGCATTTCACTTAACATAAATGCAGATGTAAAACACAGATGAGAAACACCAGTGGCATTGTTCAAGAAAGTAGAAGACTAACATTCATATAGAATGACAGAAGACCCAGAAAACAATTCTTTGGGAGAAGGATGAAAAATGGAGGCACCAGACTTCCTGGCAACAGCGTATCTCACAGAGCAATAGTCATTAGAACAGTGAGTGTGCTACTCTGAAACAGTGTGATACTTCTGCACTTGTATGTTCACTGCAGCACTGTTCACAAGAGCCAGGATGGAAAAAACCCCAGTGCCTGAGATCTGATGACTAAAGAAACTATGGTACATCTACACAATGGAATACTATACAGCTGTGAGAAAAATGAAGTCATGAAATTCACTTATAAATAGATGGACATGGAGAATATCAAGCTGAGTGAAAGGAGTCAGGAGAGGCACAGATATAGAACGACTGCTCTCATTTGTGGGATGTAAAAAAATGGTATGAGACTACCACCTGAGGACAGTAGAAACAAGGGCCAGGAGGACTGGTCCATGGTTGGAAGCCTGTCTAAACGGCAGGGGGAGAGGGCAGTTGGGATAGCCCCAAGGAGGCTGATTCATGACCCAAAGAAGTTTCATTTCACTTATGGCACCGTGTGACTTCAGAGTCTATTTGGGAGTGACTCTGCTCCATTTTTTTTTTTAATCTCAAAGCTTTTTGTTTTTTTCTGCTTTAATGGAATCAATGTGATAGGCCCTTACAAAGCAGCTCATGATTGGGTTTCAGTTATACAGTGTTCCAACACCCACCCCTCCACCAGTGTAAACTCCCCCCCACCAATGTACCCTGTTTCTCTCCCCCATCCCCAACCTCCCAACCCCTACTTGCCTCTATGGAAGGCACTTCTCTCTCTCCCTCACCCCCCTCTCCTTTTGGGCATTATGGTTTGCCATACAGATGTTAAGAGGTCATCATATTTGTTCAGGGCATTCAGTATTTTTATTGGGAAGGTACATCTGAAGTAGCTTCCTCCATCTCTGTTTCCCTGTCCCCTTCATCCACCACCAATGGGTGGTGAATAGGGTGGTGTCAGGAGGGGCCAGGACCAGGGGCTAGACAAAGGACAAGGGTGGGGTGGGGAGAGTGAAGAGCTGCGCAGATGGCCGGGGCCTGCCCAGGCTGTTGTCATCCTTCTCCACTGTCAGATCCCGGTTGCTGGTTTGGGTCTGAGTCAGCAGCTTCTGGACTCAGATTGTCCATGTCCACATCCAGCCTGAGGGACACAGAAGGGAAATGGCTGGGTTGATTCCAGGAAGCTTCTGAGGACACTTGGGTGCCCACTGCCTCAGGGCGCCATCACCAGGGAGCCCCACATTGCCCAGGGCAGCTCCAGTCTTGACTGGATTGGAGATGAAATGAGGCAGGTTCACGCTGCAATCCCAGCAGCCCCAGTGAGGTTTGGGGTGGTGGCTGTATGGAGAGAGGAGTTGAGAGGACATGAGACTCAGCTGACCTCCGTACCCACAAACCAGCGTTTCTCCACCTGTTCCCCCTCCCCAGCTGATTTCCTTCCTGTGCCTGCAACCCCCAGTGTCCAGCCATGTCCCCTTTTACATAATTGCCCCCAGGAACCCCCCTTCCCCCCAACTAGGAAGTGCTCCTGATTTCCCGGGACCACCCACTTCTCGGCTGATGCAGAATGACAAGCTCCTTTAAGCAGGTCAATCCCAAAAGCTTTGGATTTCTTCATCTTTTGGGCAGTGTTCAGGGCTGCCCCCTGGCAGGGCCCCAAGGACCGGGATGGGGCTATTGGCAACAAGGCTAGTTGCCCACACAGAGTGTGAAGAAGACAGCCAGGGCCAGGCTGACTCACGGACTCACTCACAAGCAGCTTCTGACCCTGAGGCAGATATGGATCCTGTGACCAGCTCCTGCTCCTCCCCAAAGCATCAAAGGGCAGAGTCAGTGCCAGGGTGGTGCCCGCCCTGCTCCTCTGCTCCAGGAGCCCCCACTATGGTCTTTAGCCCAAGTTTCAGGGTCACTTGCTGACATGTCTTACCTGCAGAAGCCCACAGAAGGTGCCACAGGGAGATGGTCTCTTGGCCAGATACAAGTGGCAGGGAACCGAACTGCTAGCAATGTGATTCCCTACCTCGAGGCCCCCACTCAGCCTCTACCTGACTACCTGGAGTGGGCCCAGGACACCAGGCACTTAAGTCTCTGCAGGGTGCAATTGTGGTGGCTCAGGACGTCACACAGCATCCTGACCTCCTGATACCTCAAGGCGTTTTGGCCCACATCCAGGCAGAGGAGGTTCTTGTTGGTGTGCAGAACTGCCGAGAGCTCCTCACAGCCCAGGTAGCCAATGCTGCAGCCCTGCGGCCTGCAAGGGTGCGGCTTGTGGTCAGCAAGACTCGGACCATATGCTCTGGCTCCCAGTGGAGTCTGGAGACCAGCCCTTTAATCTATGGCTCTCTGTTGGCCTTTTTCCTTCCATTTCTTTCTAGTCAAAAGATTTGTTTTGGGGGTGTGACACCGGGTGATACTCAGGGCTTACTCCTGGCTCTGCATCTGGAATTACTTCTGGCAGGGCTCAGGGGATTATATAGGATACCAGGGATCGAACCCAGGTCCGATGGATGGAAGGCAAATGCCCTCCCTGTTGTCCTATTTCTCTAGGCCTGATTTCAAATCCTTGAATTCTGCAATACAGTCTAAATTAATAAGCTTAATGCCTTTTGCTTACTTCGTCCCCATTTTGGGCCACAGCTAACAGTGACAGGGACTATTCCTAATTTGGTGCTTAGACATGACCTGACAGTTCTCACAGGAACTAGAACTGGGGTGTAAGGTAGGTGCTTATGGCTCCAACCCCAGCTTCCCTTCTCTCTTCCCACCTTGCATTTGATTTAAGGTCTCTGCAGTTCTTTAAACTTTGTGACCTAAAAAACTTTTGAGGGCCTGCAGCAGTAGTCCAGTGGGGAGGGTGCTTGCCTTGCACGTGGCTGACTGGGTTTGAGCCTCAGCACCCCATATGGTCCCCCAAGCCCCACCAGGAATAATTCCTGAGTGTAGAACCAGGAGTGAGCCCGAAGCACTGCTGGGTGGGGCCCCCAAAAAGAAACCAAACACTTCCCTTTGTGAACAATGCTGTCGCAGGGGGTTAGTGTCCAGGCTGGGCCTGCAAGGGAGGCCCAGGAAACACTGCCTGTCCTTGAGCCCTGAATCAGGAATGACCAGCACCAGTGGGCATGACCCTCCCAGTGCCACAGTAGCTGAGAACTATCCATCAATCATTCTAACCCTTTGTCTCAAGAAGGGGAGGGTGGCGACACTGATGCTCCTTCCAGATCCAGAGTGAACATCCCCCGACTCACCACAGGCTTCTGAGGTGGCAGTGCGGGTTGTTGAGGGCACCATCACAGGAACTTCACTCCCGCCAGGCCGATGGGGTTGAGCCCCAGGTCCAAGTGCATGAGGTTTGTGTTCTGCTTCAGCACCATTTCCAGGTCGCAGCAGCCGTCCCTGGTGATGTTGCAGGATCGGAATCTAGGAGAACATCTTGTCAGCTCCCCTGGGGACCCCAGACCAGGAGCATGGGCTCTTTTTGCGGGGCCCGTGCTCACCACTATGGTCCCCCCGTGTGTAGGGGGCTGTGTGCTGTGGGTTACACGGTGGGCAGGGCAGGGAAGGACTGTGGGGGCCTTAGAACCATGGGGTGTGGCCAGGAGCCCGTAGGGCAGTGACATGGGGACAGGACTCATGAGCACAACCAACATCCACTCACAGAGGAGCCTGGAGACGAGGGACCGGCCACCCCCAGAAGCTGGGGAGGGCACAGTGACCACAGACAGTGACTGGCAGCCAGGCCCAGCTCCCTCCCTCCCTCTAGCCGGGCATCGTAGGTTTAGGCCAGCACCAGGAGTGGACAGCCACCAATTCTACCCACGGCACGACTGATGTGTTTGAACCACAGACTCATAGGCAGTCATCCGGGAGCTGGCCACAGCCTCCAACTCCCGACGGGGACCAGCCCCTGGCCACCCCCAAATCAGTAGCATTATTGTAGGGCCTGAAGACACTTATACGAGTGTCTGCAGCTTACAGGTGTGGTAACACAGACCCTGCTTCAGTACCTTTGGTACTGGTCCCCGGTGAAGTTCCTGGCTAAGCACAGCATCTGGCTGATGACCAGGGCTGACACTAGCCCTTAGCAGCAGTCCTCTGTGAGCTGACAGTTCTCCAACCTGTGGAAGGAGTGAGACTGGGGACACTCCACACACACATGCATACACATATGCATAAAAACTCATGCATACACACACACACATGTGCATGCACAGCACACACGTGCACACACACATGCATGCATACGCACATGCACGCACATGCACACACGCACAAACACACAAGCATACACACATATGTGCATGTGCTGACTTCATTTCCCCTTTCCCTGGCTATCTCCAGGCCCCAGCAAGCCTGGGAGTCGGTGCTGCCTTGGCGTGCACTAGGTCAGAGGGACACTCACAACAGTTACTGCAGGTGACACTGGGGGTGCTTGAGGGTCTTGCAGAGCAGCTTGGCCTCTTGACCTCTCTGTCTGAGAGGTCATCGTCGTTGAGATCCAAGCATAGGAGCGAGCAGCTGATTTCCAGCAAGCAGAAGAGGTCAGCCCACTGGGCAGTGGTAGTGGAGAGCAAGAGCCTGCCAAGGGGGAGACAGTCATCCTTGGGGACCAGCACCTTGAGCCCCACCCTCCCACCCAGCAAGGTTCAGAGCAGGACCTGGGGGGCCCAGCACTGCTGGAAAAGTAATGTGCAGAGTCTCAGGCCCAGAAGCTCAGGGATGTCTTTGTTTTGGGGTCACACACGCAGGGGTGCTCAACCGAGCTAGGGGGGCCTGATGCAGTGCTGGAGATTGAACCGGGGCCAGTTGCTGGCCACCCCCAGGGCACTGTCTCCCTGGACCCCAGCTATGCATTTCTTTAAAATTATTTTTGATGTTGGGGCCATACTTGGCAGTGTCTAGGGCCGACTCGATTCTGAACTCTGGGCTCACTCCTGGTGCGGTTTGGGGGACCCTATTGGGTGTTGGGGGTAGAACTGGGTGAGTCGTGTGCAAGGAAGGTGCCCTCCCACCACTACTCACACTGTTTTAACACATTTCCCAGCAGGGTGGCTTTTGCTGACTGCGGCCATCAAGAACATTGGTGAACCACGACTGAGTGGCAGCATCCGCACTGCTATGGGTGAAATGGAACTTCACAGGAACACCACAGTTTGGAAGCCACTCTGAGCACTTGGGGACCAGGTGGTGCCAGGACTTGGATCAAGTCAGCTGTCTGCAAGGCTGGGCCTTGACCTGGCAATGGTTTCCTCTCTCTGGCCCCAGGTGGCATGACTTTGGACTGAGGTTTTCTAAACTCTTTAGCACGGTCAGGGTAACTTCACAAAGCTTCGTGCCCACTTTTAAGCTGGACACCAACCAGACCCTCCAGGAGCACAGCAAGATGATTGGCACTTGTGGTGTATGTGCCCCATAGTGATAAAAAAAAAAAAAGAACTGAGGCACTTCTGAGAGCCAAGAATGAAAATAAGACCCCAGAGTTAGCTGGGAAGCTGAAGCACAATTGATGGCTCCTTGTGACATCAGCTGAATCAACAGAGCATGTCTGGGCTGGAGCCATAGTACAGGGGGAGGGCATTAGCCTTGGACATGGCTGACCCGGGTTCGGTCCCTGGCATCCCATAGGATCCCCCAAGAATTGCCAGGAGTGATTCCTGAGTGCAGAGCCGAGAGTCATCCCCGAGAACCACCGGGTGTGACTTCCCCCCAACACTGAATGTTCTACCATTTGCTCATTAGGAAGCAAACTCATGACCCAATCCCCCAGTCTTCTGGCGATTCCTCATGGGAAAAGTGCTCTACGGTAGAGGGTTCCCCTGGGGGTGTCTTTGAACTCTGGCTTTCCACTGATGGACACAGTAGGATTCAAATACCAGTCTGCTCTCCAGCCAGATTCAGGGGCCCGCAGCCTCGAGGGGAGCTTGTCTGGGATGCAGGTACCTGGGACTCAGCAGGCAGCCTGCCTGCCGCAGGAGCTCACACAACGAGATCATGTTGCTCTGCTTCTTGAGCCAGAGGCTCAGGTGTGGCAGCTTCTCACATCCAGTCAGTGCAGCATAGAAGTCTCGGTAAATGTCAGCTGGGGAAGGATGCCGGAGGCTGGGGGAAGCGACATGGGTGGGATGGGCACCTGTGGCTGTACTGGTGTGCCTAGGAATAGGCGGGGAAGGCTTAGACTGGGGTCTTGCTGGGTGAGGACGCACGGATTCAAAGTGCAGGAGTCTAGGGCCGTAGAGACAGAACAGTGACGAGGGTGCTGGGCTTGCACACAGCGCACAGGGGTTCGAGTCCTGGAATCTTTAGCCCCACCAGGAGTGATCCCCACACTCCTTCCAGGAAATAGGAAACAGTTTTTCCACATGAGCTCTTGTCTGCTTGGGACCTACTTTCTTTGTTGGAGGGACGGGTGAGACAAGACGGACTCTTGGCTGATGACAAGGCCAGACGCTGTGGCACCTCAAGGACCTCTAGGAGGAGTCTCAGTGGCCACCGGCCGTGAGGCTGCAGGCAGAACCCTCCAGCCATGTCTGCATGGGAGGGGGGAGAATATTAGTCATGTCACCTGCTACCTGGTCCCAGAACACTTTTCTTTCTCTGCCACGCCCCTTCCCCCTTGCACCCCCCTTCTGATAACTGCCTTATCTCCTCCAGAAGTGATCAGAAGCCCCAGATCTATTTTTTAATGGATGGGGAGTTTTGCCACACAGCTATTCTCAGGGATCCTGCCTGGAAGTCCTTGGGGGACCCTATGTAGTTCCAGGGATCGAACCCAGACTGGCCATCTGCAAAACAAGGGCTCTACCCACTGCATCACCTCTGATCCCCAGGTACTGTGCTTCTAAACTCCACCCACCATGTTCCCACAAGCCAGAGATATTTGGGTTTCCCCCACAAGGTAAATTTAAGGGCAATACCTTCCCCTTTATTCCCACACTGAGGAGCCGATGGGGAGAGGGTGGAGAGGAGTCCCCAGGGCTTCCTGGAGGAGGGGGCCACTCACACGATCCCCCAGAGGTTGTAGTTCTCAGAGATGATGGCTTCACATAGCACCTTCACTGTGGCGCTGCTGAGGCTGCCGTAGGTGATGGCCAGAGTCTTGGGTGCTTGTTGGCCCTGAACGGAGCAGAGGGTTCTCCAGGGAGCAAGTGAGGAGGTAGAGTCACCTTGGGGCCTGCGGGGTAGAGGCCGTGCAGTGGTCAGGATTCCCGCACAGGTAACCGTCGGGTCAGGAGTAGTGACCGCTACAAGCATGTCACCCAGAGTGGCTTGAGAGTGTGGCCACAGGCCAGTGACCACCTGAGCATTCTCGGCTGCTGTGAGAGACTCCAGCCCATGTGCAGGGCTCCCCAGAGGAACCCCCAAACAGAATGAATAATGTGACCATACACAGGGCATGAGAATTTAGGCAGGTCCTGACCCCAAACATAGCCAGCTGCAGCCCCATCACACCCCCTGCACGGGCCCTGGCCGGGCCGACAGCTGCCTGCATCAGGAGGACACTTCTGAGCCCAGATGGGTGATGCAGAGGATGATGCCTTTTCTAGAGTTACTACAGAAATAGCCTCCCACAGAAGAGGCGGGCAGCAGGCTGGGTGCGCACAGCTGATGCTGCTTGACTCCCTGGTCATGGCTGGTCCAACCCTCCTGCCTCTCAGGAAGCTCTTCAGGGGCAGTGGGCAAAAGTCCTGGAAGCATGGCTGGAGGACCCAGGTGGAGGCTGTTTGGGGGATTGAGGCTTCCCCAGTGTGAACTCCGTGTGACTCACCTGAAGCTGTTGAGCCCGGCACAGGCAGGGTCCAGCTGTCCCCTGAAGAAGCAGGACATGGCTCTGGCAAAGGAGCAGGAGACAAAAGTGGACCCTGGGCATGGCTCTGACTCATGACCCTGCTCTGTCCTCATCCCTGGGAATGCCGCCTGTCCAAACCCACCTAGGCTGCAGCCCCCCAGCCCCCTGAGAAGCATGCATCATTACCTCCAGAACTGGAACTGGAACTCTGGCTTGGGGTCAGGTGCAGAAACACTTTCTTCCTCATGGGCAGAGTCAGTTTCTGCAGGTCGTGGCAGTGCAGGAGGGAGAAGACCAGCTGTGTGAGGTGGGTCCTTGGGCTCAGTGGCACGACCATCTTGCTGACTTGCACCATGGTGTCCTGGGCCAGCTCCCCGGCCCCAAACTTGTGCAGACACAAGAGCACTTCCTGCAGGCCGGCTAGCGTGTATAGCTCGCCCTGGCTGGGCTTCCACAGGCACCGCAGTAAGGCCGGCCTGAGCTCCATGTGCACCCTGATGCCGAACACCACCCGCAGGATCATGGGTGTGGTCCTCTGAAGAGTCTGAAGAGGAAGGCCCCCACCTGACGCAGGCACGAGTGCTTCTTTCTTGCTTCCTCGGAGAACACCTGCCCAGGCCTCCCTCTGTAGGTAACCTCCCTCTAGCCTCTTGATAGGGGATTGGAGGTCCGAGGGCCTCTGGATTAGACTAACACAGTGCTCCTCACTTAGCTTACATCTCGTGGCCCAGAGTCCTGGTCACGTTGGGGCTCATTAACATCCTTTTTACCCATCTGGACTTATCTCTCAGCCCCCATTATTGAGGCTCCTGAGCCGCATTTTCCAGGCGGCACTGCCGACGGAGTGCCCGGCCTCTGCTGTCTCCCCTGCTTACTCCAGCTAACCTAGTATCTCGGGAACTGCACCCTGCAGAGCTTGAAAAACTGGAGATGCAGGAGATTCCAGGTTACTCAACCAAACTTTGATGAAATGGAAGAAATGGTGTTGGGGACACACTAGGCTATCAGGTTGAACCCACGTAGGCTGCTCATTTGCAGAACAGTTTACATGGGGTTGTCCTGACGGCCTAGTCTGGCCCCAACACCATTTCCTCCATTTCTTCAAAATTTGTCTGAGTAATCTCTGGAGTCTCCTACATCTCCGGTGTCTTGAGCTCTGCAGGGTGGGGTTCCCGGGATGCTGGGCTAGCTGCAGTGAGCAGGGGAGACAGCAGAGGCTGGGCACTCTGTCGGCAGTGCCACATGGAAACGCGGCTCAGGTGCCTCAACAATGGGGGCTGAGAGTTAAGCCCAGATGGGTAACAAGGATGTTAATGAGCACCGACGTGGCCAGGATCCTGGGCCATGAGATGTAAGCTAAGTGGGAAGCACTGTCTCAGTCTAATCCAAAGGCCCTGGGACCTCCAATTCCCTATCAGGAAAGGCTAGAGGGGGGTTACTCATAGAGGGAGGCCTGTGCTTCTTCTGGAAGGATTTCTTGAGTGATTCTGGAAGGAGAAGAGATTGGCAGATTAGCCCAGACTCTGTATCTCTACTACCCTGGGCCCAGGGAGGCAGCTGGGAGCTGAAAGCCTGGCCATGAGGATGCTGACATTTATCTGCACACAGAGCCTGGAGGGATAAAACCTGCAGGGGATTCTTATTTATGAAATAAACTTGTTTGTAAACTCCTTCTGGGTCTCTTAGGTCACTGTGCCCAGTAGGCGTGTGGACATAGGAGTCCAGCACCTGGGCACCAGGGATGTCTTGGTACCATAGATGCCCAGGGACCCCAAACCTACCCCACTGCTGAGTGGAAAGGCGGGACGGGCTTGATGTGAGTGGAGTGAGTGAGTGTGAGTGAGTTTGAGTGCAAATGAGTGCGAGATTGAGTGCGTGAGAGTGTGTGCATGTGCGAATAAGTGTATGTATACGCATGATGGACGTGCATGGGTGTATGAGTACATGCGTGTATGTGTATGCATGTATGTGCACTGTGTGAGTCTGTGGGTGAGTGTGCATGTGGGTGAGTGTGAGTGTGTGAGAGCACTGGGAAGGCTGCCTTTGGCAGGCCAGGAGGGAGGTGGGGAAGGGGGGGCCTGGCAGGGCCTGTGGACAATGGCATACAACAATGAATGAGCAGGACGTGGGGGCAGGTGAACCCCCAGAAGAGCAGATCCAGTGTGAGAATGGGACTGAACCCCGACTCTGGAGGCACAGAGGTCCCCCACCTTGTTCTATCTCTCGCCCCACTGCCTCCTGGGGAGACGGGAACCATCCCACTTACCCCGGATCTCCTGCTTGGCCCTCTTAAGCAGGTCCACACAGTTGATGGTTGCCAAGGCCGAGACGATTGCCACCTCCACCCAGGTGGGGCAGCAGTGGTGGGTGAGCAGGTCAGCCAGCAGGGCCCCGTGGGCATCCTCCAGCTCCTGGTGCAGGTCCAGGGCCCTCAGCTGGCCCTTGAATTCACCTAGTTTGTTGTGGTCCATCTGCTCCAGAAGTGCCCGCAGGTCAAGGTTCAGCTGTGAGGACAGCTCCATCGTGTCCTGCAGGACCTGAGGTTCGGTGGGTTGGACATGGGGGAGGGAGATGGAAACAGGGTGAGGGACTGAAGCTCCCTCCAGCCATCTGGCAGGCCCTGAGGATTGTGGGCAGCACTCCCAAAGCTGCTGGGTGTGGCCGAGAGAAAATAAAACCTCGGTTGTCTTTCCTCTAAACTATCAGCCACACAGCCCTGGTCACCAAAACTGGGAATAAGACAGAGAAGTGGTTTCATGCCCTACTGAGGCCACGAGTTGCCCCCACGAGTGGCTCTCTGGCATGGCCATGGCACCAGAGGCACACAAACCAATCTTGTAATTATCCGGCTTTTGGCAGAAATCCCTCCAGACTTAATTAGTAAAATATCAGAAAACCAAAATCACATGTCTGCTATTGCGGCCGCACAATATCATATGGTCTTCATAACCAGCAATTGAAAACAAATTATTTCACAATGACTTTTCAGCAGTTCTGATTGTTGGGTGGAAATTCCAAATAATAATTGTGCATCTTTTGTCAAAATAATGAATGTAATCAAAGTAGAGAGAGGGTTAAATAGAAATCACCTGCCTTACAGGAATCGAAAGAGGTGGGAAGGGGAGTATATTGGGGTTCCTGGTGGTAAAAATTATGCACTGATGAAGGGATGAGTGTTTGATCATTGTATGACCAAGACCTAAACCTGAAAGCTTTGTAACTTTTCTCACAGTGATTCAATAAGTAAATTCAAAAAAAATTAATAAAAGAATAGCAGACTAAATGTGATTGTTGCGGACTGAAGAGATGGTACAATGGTTAAGGCACTTACCTTGCATATTGACAAACTTGTTTCAATTCCTGGCACCACATATAGTTCCTTGAGCATATAGTTCCAGGAGTGTTCCTTAAGCACAGGTCCAGAAACTATCTCTGAGTGCAGCTGTGTGTGGCTCCCAAACTAAGATAAATCTAAATGTGATTGCTATGTTGAAACAACAACAACAACAAAATCCGGAGCCTGAGAGATTATACAGGATTTAAGGTACATGCCTTGCCTGTGACTAATTCTGGTTTGTCTCTGGGACAATATGGGGCCCTGAGGGCTAGAATACATCCTTAGAGATCCCTGAGTAATACTGAGTGACCCTGGTGTTTCATGGCACCACAGGGTCCAAATAATACTGCATCATCAGACCCTTGCATTGAACCAGCGTTGGTGAGAGTACTGTCAGGAGGGGCTCTGAACATCATGAATAAGTCTTTTGAGAGACAAACCACCCATACTCCCCCAATAACACTTTAAATTCCAAAGCAAATAAAGAGAACAGGATCTATGACCATATAGAAACTACATAAAGGCCCAGCAGTAGGTGGGTGAAAAGGTAATAACTAGATGGTTAGATAATTACTAAAATGAGCAATAACTCACTTTCTAACACCATTCATAATATTATCCATTAGAAATAAAGATGGCATAATAGATTTGATCATTGAAATACTGCTATCTAACAATTTAGAGAGATCACAAATGCATAGCAATAAACTTCACAGAAGATTAAGCTCTCTTTAAGAAGCTTAATGTTTGAAGCAAAACTATGCATAACCATCATGTGTTCTTTATGCAAATCAAATGAAAAAAATCACTGATTTCTAAAAATTGATACTCATATTTTAAAGGAAACAAAATAGGACCAGAGAAATAGTGCAGGGATCAAGATACTTGCTCTGCATTCAGCCAACTGAGGTTCAGTCCCCACCACCACATATGTCCCCGGAGCACTGCCTGGGCACAGAGCTAACAATGGCCCTGAGCTCTGCTGGATGTGAAGAAAAAAACTAACATATATACATATATATATGCACACATATATATGTATATATAAGGAATGCATGTACTGGATATTTTAGGCTCCTTAATAATTGCAAAAATCATTTCAAAACCATAATAATCACCTCTAGAACTGATTCGATGATATTCAAATATTGGTCTCAAATGTATTTGATTATCATTCTAACTCAATTTAAACATGATTTCATTTACATACCTGGCTATCTATGCTTTACAATATATTTTGAGAATTTTATTGCATCTTTTTATTAGAGTTAAATTAGAAAGATGTTGAACAGCTTGTGAACTTAGAATAGGCAGCTTTAAAAATAGCAAAATTTAGCATGAATTTAATTGACATAGCGACTTAGATTTTTAATAATAAATGTTTCTTTTAATAATTGCTATGTTGGCCATATTTCAGTGATTGACATAGTCTGGTTTTAGTCAAACAAATTGTTTTGAATCTAATACAAATATTTACCCCAAATAAATCTAAAAATAAAAGACATTCTACAGACAAATCTGGCTCGTGTATTTTTATATATATTAAAGCTATTTGGCTGTAATTATTTCTGGAAACAAAAAGAACAGAATCTTAGTATTATTTTGCATATTAAATATTATTCAACAAATGTTATAATACAAGAAAAACCTACATTAATATTATATGTGATCTCTAAAACATAATAAATTAGCACAAATATTCATTATTATAATTAAATTATTACAAGCTTCCTGCTCATGTTACTAATGGAAATTAAGGTTACCAGCACTGATGGAAATTAAGCTTAGGAGTGGAAGTAACAAGAACTACCAAAGCGGAATATGGCAAATGCATCCATTTATTTGGAATGGCTAAGTCTGTACATGGAAGGTTTTCTTCTGGAGCAATGTTCTTGGGATTCAACTATTACCTTAGGAGACTCTCCTGTCCGCTCTGTCCCACTAGGAACACACAGCCCCTTCTGTTTCTCCCTCTTCTTAGATCCCATGTTGCTCTCTCTGTCTTTCAGTCACAGCCAAACAACATTGGTTCTAATTAAACCAAGGGGATTGACATTCTCTCCCAGGTACTTAGAATGCTGCACCAAGAGCATTCTTAGACCACGCCAGCAGGGGAACAAGCCATGGCTTTTCCCGATTTGGGATTTCCCTAGCCTTGTTTTGCTAGTGGTAAGAAGCAAACTGAAACTTCAATCAGTAATCAGCACAGAGTTCCTCCCTATCCTTGCCCTGTTGTGTCTGGTGAAATTATTCTCACAAACATAATTCATAATGTATTATGGCATAATATTCCAATCTATCCTCTGCTTTAGCTTAACCAGTACAGTCTACAGAAAGATGATAACTACATTTAAATCTTAATCCAAACGTCAGGTCTGGAACACTTATCTGACTATGGAGTTTGTAAAAACAAATGTATCCGTGATGTAGTAAGAAAATAAACACTCAATTGCACAGAGATAGTACTGTGCAAGAGATAAATAAGTGACTTTGGTAAGGCATTTTTACCTAAGTTTAATTTTAGTAACATGTTGGTGATTATTAAAAGCT
>JAOXYA010000041.1:34690752-34721705 GCA_028565675.1 Sorex palustris | reverse complement strand
CTCAGATATATGCATTATTATGCAATTCTCATATATCATAGAATATACCTAATATGTAGATTATTTTAATACTTTGTATAATTTGTGTATGAGACTTTTAAAGTTTGAGGCCTAAGCAAATAATTATTAGTTTCTTAACCGTCCAGAATGAGCAATGTGACCTATCTTCTGATAGTAGGAGTAAGGAGGTTGTTAACAAAACTCTTATTTCCCTTTTTGGCTTTGTGTTCCTATGCTTATGAAGTTTTTGAATATTTATCTGAGTTCATAATTAGAAAGATATAGGTTAGAAAAAATTTAGATTCAAATGCCTAAAAGATTTAGAAAGTTAGTTCTTTAAACTTACTTAAGAAAGGAAATGAGTTTAATAGTTGTGTTTTAGCAACATCAACAAGGAGGAAGAAACTGAGACACAGTAATACTAAGTGAATCTACTTTAATATTAAATGCCTAGCAAATTGGCAGAGCCAAGATTTTTATTCAAGGCTTAGCATCCTGTGAATCAAGTTTCCTGGTACTCTTTCAAGAAAGACAGATCACAAATTATTCTTTGAAATGTTCAAAAAGAGAGATTCTACAGTTTTCTTTTTGTTATGATCACAATATTAATATCTATACCAATTTAATTACCAATATCCCCCTTAATGATCTCTGATATGCTTCTTTCCTTGTTTTATGCAAATAAAGGGAAGGAGATATGCATACCTATTTACATACATACAAAAACGTATATTCAAGAACGCATTCATTCTTAATACTGCAAATATAAGTTCTATCATCACTGTGTGTCACATTGATAGTCAAATATTTGTGGGGAGAAGGAGGTTAAAAGAATATTTTCTTGTTTCTCAAAAATCTTCAGAACATGATTATAATTACCTTAATTGAATAATTTGCTGATTACAACTATGCTAAAGAATTGATAAAGAAAATTATTCATAGTAATAATATTCATGCAGCAAAACAGACAGGTCATGCCAGATGCTAGGCACTAACTTTTTTTTTTTGCTTTTGCTTTGCAAGCATTTCAAACTAGGCTTCACTTGAAAACAATAAAAATATAATGTATTAGATATCCAATGTAAGACCACACTTAAACTATTCCTTGTGTGTTTGTGTGATTGCCTTCCCACTCCTATATGTCAATAAATAACATGAAAGTGAATGAAATTAAATATACTGCATTTCCATTCCACAGTAAACACATCCATCTGTACTTCTGTGAGGATATAGCAGGATCCCTCTGATTAACCAAAGCCCTTTCTTCCTTTCCTTGAATCCACAGCAATATACTTATAAATCAAAGTAGGGTGAAGAGCTTAGAGGCTAGATTCATATAGTTTCTTATTCTTAATATTTTTGTCATAAACACCTCATATGACTTTTGAATAATTTTATATACTCTAGATTTTACCACAGTGCAGTTAGCTCATCTTTGAATATTGAATTAAATAAGAAGTAAAAGCAACATGTATTTATAAAACTAAGAAGGTTACACAGAAAATTTTTGATGTATAATGTATAATATTGTGTTCATATGTATAACATTACATTCATTCCATGCAATATTTACAAAAAGTGTGCAGTGATTCACATGTTTTTCCCAAATAAATAAGATGAGGATGGATGTTCAGAAATGGCAGTCTGTAAACAGTGCAAATCTGGAAAACATTAGTTGATATGGGCAGAAAATATAGGTTTCTCTTTTTGAAAATTTTAAAACACTGAGCACATTCAGTGTGCACTGCCACTTAATGCATTATCCAAGTATTTCCTACACATCCAATTTTTATGAGAACCTTAAAAGGTTTTTAGTAGACAGTTTAATCACATTTCCTCTCTTCACTTGCATGTGTCCGTCTTATGTGGAGGTCAGTGTCATAAAATGGAAATTTGTTTTCACAGTGTGAGTTTTTATTTTTATTTTGGGGGAAAAGGCATAGAGATCTGAGCATATAACTAATCAGATAACATTTATAAACATAATGCAATTACTTTTGTTTCAAATATGACCCATCACTAATATGTACTAACTGCATGCTTGTATGGCTCTAGTTTTTATTTCACCTCCATGCCTGCCCTCCAAAGGAATTAATGATTCTGAACATTTAACAGAATGACAGCAAGGAAATTTGTGTGGTCCCTGTGATATATATGTAGTCAGATGAAGTAGTCTTTCAAAACAACTGCATAAGAATATTATGTGAATACTTCTTCAGTGGGTTTTAGACCTGATATCCTAAATTTATAGATGAAAGGCTACCAGGAGTGAAAACAGAACTCTGAGAAAGAAAATCAAGCCATGTACTGCCCTGGTCTCATTTTCTGCCTGTAAATATACTTTAGTTGAAGTGTTGGTTGCAGCTGTCACTGACAGGGCACAGAAAAGTGCTAGATCAAAATTACTCTTCTTGAGAGATATTTTATAACAGGAACAATGGTGGAAATAAATTTTGTTCATTTTGTGGAAACGACTGAAAATGATCTTTCAGGTCACAAATGGTGTTACAGTTTTGAATGACTGAATTCTTGCAATGAAAGCAGAATGCTAAATGATATTCCTTTTTGGGAGTTTAAGGATACAGCTAACCATTAGTTGGATTGTGTACTCTGATAGTCTGTGCAGAGTTTGAATGTACCATAGGAATGTAATGCAGATGAAAAGAGGTGAATATCGGGTGATTAGCAATGTTGAATCATCAGAAAGCAGAAAAAGTAATTTCCAATTTAAGCAGGTAACTGTCAATTAATAGTATCAGGAAATGAGCCATATTTTCTCATAAGACTTTATTTATATCACCATAGCAAAGTGGAGCAAATGCTTTTCTATGACCTATGTATTACCAGAAAGCATGGTAGCACTGTAGCATTGTCCTCCTGTTGTTCATCTATTTGCTTAGGAGGCCCAGTAACGTCTCTGCTGTGAGAATTGTTGTTACTGTGTTTGGCATATTGAATACACCATGGGGAGCTTGCCAGGTTTTGCCGAGTGGGCGATATACTCTTGGTAGCTTGCCAAGCTCTCCGAGAGGGGCAGAGGATTGGAACCCCAGCCCATCACATGCAAGGCAAACACTGTATCCACTGTTCTATCGCTCCAGAAAGCAAAAAGTTTTTTTGGGGGGGTCACACCCAGCGATGCACAGGGGTTACTCCTGGTTCCGCACTCAAGAATTACATCTGGTAGTGCTCAGGGGACTATATGGGATGCTGGGAACTGAACCTGGGTCGGCTGCATGCAAGGCAAACACCCTACATTCTGTGCTATAGCTCCAGCCCCAGAAAGCAAATAGATTTATGAAAGATACACTTAATATAAAAAAGTCTATCCCACAATATGTTCCTCAGATTGTCTCAGTGTGAACCTTAATGTGAAGACTAGAAAATATTAAAAATCAATATGGAACATACTTATTGACACATTGTCATTATATATTATTCTGAGACTGTATGTGTGTACAATAATTGTTGTGCTTGTGCAATAAAGTTCAAATTACTAAAATATTCTAAAGTTTTAAATAAACATCAAAATAAATTTTATTACTATATATAATGAACAAAACAAACAAACACTGTCCTCCCATTGTTCATCATTTTGCTTTAGCAGGCTAGAGCGATTGCACAGTGGGCAGGGCATTTGCCTTGTGCGCAGTCAGCCGGGCTGAGCCGGGTTCGATTCCTCTACCCCTCTCGAAGAGCCCAGCAAGTTACCAAGAGTATCTCACCCACACAGCAAAGCCTGGCAAGTTACCTGTGACATATTCAATATGCCAAACAGTAACAACAAGTCTCAAAATGGAGACATTACTGGGCCCACTTGAACAAATTGATATATAATAAGGATTTAAATTATAAGGTTGCTATATTATGATAATGATAATGGCGTGCTAAATATAGTTTTAAATAAATATCTCTAAATGTATTCTGTGAAGTTTGACTTAAGTAATTATAGAAATAATCTTGGAAGCATGAATGTTTTTAGATTTTTCATATAAAAGGTGAGAGAGAAAGATGCAGTGTTTTTTATTATGAGATATTCTGATTAAATGCAACACACTTAAAATGCTAGAATTATATTGAATATATTATGTATTCAATACCAAAATAATTTTATCTAAAACAAATGTTTATAAGCATGGAAGATGCAGTTAGTATATAGATATTTTTAACTGTATGTAATTATGAAACTGTGACATAATTTGCCCCTGTGAGGGAAGATCATCACTATAAAAAACAGTTATTTCTTTCCAAGATTTATATCTTTATTTAGATTTTTTTCAGCAATTTGAGTTTATCCATAACAAAAATGAGAAGAATAATATTAACCTGTATGCTATTGTGAGAACATAAAATTTTATACCAAAGATCTAGAATTCATTGTTATATATATATTAGTTACTATTGTCGTCATTATTTTTAGAATCTCAACATTTTGTTAAAATTCTTAGGCTTCAAGGGGTCAGAGAGATCCTGCAAGAATTAAGCACTTGCTTTGTGTGCAGTCAAACCCCAGCATCACGTTTGGTCCCCTGAGCACAGCCAGAAGTAGCCCCTAAGTACAGGGTCTGACTAATCACCCAGCCCACCCCATCCCAAGAATAAAGTCTTGAAGTATCCTTAAACTTGAAGAAATTTCATCATAATTCTATTTAAGATTTTTATATTTTAAAAATGAGATAATCAAGATTTTTAATAGCTGAACTGTAAAGGTCACATAGAACATATATAGTAAACTGGGAAGGAATCCACATCTCAGGATTCTGCCTAATATACTTTCTATATAATTTTAAGTACAACAAGTACATTTATGCACTTTTCCTGCTCCTAAGATGGTCCTACTCTTGTTCTTTAATGGCATGGGTACAAAAACAGGGGTCTATACATTAGGACAGGACGTCAAAATAATGACTATTAATGACTTCAAGTTAATAATTATTACTGTGTATGCTGATTCTATTTTTTTTAGAAAAGTAAAAGTACATTTATTTGGTCTGTGCACTGAATTTTGGTCTTCCCAAATTCTTTTTTTTATAGTGGTCACTACTGGCAATGCTTGGCCCACAATACTGCTGGGGAGAGGACATGCAGTACCAGAGATTGAATTTAGGGCCTCAGGTATGGAAGGCCTGCTCTCCAACCCTTTGATTTTCTCCCTGACCCTTCCCTCAAATTATTATGCTAACATCCTAACTCCTAATGTCTCAGGATTTGAAGAGAGGGTCTTAAAACACATAGTTCAGATGAGGTCATTAGCATGGATGTTAATCTGCTGTGAATGGGCAGTGTTTCTGAAAGGAGAATAAAGTGTTTATACACATCTAAGAGAGAAGACTAAGTGAAGAAAGGGGTAGAAACCAATTTTGTAGAAAAATTTATCTTAAATCTCAGGCCTCCATAACTCAGAAAAAAAGCTTCTGATACTTAAATCACATAATATGGGATATTTTGTTCTAGCAACCGAATACGATGCATTGCTTTTCTGAACACTTAACATATATTGTGACACTAACATGATTTTTAATCTAATCATCACGATTCTAGTGGAAAGGTTAAAATCATTTCTCCCAATAAAGACTCACTCAGTTTCCTTGAAAAAAAATAAAAGAGAAATCACCTAAAGGGTTCGGTGTCGAAACATTGCATGACTGAAACCCAGTCATGCACAACATTGTATATTTCATAGTAATTAAGGGGGAAAAAAATGAACAAGTATAGGTGGCTTTATGTAAGATGACAATAAAAAGTATATATTTGAGATATATGTGCTGTTTGGTTATAGTAGATATGTATTTTACCTAACAGTCATTTTTTTATCCATCTTCACAATTAAACTGGAGAGTTATCTAATTTAGACTATACTGCAGTTTTAGTAAATAATATTAACTTTACATTATAAAATCAATGATCACCTAAGGAACAGGTGACAACAGTGATGTTAGGGAACAACCTAATATTGTCAGAACACCCTTTTTAGGGCCCATCCTTTGTGTAAACTTAGAGAACTCCTTTTTGTTTTTGTTTTTGTTTGTCACTGAGCGGAGCCCAAGCTCACGTCTAGTTTTGTGCTTTAGGATTACTCCTAGAAGTGTGCGAGGGCCTTATGGGAAATAATGCTGAGAACTAACCCAGATCTACCACTGCAAAGCAAATGCCCTAACCACTATACTTTCTTTTAGGCCCAGGAAAGGCTTCATGCTATATCCTATTCATTCTTCATGTGCTTGTCCTCCCTGATGGATTGTTAGCTCATATAAAATATTCTATCCCCAAGCACTTAGAACAACAAATTTTTGTGTGTGGAACACATCGGCACTCAAAAACTGCTCAAGAAATTACACTGAAACCCCTTCATAATGCTGATCTAAGTACCTGTACTATGTAACTGACAGCCTTGCTGGTGAAACATTTTTATAACATGATCTTTTAAACACCTCAGTAATTAAATTTGCTTGGAGAGTATCCAGGAAAGACTGACTCACGCCAATGTTATTATAGAGAAATTCCAGAATGGAAATTCTGGTTGTTGGGTATAGAGATTGTTCTTAGTACCAAAAGCTAATTAGCATAGCAACACCAATATTAATACATTGCAGCTTACAAGTGGAAGTCCCAATTAGAATTATGTGATATTAATTAGAAGGTATAAACAGAATTTTGCTTCAGAGCCTGGTGACACGGTATGAGTTATCAATATGGGACATGTGCAAGGGGGAGGCACGCAGTAAAATGGATCTTGTCCACAAAGAGCAGTACAGCTTCAAGTAATTACTACAGGAACTGTGAAAATTATTTTCATGGCATCCCCAAACATCTTTGAGATGAGTGAGAGAAAAAAGAGACAACATAAAAATCTCATTATTTATTCTACCCTCACTTTCTATATATTAGACAGCATCAAGAAAGGGAAAAAAGTGTATTCAGGGCAAACCAGTTAAAGAATACTGCCTTTTTTCGTGTTCAGTCTGGTTGACAGTCTCATGGCATCCTAAAGTTCTGTGAGGGAACCAATTACCTAGTAGAAATTCATTAGTTCTAGTTTTATGACTTGCCATGAAAAATAAAGTTTTGCATTCTTGGATGCAAAATAATGCATGGCTAGTATTGTCATTTGTATTTTTTTGATGACTGTAGAAAGTAGTCATCAGAATAGGAAATAAATGAAGCCCTAATAAAAATAATGATTAGATTTCCATACCTAAAAATAAAGATTTAAAATTAAAAATTTAAAAGCAGAAATTTGTTAATAGCATTTAATAATTTTTTTTATATTTTATACATGTAATTCTATTATTTGCTTGATTTGCTCGAGCGGGCCCAGTAACATCTCCATTGGAGACTTTGTTGTTACTGTGTCTGGCATATCGAATGCTCTTGGTAGCTTGCCGGGCTCTCCGAAAAAAAAAAAATAAATAAAATTTATGTTGGGATACTCATTGGCCCTCAGCAGCTGGGAGACATCGGGAGAGCCACTCTCTTGTTCATTGGATTTCCACAAGGGCGGCACATTCTAGAATCAGGAGGTCACTTGTGTGCGTGCGACGCCTGCTCAGCCTGGGCCCCTACGGGCGGCTTCCTTCTGCCCCCGGCCCAGGCTGGTACATGGCCGAGCGCGGCTTGCGGCCCCTCTGAAGGGGAGCTGAGTGCGGGTCTCTGTGCCAGTCCGTGGGCACTCCAGGAACCACGCCTGCGTGTGAAACGCTGTGTGAGAGTTGCAGGTTCCGTGTCTTAAGACGCTCTGAACTTTCCCAGGGGCGACAGGAGCGTGCGTTGGTGTCCCTGTGTCCCCACGTCCCGGCACACACGCCCCTCTCCTGGGCCTCGTGGCCCTCTGGGTGGCCGTGGTGCTGAGCTGGGGCTGGCCTGTGCCCTCCGCCTTCCCTCCCAGAGAACGTCTGTCCACGCTTTTGCTCATTTTTCTGATGGAATTGCTGGATTTTTTTGGACTATGAAGTCTGGAAAGTTCTTCATAGATCCCAGGTCCTCGCCTGTCCTGTGTCAAACGTGTGGTTAGCAAACACCCCCCCCCCCACCCACATGTTTCTCTCTCCCTCATCTTTAACGGCATTTCACAGCAATCAGAATAATTGCTGAACCCCAGTTTATTAATTTTTCTTTCTCCCGACTGTGGATACTCCGCTTTGGGGCCATGCCCAGCCGGGCTCGGGGTCACTCCTGGGTTGACACGTGGGTGGTTCCTGGTGGTGCTGGGCCTTGGAGCTTCTCCAGCCTCCAGGCTGGGCTTTGGCTTATCTGCAGAATCTCAGCCCTGAGACTTTCTCTTCTTCGCTGCCCTAAATGCAGTGTGAAGCTTCGTGTTAAGGCTGTGACTCATCCTGGGTTCTTTCACTCTAGAAAGCAGCTCCCTCAGGCTGGGTTCCTCTCCCACCTTTGCTAACGGAGCCCCCTTGGAAGATAGCACAGAGTCAGGAGAGTGTTTGCCTTGCACATGGCCAGCCCGGGTTCGATTCCCAGCATCCCATATGGTTCCGTGAGCGCTGTCAGGAGTAATTCCTGAGTGCAGAGACAGGAGTAACTCCTGAACATTGCTGGGTGTGACCCAAAAAGGAAAAAAAAATCAACCCCAAAATCTCCGTCTCTCCATCCGGTGGTTTCCGGGCCGTGAGCCTGCCCCCTCACCCGCGTATCACAGCCCGGACCCTGGGAGCTCACAAGAATCCCGGGACTCCGGGGGCTCGCTTCTCTGACTTTATTCTTGTTTCAAATTGTTTGTAGTTGCTGGTTACTTCAACTTCCCATGTAACAGCTGAAGTAGTTTGGCCTGGATTACACACCTGCTTGCGTGGAGTCTGCAAGTCAGTGGGAGAGTTAGGACTTTCAGTCCCGTGAGCTTCCAGCTGCTTCTCTTGATTTCCACCCAAGCTTATGGGGCTGGTGTGATGGCGCAGTGGAGAGGGCATTTGCCTCGCACACGGCCGACCTGGGTTCCATCTCCGGCATCCCACACCTCTAGGAGTGACCCCTGAGTGCAGAGCCAGGAGTCAGCCCTGAGCATCATCGGGTGTGACCCAAGCCCCCTCGCCCCTCAAAAAAAATCTAATTTTATTTCCTGGGAAGGGATGAACTGTAGGCACTACATATTTTTTCTTTTTGGGTCACACCCGGCGATTCTCAGGGGATACTCCTGGCT
This sequence comes from Sorex palustris, assembly GCA_028565675.1. Lineage (NCBI taxonomy): Eukaryota > Metazoa > Chordata > Mammalia > Eulipotyphla > Soricidae > Sorex > Sorex palustris. Next base: position 34,712,557 of record JAOXYA010000041.1, on the reverse strand, counting down.
CTGCACTCAGGAATCACTCCTGGCGGTGCTTGGGGGACCCTATGGGATGCCGAGGATTGAATCTGGAACAGCCACATGCAAGGCAAACGCCCTACCCACTGTGCTATCGCTCCAGCCCCTCTGGTTTCTCTTCAGGGGTGTCACAGAGCTCTCCTCGGTCGACAGAATACCCAGGCCCTGAGTGAGGGGCTGCTTGGTCTACACCTGACTGCTCGGTGTGTAAGGGAGAGTTCCAAACCCGGTGTCTGCATGTGCGCTCTAACCACTGAGCCATCTTCTTGGCTCTTTGCTAATTTTATATCTGCGCTTCACAACGTTGTTCAGCTTGCGATTCCCGCACAGGTTTTGTGAAGTTCACACCTGAGGTTACGTGCACGTTAGTGGAAGCAGCAGCAGGCATCACTCTATCTTCATCTCAGCCCTTACGTGTTCACCTCCACGTCTGTCTTGCGTCCGACAGCTCTGCCGAGAGGTGAGTTCTGGGGGTTATTAAACGCTGAGTCCTCGGGTTGAGTCCTCCTCTCCAGCCTCGGTTCCTTCCCTCTGCCCGGCCCCAGGCTCCGGAGACCTTCCCCGGGCAGGAGGTGGCCCCCTGGGCCAGTTTGTCCTGAGAATTGACTGTGTCATCATCCTGCGTTGAGTATTTTCAAAATGCTTTGGGGGCAACAATATTAGTAGATTTGTTGGCTTTTTTTTTACGTCTGACAGGTCCCATGATTGATTCTCAAATACCGAGTGGGTCCAGGCTCCCCGGAACAATCCTCCTTCGTCACAGAGCACGATTCCTTGTACATGTTGGCACCACTGACCCGGCAGTGTTCGCCAGAGCTCCGTGAAGGGGCATCTCCCCTCGAGAGAGGTGCCGGCCCGCCTCACTCCCCCACTCCCTTTCTCCCTATGCCATGAGGGTCACACAGGTATGCATGCACACACGTGTATTCGTGTCTGTGCCCACACATGTATTTGTGTCCATGCACACACGTATTCATGCCCACGCACACGTGTATTCATGTCCATGCACATACGTTTATGTCCATGCATACATGTTCATGTCCATGCACACACATGCATTCACGTCCATGCACACACGTGTTTATGTCCACGCACACACATGCATTCATGCCCACATGTGTACTCGTCTGCATGTGTATATTCATGTCCATACACACGTGTTCAGGTCCACGCACACACGTATGCACATGTTCAGGTCCATGTACACACCATCTGTGTTCATGCAGGCCTATGCACACACCTCCCTCACGTGCATGCACACACACATACACACGGGCCCATGCACACATCCCACATGTTTGCAGGTCCACAGAAGCGCGTTTGGTTGAGGAAGGGGCTTCCTGGTCCTGCGTCCCTTCTTCCCGTGGCCGGGGGTGCCCTCTCTGGCGGGGTCCTCGTGAGCCCCTCGGCTTGGCCACCCCCAGCTCGGCCATGTATGTGGGAATGAGGACCTGAAGGACATCCATCCATCCGTCCCCACCCTCGGGGCCACGGTCGCCACCACTGCCCAGCTCTGCCTTTGAGGCCTCCCCACGGTGGCTGGTGTGTGACCACACACACTCCCATGGGTGTCTGTGTACATGTGTTCCCACACGCATAAGCACGCACATCTCCCCACACATACCTCAGTGCTTGTCAGACGACCGCATGCAAATGTATGTCATACACACCCACACACGTGCACACACACCCGTGTGCATATATGTCCACTCACACCATGTATACACGTATACCCACATGACTGTGTCCACGTATGCACACATGCACGTGTGAGCACTTTCTGGTGCATGCCCATGTACCTGTGTGCTGCACATACACGTGTGACCATATGTCCGTGTGTCACATGTGGGTCACATCAGCATACATGCATGTGACCCTGTCCTGGCGCCTCCCTGCACCCCCGCCCCTCCCCTGCCTTCCCCTTCCTTGTCCCTCTCTGCCCCACCCCCACCCCCACGCTTTCCCTGTCCCATCCTGCGCTGTCCTTGCCCACCCTCACCCCTTCCTGATCCTCCATCCTGCCCCATCCTGCCCCAGGAGCCAGAGGCGGGCCCAGCGTCTCCTGGAGGGTCTGGAGGGCGCAGCAGAGTGGGCGGGCTCCGGCTCCGGCCAGCCCCGTCCCGCACAGACCAGCCTGCTCACCACGTTCCCCTGCATGTGGGACCGGCTCTCTCCCCAACACACGCTCCGGGTGTCCCCAGGTGACCTGGCCACTCTCAGCCTCCCAGGTGGAAACCTGAGCCTGGGGCCGCCCATGACCCTGATGGCCCAGAGCTGAGGGTGGGACGCGGGGACCCCGCAGGGCCAAGTCTGACCCTCTCCCTCCCGACTGGGGTCCTTGCGGGGTTCAGGCTGTGCGCTTCCACACAGGGGTCCTGCCATGCCCACGAGAGCATGTGCCGGCCGGGGGCAGGCTACAGGGGTCCCTAGAGACATCCCGAGCAGGCTGGGTCGTTCAGAGGTGAAGGGGGCATCAGCAGGGGCAGGCCGGGGCAGCTCTGAGGTCCCACAACACAGAGAAGCTGAGCCCCCCAGCCCCCGGCCCTGCAAGCACGCTTCGCCTGAGGCTCTAGAACGTTCTATGCTCACAGCATCCTGCATGTCCATCCCTCCCGTCCGGTGACCTGTCCCGACACGCGCTGGCCGTCCCTGCGTGGCCAAGTGCAGATGAGACCAGACGGACAAGCAGCCTCGAAGCCTTTATTACCCCGGCAGCAGGCAGGGCGAGCGCAGCCGCAAGCCCAGCTCCTTAAGAGTCACAATAAATAAAACAAATCAGCGACAGACGCATGGAACAGAAGATCTTTTTTTAGCTGGTGAGTGGAGAAATCCTGGAGGCTGAGCAGCGGCAGAGGCGGTGGGCGGGGTCATGCGGGGGCGGGAGAGCCCGGGCCCGGTTTGAATAGAAGTTACAGAGACGCGCTCCTATTTTATTAAAAAAATAGACATCAACGAAGGCACTGAGAGGGGACGCCCCAGTGGGCATCGCACACGCGCTCCTGGATCCGGAAGCTTCCAGGAGGCATCGACGCCCGCCCTCCCCCAGCGAACCCGGAAGAGAAATCCACGGGGGGTCAGGATGGCGAGGGACGGGGGCCGGCCTCGAGGGGCCGCAGCCGGGTCTGAGGGCTGTGCCGGCCAGCGCTGGGGACGGCCTGGGCGTCGTCGAGGTCCAGCCGCGGCTGCTTGGATAGCTTCGGGCCTGGGGACGGTCTGGAAGAGAAGGAGAGCGGTGAGAGGTGGCGGGGTCCCCGCCCACCCACCCAGGCCCCGTACCCACCCAGGCCCCCGCTGTCCTGGCTGTCCCGAGGGGCCGAGTGAGGACCCAGAACAGGACGGTGCTGCCCGAGGTGCCCGGCGATTCTGACGACCCGACCCGTGTGCTTGAGACCAGCGGCACCTTGTCGAGGGCTTGACCCCGACCCAGGCCGGCACCCTCACCTGCAAATACCCTCCCTAGCGTGCGGCACCCCTCTGTGCATGTGCGGGTGTGTGGGGGCGTGTGGGGGTGTGTGCATGTGGAGTGTGTGCATGTGGCGTGGGAGTGCACGTAATGTGTACATGTGGGGTGTAATGGGTGTGTACATGTGGGGTGTGTGCGTGTGTGTACGTGTAGTATGTACAGGTGTGTGTGTTTGCATGTGAGGTGTGCACATGTGGGCTGTGCGCATATAGGGTGTGTGTATGTGTGGGGTGTGTGCATAAAGTGTGTACGTGTGGGGTGTGTACATGCGGAGTGTGTGCATGGAATGTGTGTGTAGTCTGTGTGCATGTGGGATGCATGTGTGCATGGCGCAGGCGTCACCCAGCCCCCCGCTTGATACTGATGGCTTCAGCCCCCGTAGCCTGGGCCCATGTACCTGGCTTGCAGAGATGCCAAGATGCACCTTGTGTGCCATCTGCTTTGGGGTGTCTCGGGACAATGGGGCTGTTTCCTGTCCCTGTCCCTCCAGGACTTGGGGGTGAAGCTGCCATCTTGCTGCTAAGTGTGGCCTTCAGTGCACAGGAGTGTGGCTGTGGGTCCTCAGGATCAGGAGTCTGCGTGTGCGGGGATATGCGTGAATCGGGCTGTGACTGTGTGAGTGTGTTCATGAGTCTGACTGTGTGTGCATGGGTCTGCCTGTGTCTGGCTGAGACTACGAGTGTGTGTGCATGGGTCCGCCTGTGTCTGGCTCTGACTCTGCAGTTGTGTGAGTCTGAGTGTCTGTAAGCTAGCAGCAGCAGACAGTGGGAGGTGCTGTCCCTGCCGTGAGCTCCACACTGACCCTGGGTCTTCAGGAAACTCTAGAAATGTCAGGGAGTCAACACGACCCTCCCCAGAGGCATAGACGGAAACACACACATGCACATTCATGCGTGCACACATGTGCGCACACACGGACACACACACACACACACACTCTCAGTGTTTTTTTTCCAAGCTCAGAGCACTCCAGATCTCTGAGCGTTTCTAAGTGGTGCTGGGCAGAGAGTCAAGGGAGTCCCGGAGAATGTGGTTGTAATTAGATAATTAATCAGGGGGCAGCAGAGAAAGCTAAATGGAAGCTTCCCCGTGGAGGAAGTAATTGCGGCAGGTTTTGATATATGAGCCGCCGCGGCAGCGCTGGGAGGGGCAACGTGGGATCATCCGAGGAAAGCCAAAAACGACAGGGGCCAGCCCCCGGCCCGTGGTGGGCTCCGGGGCTGCCGCGCGTGCCCCCAGTGGGGACCCCGGCGCAGGGAGGAGGGAGGGGCAGGTTCATCAGTGACCAGTGCCCCCTGGACGTCACCCTGACCCAGCCACATCTGTGAACACGCGGCATTCCTGGCCGCAAATGGGAAACACCTGGGTCTGGGCGGCCGCGCCACGTGAGTCATGGGGACCCTCCGGCCGCCTGCCCGCATCCCAGCCTCGGGCGCCCGCACCCCTGTCTCTCCCCGCCCCCAGACCCACGCGCCTGCGCCCCAGTCCCAGTCACTCTCCCCTACCTAGAAGCCCTGTGCCTGCACTCGGTCACTCTCTGCGCCTGGGCACTGGCCAGCGTGGAGGGAGCCTCTGTGCCTCCTCCCACCCCGGGTCATCAGCTCAGCCAGTGACAGGTCTGGCTCTGCCCTGCGGCCCGACAGGCAGGCGACACGCGTGGGGTTCCGCAACGCACGCAGAGGGGCTGGTGCGGAAGAACACGACTCAGGTACACACCCTCCCTGCTGTCCCCGCTCCAGCCGGCCAGCCTCCCGCCAGCCAATCACGCTCCACCATTCTCACCCACACCCATCCCTCCCCGACAGACACCTGCCGTCCTTCCTCCCTTTCTCCATCCACCCCCTCGCCTTCCTCCTCCCTCCCGCCCTCCTCTTCTTTCTCTCTTTCTTCCCATACCCGACAGCACACAGGGATCACTGAACTCGGGGACCTCCTGGCGTGGCTCAGAGGACCCCACGGGGTGCTGGGGATTGAGTCCGGGTCGCCCACGTGCAGGTAAGCGGCCCCCGCCCTGGGCTATCGCCAGCTCACACCTGTCCATTTCCTCTCCACTCCCCCATCATCTCCTACTAGCACCGTCCACCCTCCAGCCAGCCCCATTCCCATCCCCTTCTATTCGTCTCTCTGTCCACTGTCCAGCCAGCCCCACACGTCGACTCAGCACCCACACCCAGTCCCCTGTGCCTCCTCGATCCATCACTCGTCCATCTATGATGCGTCAATGTGCCATCCATCACTCATCTGCTCCTCCCTCCCTCCAGGCCGTCCACCCACACGGAATAAACCCACACGTCCATCTGTCCACCCATCCACTCACCCACCCACTCACACCCACTGTCCCCCTTGCTGCATGCACTGACCGTCGACGGTGGCCAGGCTCACTCAAGTCCTTTCTCAAGCTTGAGAAGAACCAGAAGTGCAGAGGGAGAGGAGACCCTTCCCTGGCCAGAGTGTGGGCAGAGCCATGGGCGGGTGGGAGGAGCTGGGCCTGCATGCACACACAAGCACATACACACATGCAAACACAGGCAAACACACACAGGCACACATATAAGCACATGCGCACATACACACGTGTCTGTATACACGCCTGCCCATATGCACACAGGGACACACGCACAGACACAAGCACAAACACCTGTGCACACCTGCATATATGCACACCTACATACATACGCACAGATATGCACACATGCTGCACACACATGCACGCCTGGTGAGGAGTGCCTGTGGGTGGGAGGTGAAGGTGGGGGTCAAGGGTCATGCCGACAGGCCTGGCAGGCAGCAGGACCCTGCGGGGTCCTGAGTCCTCAGCTGCAAACTGGGCCCCGGCCTGCACCCCTGCAGCCCGGCCACCTTGGCTGCCCCTCGGCTGGGGCTGGGCAGGCGAGCAGGGACAGCAGGGCGCGCCTCACACCTGCCCCTGCCCTGCCTCTGGTGGCACCTTCAGCTGCCCCGGTCAGTGCCCTCTGGAGCCCTCATGCCCTCCCTGTGCGCCCCCCACACAGCCCCAAACACCTGGCCAGACTCCCGGGCCAGGCTGTTCCACTGAGGGCCGAGCAGGGAGTGATCTGGGGGTTCGCGAGGGCCAGGCCAGGTGGGGCCCCCCTAAGTCGCTTCCAAGAGCATCAGCTGCAGGGACAGAGGCTCTGGGTGAAGGGGGATGCGGCCAGTCCCCAAGTGGACGGGTGAAGAACTGCTGGTAGGAGGGGCACCTCGGGGCAGGGACGGGGAGGGGCACCGGGTGTCCGGGAGGCCGGGTGAGAACAGCACATCCCTGCAAAGGGCAGGGGGCTGAGGCCGCCGGGGAAGGTTCTGGATGCTGAGAGCCAAGAAAACCCCACAGGCCCAAGCCAGCAACCTGCAGTGTAGATGCCAGGGTTGGGGCGGGAGAACCAACCTGCAGTGTAGACACCTGGACCGGGACGGGAGAGGCAACTTTGCCTGCAGTGTAGACACCTGGGCCGGGGAGGGGAGGGACAAGAGCGTCTTGAGGGTCACTGCTGTGGCCACTAGGCCCTGCCTTACCCCGACAGCACTCAGGAAAGAAAAGGCCGAGACATGGGTGGCGGGCGAGTGTGTGTGTGACTGAGCCGTCTGATAGACAGTGCGGGTGCGTGACTGTGAGCGTCTGGTGGTCAGTGTGGGTGTGTGGTTAGGAGCCATCTTCACTGGGACAATGTGAGTGTGTGAGGTGTCTATGGTTGTGTATGAGTGCGTGGTTGTGTCTGTGTGTGAGGTTGTAAGCCTCTGTGTGTGAGTGAAACATGTGGTTATGACTGATTGTGACTGTGTGTAAAATGTGTTGTGTGCAGGTGTGAGTCATCTGCATGTAACTGTGTGTGATTGTATGTGGCTGTGTCTATGTGCGTATGGTTGTGACTATGTGTGTGATATTGCTACTATGTTTGTGGTGTGAACTGTCTGCACTGTAACTGAGAATGAATGAATGTGTATGTGACTGTGTGTGACTATGTCTATGTATGTGGCTGTATCTATGCGTGTGTGATTGTGACTGTGTAGTTGCGACCATGTGTATGTGACTGTGTCTTATGTGTGTTATTGTGACGGTGTTTGTGACTATGTCTATGTGATTGTGACTGTGTGTGATTGTGATTATGCGTGTGTGGTTGTGACTGTGTGTATGTGACTATGTGTGTGACTGTGTCTATGTGATTGTGAATGTGTGTGTGGTTGTGACTGTGTGCGTGACTGTGTATGATTGTGACCGTGTGACTGTGACTATGTATGTGTGCACCATCTGTGACCACGTGTGAGTGTGCATGTGTGTGAGTGTGTGCGTGTGCGCACATGCAACCTTGAAGGAGCCGGGAGGCAAGAGGAGCAGGGAGGCTGAGGTGTGGGGTGCTCCACAGCACTGCCCCCTGCTGGAGGAGGACTGACACTGCAGGGGAAGCAGGACCCTGGACAGGGCCAGCAGGGCTCCAGGTTGCCCAGGGGAGGGCAGGTGGGTAGGAACCTGGGCTGCTGCGCCCACACAACCACGCGGAGTCACTGTAACATCCCCACAGGGTGTGCGTCTAGACTGGGGAGCAGGGATGGACAGGGCTCTGGCCAGACCGCAGGGGGCAGGTGGGGCTGACCCCACCCCTGCAGGGGACGCAGGGCCCGGGCCTGGGAGCGGGCAGCCGAGGCAACGCCCACGCATGGTGAGAAACGAGGCTTCCTGGGTCTGGCCTCGGGTCCTGCCGGGCTGCGGTGCCACCAGCCGGGCCCCCACCCTTGCTGCAGAAGAGTGCGGAGTGTTATACTCAAGTCGCCAAGTCACTCCACCGCGCGGGCACTGCGCACCCACCAGGACAAGAATCCTCTAAAGGGAGGCCCACATTCGTGCATGTCCTGAAGGGCAGGGTCCTTCCCTGAGGCAGGGACGGCCCAGGCCCCGCCCCACGCAGGAGCCAGGAGACGCACAGGGTCTGCACCAGCTTCTGGGAGACCCCTGGGGCCGCGCAGGACACATTCTCCCCCGGCTCTGAACTCAATGTTCACAGTTCCTTCCAACTCGTCTTGTAGCTTCATTGTCTGTTTGGGGGCCACACTGGGCGGTGCTCAGGGGCCACGCCTGTGGGCTCGGGGTACCCGATGGGACGCCAGGGATTGAACCCGGCCTGGCTGTACATAGCCCAGCACCCTCCCTTCTGCCCCATCACTCCAGCCTCTTATCCAGAGCTTAATTTTTTAACATTGAATCACTGTGAGATACAGTTACAATCACCACAAGATACACAGTTCCAAGGCTGTTCACTGGGTTTCAGTCACAGAATGTGCCAACACCGTTCGTTCCTTCAGTGTACATGTCTCACCAGCAATGCCCCCCTCATGCCACCTGCCCGCCCCAGCATGCCTCTATGGTACGACTGTTCTACCTTCTTTCTCCCTCCTCCCTCCCTCTCCCTCTCCTCCCCTTACGGTTTGTAATACAGGCACGGAAAGGTCGTCATGCATGTCCCTTTACCTACTTTCAGCACTCGGTTCTAGTCCAGAGTGATGATTCCAACTATCATTATCACAGTGGCCCCTTCTCTGTCCTCACTGTGCCCTGGCCCTCGCACTATGGCAAGCTTCCATCTGCAGCCCTGTCCTCCTACCCCTGGTTTTTACGATCCGTGGCTGTTTTTTTTTTAATATCCCACAAATGAGTGCAATCATTCTATGTCTGTCCCTATCTTTCTGACTCATTTCACTCGGCATGATACTCTCCATGTCCATTCACGGATAAGCAAATGCCATGGCTTCGTTTTTCCTGCTGTATAGTATTCCACTGTGTAGATGTACCATAGTTTCATTGTCCATTCATCTGTTCCCGGGCACCTGCGCTGTTTCTAGATTCTGGCTCGTGTACAGTGCTTCAGGGAACACAGGAGTGCAGACAGCGTTTCCAGTGTGTTTTTGTGGCCCTTGTTGGGAAACCATCACAGGTGATTAAGCATTGACCCTACAGGGGAAAATCAACTCCCAGAAGCAAGGTGCGTGTGGAGAGTGTGGTGCGGGGCCAGTGCAAGGGCTGGCCAAGGGGCCACGAGCGGGGGGGGGGGCTTGGCCACAGTCTTGAAGCCAACACTCAGGGTCCCTGAGGTGACGTGGCCCAACCCCCAGGTTACCGGGACAAAGGCGAAGAATGTGTGTGTTCAACAGGCACCAGAGCTGAAGAGGGAACAGGGGGGCTCTGAGGGGACAGCGGCTCCAAGGGAACAGGAGAACAGTGGCTGCTTGTCAGCATCTGACTGGGGACTGGGATGGGTGAAGGGCAGCACAGTGGGCGGAGAGGCCGTGGAGCCCAGTGGCCAGGGTCACGGGGCAGGGCAGGACACTGGTGGCCCAGGACCTTGCAGCACAGAGGGAGGATAAACGCGGTGAAGGGAACTGGCCCCGAGCGGGTCTCAGCCCCGTCACACCGCCCCACGGGACTAGCCAGGGTCCCCCTGGGCCACGCTGAGACTGTTGGGAGCATCCCGGACATTGTGAAGTCGCCGGCCCGTCTGCTGTGGGTAGGGACAGCAGAGACACCGGCCGAGAGGGGCTGTGTGCACAGTCTGCCCAATCCGGCACTTGGGAATCAGACGGGGACAAAGGGATGGATCTCAGGGGAGCAGCTCTGAGCTTGCCTGTCCCTGCAGAGGCTCTGAGCATTTGGTCCTGCCCGCAGTGAGTACTCCTGCCTGCGGCGAGTGCTCCTGCCTGTGGTGAGTGCTACAGCCCGTGGTCAGTGAATGCTCCAGCCCATGGAGTGCTCCTGCCTGCAGTGAATGCTCCTACCCATGGAGAGTGCTCCCACCTGCGGTGAGTGCTCCCGCCTGCAGTGAGTAGTCCAGCCCATGGTGAGTACTCCAGCCCATAGTGAGTGCTCCTGCCCGCGGTATGCGCTCCCACCCGCTGAGAGTGCTCCAGCATGCAGCAGGTTCCCAGTGGCCTCCAAGCCCTGCTGACTGATGCCACCACCCGGCAGGGGCTTTGTCCAGCGGGCACTGCAGCTGAGGCAGGAGTTGGTTCCTGCAGGGCTGGAGCAGCCTCGTGGGTCTGTCCGTGGACTCTGCCCAGTGGCTCTCCTGCTTGACCAGCTCCTGGGCCGCCAGGACTTTCTCACCCGCCAAGGCCATGCCCAGCCCCCAGCAAGACCTGGGAAGGGACGGACTCCTGGGCTCCAGAACAGTCTGGAAAAGGAAGTGCCCCAGAGCTGTCCTGCCTCCCCAGGCCTGGGAGGACCACACGGCACAGGCTGAACAGCTCGGCCAGTCTCAGCCGGGCCAGGCCTGGGCAGGACGGCGGGAGATGGACGGGGATGAAGGGGGGATGGGCAGGGATGGGCAGGGGGTAGGCGGGGATGGGTGGGGGATGGGCAGGGGCTAGGCGGGGTGCATAGGGGATGGACAGTGAGGCTGGATGGGATAAGGGGGTGGGTGGGGCTTGGGCACGGCTGCAGTGGGTAGACCAGGCTGGCTCCTGGCCTCGAGTTTGCCATGTGTGTATCTGTGTGTCCTTGTGTGGTGCACGTGTGTGTGTGTGTGTGTGTGTGCGCGCACATAGCATCCATCATATCCCACACGCCTTGTCGCCACAGCTACACTGTAGGGATGTGTGTCGTGTGTACCACAGCGCGTCTGGGCAGAAAGAATATACACGCATGCATACCTGCGTGACTCCTGAGCTGAGCCGCAGCATGTATGACCCTTTAACTGTCCATGCATGCATGACCCTTGACCTCAGCCCGGAAACTACATGTGCACAAGCGTGACGCCTGGTGCCATGTGCATACACGCTGCCTGTGGACAGCCACAGCCTGCTCTGGGAAGTGTCCTTGGGGGTCTCCGGGTCAGGCTTGGGGGGACCCCCGAGGCCAGCCACCTCCCCCGCCCGCCCCCTCCATGCGCCCCCGAGGCTTGCATGGTGGGTGGCTCTGGGAGGTGGGGCTTGCCCCGGAAGGGCTGCGGGGAAGACACACTGGCCCTTTACCTCTGCTGCCAGCAGCCACCGCACCGGGATGTGCGTCCCCAAACACACGCTTCCTGTACGCCTTCACATCCCCCTGGGCAGCGATCCCAGAAGCCGGAAATGCGACCTTCCATGTCAGGGCCCGCCCGAGGGGCTTGTCTGGGGGCTCAGGCCCTGCCCACGGCCCCAGGGGCATCTCTGGTACCCGCACCGCCCCTCCTGCCTGATGAAGTCTGTCAATGAACCAGGTGAGGGAGACAGGGCTGCAAGGCTGCGTGTGCCTGAGGAACAGACCCAGGGAAACTGAGGGAGGGGAGGGCAGAGGAGGGGAGGGCGCTCGGGGAGGGAGCTGGGGCCCGGGGGCTCCGAGAGAAGCCAGGGGGTGGTGGTGAGGCTGCTGGCCACCAGCACAGGAGCTATAGGCCTGGAAGACCCACTTGTCTCTTGCTGGCCAGAGGGCCACACCCGCGGGCCTCCCAAAGTCGCCGCCCCACCCCCGCCAGCACGGCCAGTAGCAAACGGGGCTGCGGGCTGCTGCCCACCCCGGTTCCTGGTGGGCGACCGAGGGACACTGCAGAGACCAGCCCGTGGGCTCAGGGATCAGGGATGCACAGGAGGCTGTAGAGTCAGGCGTGGCTGGAGGGGAAGGTGGAAGGACCTCAACAATGCCGAGACCGCGGCGTGGACAGCCGCCAGCAGGAGAGGAGCACTGACCTGAGTGGTGTGGCAGGCACCGAGCTCGCTACACGCCATTTGTCTGTGGGCAGTGGCGGCATGCTGGGGCTCAGCCGTGATTTCCCAGCCCCCCAAACGTAGGAAACCAACGAGCACTGGCCCTGTGTTTGCCTTTGGAACACACTCCCTGGGTTCCACTCCCTGCATTCCACACCCGCCACATTTTATGCCCGCCACATTCCACACCTGCCACAGTCCACATTTGCTGCATTCCATGCCTGCTGCATTCCACACCTGCCTATTATATTCCCTGGCACCCGCCGTGCCCCATGCTGTCCACACTCCACCTACTGTATTCCACAGGTGCCACGTCCTGCCCGCCACACCCACTGTATTCCACGCCTGCCACATTTGCCACACTCCATGTCCGCCACATTCCACACCTGCCACAGTCCACATCTGCTGTGCTCCACACCTGCTGTATTCCACGCCTATCACATTGCGCCCTTCACACCCCACACGCCACACTCCCTCCTGCCATGTGCCTGTCATGCTCCATGCATGGTACACTCCCTGGCAGCCGCCGTGCCCCATGCTGTCCACACTCTGCCCACTGTATTCCATAAGTGCCACATCCTACCCGCCACGTTCCACGCCTGTTCCACGCCCCTGTGCTCCAGGTCTGAGGCCATGTGGAGCGTGGGCAGCGGTTGCAGGCAGGACTCCCCTGCCACTCTCTGCCAGCCTCACCCGAAGGAACCTCGGTGACACTGAGAGACAGAGTCATGCCCATGGGCATGTCTGGGGGGCACAGGTGACAGCGCAAAGCTGCTCCCGGGGAAAGGAGGTGCCCTGGGCCCAGACTCTGCCAGCTGAGGAGCCCACATCTGCCGGCTCCAAGAGGCCTGGGCTGCTGGGGGGTCCTGAAGGGAAGACCCAGGCCCAGGACACAGATGACACCTGTGCAGAGGGATGACACAGTGCTCGGCGGGCCCTCTGCGGCCTGCCCGGGACCGTGCCATGGACACTGAAGTGAGGGCCAGGGGGCACAGCCCCGCAGGAGACAATCCAGCAACCAAGGGCCACTAGCAAAGGGAGTGACTGGCTGGCAGCACGGAGGAGTGAGCGGGAGCGTGAACAAGTGAGCGAGCGAAGGACTGAGTGAGTGAATGAGGGAATGACTATGCAAGTGAGTGAATGACTGAGTGAGTGAGCAAGCAAATGATGAATAAGTGAATGAGTAAATGAGTGAATGAATAGATGAGTGAATGAGTGACCAACACAGAGCGAACTTGAGTAAGCAGACAAGCAAATAAGTCAGTGAATGAGTGAGTGAGCGAGTGAACAGGTGAATGAGTGAGTGAATGAGCTAGTCAGTGAGTGAGTAGATTAGGAGTGAATGAGTGAGCAGGTAAGTGAATGAGTTAATGAGTGGGCGAGTAGGTGAATGAGCTAATCAGTGGGTGAGTGAGCGAGCAGGGGAGTGAGTGAATGAGTGAGAGAATGACTGAATAAGTGAGTGAATGAGTTAATGAGTGAGTGGGGTGAGTGAGTGAAAGTGAGTGAATGGGTGAGTGGGTGAGGGAGAGAATTAGTGAGTCAGTGAATGAGTGAATGAGTGGGGTGAGTGAGTGGTTGAATGAGGTGAATGAGTGAATGAATGAGTGAACGACTAAATGAGTCAATAAGTGAATGAGTGACCGAGTGAGTGAATGAGTGAATGAGCTAATCAGTGGGTGAGCAGAGCAAGCAGGTGAGTGAGTGAATGAGCGAGGGAGAGAATGACTGAATAAATGAGTCAGTGAATGAATGAGTGAATGAGTGGGTGAGTGTTTGAATGAGTGAGTGAATGAGTGGGTGAGTGAGACTAATGACTGAGCAGGTGAGTCAGTGAATGAATAAATGAGTCAAAAAGCAAATGAGTGGGTGAGCGGGTTTCTGGCTGGCCGCAGCCGCCCTGCCCAGGCTCCCTACACCTGGGAACCTGTCTCTGCCTTGGGCACACGAGGACCCTCTGGGGCTCTGCCTTGGGGCATCAGGTCACTGCAGCTGCTAAACACTCAGCTGCAGGCAGGCCAGGCAAGGTGCACCCCGTGGGTGGCCCCACCGCGTCCCTGCCGTCCCCAGGGGCCGCCTGTCCTGTCCCGGCCTGTCCCTCGGCGGCCTGGGCCCACTGAGCTGTGGCTCTTCCTGCTGTCTCATTTCTGCCCGGGGACGGTCCCCCAAAGGGTGCCTGAACCAGGGCCCTGGAAGGAGGCCCCGCCCTGCCCACCGGGAGAGGCACCGGCTCTGTCCCCCCACACCCAGCGGGCGCATCACCTGGGACCCGAAAGGGTGCCAAAAGCAAAGGAGTTGAGGACAGAACCCTGGGCCTTGCCTGCACCCACGAGAACGGGCTCCTGCCCCCGCTGTCCTCTCCGGGGCAGAGGCCAGGGTCCACCGAGGGCCGTGCAGCTGACGCCTGCAGTTGGTGTGGCGGCCCGTAGCCTCCGGTCATCCTGACCCTCGGGCTCACGCCTGCGCCCAGCAGGGTCTAAGGTCCCTACTCGGCCGACGGTGGCAGGATCTGCTGAGTTGGGGACTGTAGTGAGCTTTGGGGACCCCGAGGGAGCTGGGACTCTGATTCTGACAGCTCTGGGGGGGAGGCAAGGCCACTCCTGGGTCCCAGGCGGGCATCGGGAGAAGGGGGTGTCCAGAGCAAGTAGCTGTCCTCCCAGTCAGGGGCAGCCCGCAGCCAGTCGTCACCCCTCAGCGGGGCCCCAACTTCCCCAGAGACGCCAACGGCCAGAGGCAGGGCTTGGGGGACCCCCACCAGGTCAGAGGAGCCCGGGATCATGCTTGCACTGGCACACTCGCCAGCTACAGCCAGACGGGGACAGTCCCCCCAGCTACAGCCAGGCACGTGGCTATGCATCCCTTTCAGCTACACCTGGATATTTTCCCGCTTTTTTGCAAAGAAAGGCATAAGCATCCCGGGGTGACAGGACCGTGGGGAGCACTCGCCTTGCACACGGCCAACCTGGATTGGCCCCCGGTACCTGCAGAGTCCCCCAAGGCAGCCCAGGGCTAGTTCCTGAGAGCAGAGCCAGGAGTCGGCTCCTGGGGACATGGTGTGGCTCCCAAAGACAGCAACCAAGAAGGGGACACCGAGTCGTTACATTGGCATCTGAAGAGCAGCAGCGTGTGGGGTCGGCGGAGATGCCAGCCACAGGGCAGCAGGGCAGCCACCACCTGGGACCTTCCTGTGTGTCCTGCCTGCCCGCAGTGGCTGGCACTGTCCAGCCGGGGGCTCCGGGATTCCTGCACCATGACTGTCCCCGGGCTGTGGACCCCCAAAGGCAGCAGAAACACGTTTCTGGAGGGAGCCTGGAATGTGATCCGGGCACGGCGCCTGGGAGCCACACGACTGAGGGTCTGAGTCGGGCATGGCAGCGTCCTGGGGCGTGATGGTCACAGGTTCTCCCGCTTGGACCTGACGCAATTCACTCATCCTTGGTTTCTAATGTCGAGAAGTTCCAGAACATTCTCTCAATCAGAGTCGCATTGGCCACGTTCCTCTGCTCCTCCTCCACAGGGACCTGCTGTGAGGTCCAACGCCTCCTGCCCCAGTGCTGCCCTGGGCACTCTCACGCCGCTGCCTGCATCCCTCTGCCTGGGAGGGCGACCAGCTGCACCCAGGGACAAGCCTGTGACAGTCTCCAGCCCCAAGGAGCCGCGACCCCCAGCATGTCCACTGCCCACCTCCCCTGGATCCGTCCCCGTCCCTGGGGCTACCTGTCCCTCACAGTGCAGGCCACTGCCCCAGACATGTGTGGGCCCTGCTCAGTGACCCGCGGACATGTCCATGCCATGACGTCTGAGCATCTCGGCGAAACACAGGGGACTCCCGTTCCCGAGGCTGTGTGGTCAAGCTGGTCAAGACGCCCCTCCGGCTGGTGTGGGGGCTCTTGCCCTCTATCTCCAGGGCAGAGAGAGCCTTGGGGCTGGACCTCTGGGTCGGGCGGTGCCGGTGCCACCTCTGCCCCCGGGGCCCCAAGCCGGGCCAGCTGCTCAGACCCCACTGCAGGCCCTGGCCCCTGCCAGGCCCCGGCCACCCTACACGCTGCAGGTGGGCCAAGCACTGGCTGCAGCTGCCCTCGACTTTCTGCTCGCGTCCAGGGACTCCTGACACCTGCTCCCTGCAAACCCCTTTGCCACTGCCGTCCTCCGAGCCCCCGTTCAGCCTGGCACTGCCCCCTCCAAGGCCACAGCCTGACGGGCCTCGCACAGACTGGACCCTGCAAGAACAGGATCCCCCAGGAATCCCCTCAGGGCATCCCCAGGGCAGACCCCGGGGACAGGCTCCAGGGCAGACCCCCCAGCGAGACCACCAGGATCCTCTTCAGCAGTGGAGCTCAGAGGCAGGGACCCCCCTCAGAGGTGGGGGCTTGTGGCCTCCTCGTGGGGCAGGGGCAGGGCCTACCCGAGCCACGGGTTTGGGTGGGGATCCCCAGGGCTAGGCCCCTGAGGGCCCCAAATCCTGCCTGCAGGGCTCCGCAGAGCCCTGTGAGACCTGTGCCTGCCCCACCCGCTGCTGGGTAGGTCCCCCTGCTCAGGGTCAGGCTGGTGTGTGTCCACGCAGGACTCAGCCGAGCCCACTAGCCCTTAACCTCAGGGCTTCTCTCTGCGGCACGAGCAGCTCCCGGGGGCGGGGGTGCGGCTCCCAGGCCCGAGACCACCATCAGAGCGCCCAGAGGCCGACAAGCTCACCAGGGCATCTCGAAGAAGGACTAACATGGCCCAAACACAAAGCAGAGATGGACGTGGTGGGAACTGGGGGTCGGGAGAAGGGGCTCCTTCCTCGTGCAGTGGGCTGGGCGCCCGCTAGGGACCGTGCCGAGTTGGGGCCGTGCCGAGTTGGGGCTTCGCGGTGGCTCCTCTGGGCTGGGGGCCGGACGGGGGCGGGCGGGGGGCAAAGCCAGCCACCGCAGCCCTGCTCTGACAGGCAGGAGGAAAGCGCCGCTGGTCCGGGGTGGGGCTGCTGGGTGTGGCAGGCCGCCCCCTTCGTGCCCCCTGCACCCACATCTCCAGCCAAGGCAGCGTCTCCCAGGCTCCACCGACCCCGTCAATGCCTCAGAAGTCCCTGGGGCCAGTGGCGGGCTCAGCCTGCCGGGCACTGAGGGACAGCCAGGTCCCGGGGGTCTGAGCCCACAACTGGCTTCTCTGGTCCGCGTGCCCCTCCAGGCTAGCTGTCGCTGTAGTGACCAGAAGTGACCAAGCTCCCTGCCCCCACTCCCGGCTGCCCACGTCGCTGGGCGCCGCCCCTCCCTCGGTGATTCCCTAGTTTGGTCCTTCTCCCTTTCGGTACTTCCCACACAGCTCCTCTCCTCCCTTGGTTTCGTTTCATCTGCTGTGCCGAGGCCCAGCCCCACGCGAGGCAAGTGCCGGCCTCACGCCGCGCGGCTGCGACCCCCAAACCCGCGCCCTCCCGGAAGCCAGGCTGGGTTCTCGGACACGCCGGAGTCAGGCAGCGGGGAGTGAGCACGCAGGCAGGCCGTCCCACCACTCATCCGCGGGCAGCACCCCAAGCCAGACGCCCACCCCGCAATGCTGCCTCTGGGGCCACGGGACTGGAAGGAGCTGCCCGGCAGGCAGCCAGCTGGACTCGGGGGCACTCTGGATGCTCAGGGTCAGGGTGCTGACTGGCCAGCCCCACCCAACAGAGCCCAGCCCCCTCCCCCCACTATGCCGGGCCCCAGAGCACCTGCCGGGCAGCCCAGGGTCTGGTCCTTGAAGGCCGCGGCAGGAGGCAGGCTCAGGGCTCCCTCTGCAGCAGGGGCTCTGTGGGGGCCACGGGACCACCCAGAGCTGCTGCATGGCAGCAGGTCACGCGGGGGGGGGGGAGTCGGGGCACAGCCGCTCTGCAGGAGTCCTGGGCATTGCCAGGAGTGACTCCCCACACTAAGCAGTTGCAGTTCAGTGGAATTAAAGGTATCTTCACACTGCCACACAAAGATCACCACTGTCTAGTTCTAGAACCTTCTCACTGCCTGAGCAGAGCCCACCCCCGCGTGGCCGGGGCATCCCTGTGCCCCGATGCTAACTGCCCCCTTCCCAGAGCCGCGGGCAGGAAGCACACACCGCCAGGAACAGGCCAGTGCCGGGCGGGCCACACCCTGTGGCTGTCCCCCAGGGCCTGTGTCTGCGGGGTCCTTGTTCTCTCCCTTTGTGGGCGGCAGACAGGAGTGGACGGCCGGGTCAGTGGTCCTCAGGTGTCGCTGGTCAGGCAGCCATCGGAACTCGCGTCCCCTCACCGTGCTGCGGACCCCGCGTCCAGGCCGGCTGCGAGTTGCAGGACTGTGGGGCTGAGAGTGGGAACACGGTCCGGGCCTAGACCCCGGGAGACCCCTGGGAAGCCACCACAGGGCCCTGCAGGTGGGGACAGTGGGAGCTCCCAACGGTCCGAGCCAGAGGGACTCGCTTGCTCACAGGCTCTGGGGTCACGGGGTCTCATGGGACCGGCCCAAGTACAGCCCGGCGGGAGGCTCAGGGCCACGCCTGCCCTCGCTGCCTCCTCTGGGGAGAAAGAGACACACAGGCCATGAGCGGCAGCCCCAGGCACTCTGCAGGGAGCATGAGTGAGCAGGGCCGGGGTCAGTCCTGCACGGGCCAGCAGCCTAGTCGGGAGCCACGGTCCAGCCATGCAGCCTCCAAGACGGGTGTGTCCCTCAGACTGGGGGGTCGCTGGCCTCCGGGCCCTGAGTGCAGGTGACCCTGGGCCGAGAGAGGGGCCTGTCCGGGGGTCCAAGCTCAGCAGTCAGCAGGGGTAGGGCGGGGAGGCCCTGATGGCTTCCAGGAGGCCCCAGGCAGGGTTGTGAGCAGGCAGCCGTGGGGCCCACAGCCCGTGGCAGGCGCAGGGGCCGGGACTTCACAGCCACTGGCCCCACCCGGTCACCGTGCGAGGGCCTGGTCAGGCACTTGGGCCCCTTGGCTCCCCCAGGCCCAGGGCCCCACACCCTCACGCGCTCACGTGGCCGTTTCTGAAATGCTGCACTTTCTCGGCGAAGACTTCACCAGCACCAGTTAACGCCCAGAGTCGACACACGGACGAGGCCCACACGGCTCCTGCCCCGGCAGGAGACCCAAGTCCTGCCCGCACACCACCTCGGTGGAAGGGTCAGACGGGCTCCTGGGCAGGACCACAGCTCGTCCCCACCACAGCGCCACGCTGCCACCCCCTCAGACCCCACACACGGCGGGTGGACGAGGCACTCGGGCCTGACAGCACAACACGGGCACATGGGGACACGGAGACACGGGCACACGGGCACATGGTGCCAGTGCACAGGCCCCGAGGCCAGGCCTGGTGCCGCCTCCCTCACGGTGAGCAAATGAGTGGGAAGGAGATTTTTAAAGTCAAATCAGAGGGAGCCCGGGGACCAGCGGTGCCCTGACACCAGCAGAGTGGGACCCAGCAGGCCCCCAAGTAAGTGCCCCACCGGGTGGGCCGGAGCCCCGGCTGCCGGCCCTTCCTGCACGGATGACCAGCCAGGCCCAGGGCAGGAGAAACACGGCAGCACAGCGGCAGGCGTGTGTGCAGGCGGGCAACCCAGAAGAAAGGAAAGCACCCAGCACACACACACACACACACACACACACCACACCATTCACACACACACACACACAACACACAAACACATGCACACACGCTCACACACACCACACCACACTCTCACACACACACTAACACACATTAACACATATACAACCACACAACCACTTACACTCACACACATACACACAAATAGCACATACACATACAATACACACATACACTCACACACATTCACACACAGCTCATACACACACTCACAAACAGCATACACCACACACGCACACATTCACATGCACACATACACTCACATACACCACGCACACACACACACACTCACACACAGCATACACCACACCACACAGGCACACACATTCACACACACACACTCACACACACACACCCACCCCATTTCCCCACCACCGCCCTGAGCCTACGTCTGGCCCTAGTGAGGGGATGGGAGCGTCTGGACAGTTCTGCCCGGAGAGGCTCTGCCACCCCGCACAGCACACACTCGGGGCCGTGTCACGCGAACACGCCTGTCGGCTGTCTGCCCTGAAGCCAGCCTCCCGCCTCTCAGCTGCAGCCGTGCAGGGGCTCTCGGACCCGGGCGGGCAGTGCCCTCACCCGCCCAATGCCGGCCCCACTGCTCCGGGCCGGCCACCTGCTCTGCGCAGCCGAGTCCACGGCAGCCCCGCCACCGTCCCACGCGGCCGACCAAAGCGACGGCAGAGGCCAGCATAGCCCCATGGCTGCTCAGGGAGCCCGAGAATGCAGCGACCCGATCGCTTAGCTTGTGTTTGGGGCCACGCCCGACCGTGCTCAGGGCTTCCCCCCGCTCTGCACTCGGGTCACTCCTGGCAGGCTCGGGGGCCCCTGGGGGGTGCCGGGATGGAACCCGGGTCGGCCGCATGCAAGGCCAGCGCCATCCCTGCTGTGCCAGGGCTCAGCCCGCCAGGGGGCTCCCTGCAGCCGGGCCCGTCTGCCCACACCTCGGAGCCAGGCTCTGGGTGGGGAGGACCAGGGGCTCCGGGGGGCTCCTCTGTCCTGTGGGCGCCTGGGCTGTTAAGGGTTAACAGAAAGCAGGGTTGCACCCTTGATTTTCTTTCCCGCGGAGCCCCACAAGGCAGAGAAATACGGATGTGGCTGCAGAGGACGCAGTGGGCAGCACACGGCCGCAGTCTCGGCTGGGCCCAGGGCTCCAAAGGCCAGGGTCCTTCCCAGCGCCCTGGGGGCTGCGGGGGGGGGGACGCGCAGGGCCTGGCTGGGGGACTCAGGATCTGTGGGAGTCCGAGGAAGCATGATCACTGTCATATGAGTGCCCCAGCCACCCCGTCTCCCCCCTGCAGTGGGCCCAGCGTCCACACACCCTCGTCCTTTCTGCCCACCACAAAGAAGCAAGCGAACGCAGCAGGGCCAGCCCAGCGAGGCCCCACCAGGTTCAAAAGCCGGGTCCGGCCTCCCAAAGGGCGTCTCTGTCCGAACACAGACACGCGGCTGGCTGGAGTGTCCCGAGGGTCACGGGCAGAGGCCACAGAGCAAAGCCCATGAGTCTAGTGGACACCCGCGTGAAGCCGCCCGCACCCACGGCAGTGCTTGATCCAGAGTAGACGGTGAGTGAGGCGAGGGGAACCCACTCAAGCTGCACTCGAGGCCGACTGACCGACTGAGACTCAAACTCCGGGCTGGGACAAATATTAACTGAAATCCCCGTGACGGAGTTTAAGATCCTTGATCTCCCTCCCTCCCCCCGCCCTGTAGCTGCACGCAACACTAAATTCTACAAGAGTGATCTCTACTTCTTGGTAAATAATTTTTACAAATCAGTGCCTTCAGAATTGTGAGAATGTATTTCCTGAAAATCAGCAAAGATTTGTTGTCTTAAAAGCAAATGGTGTGTGTTTCAGGTAAATCCTAAAACTTCGTTGAAAAATATTTTCTTTATTATTGTAGGAATGGGCTGGAGCAATAGCACAGCGGGTAGGGCATTTGCCTTGCACACAGCCGACCTGGCCCACCTGGGTTCAATTCCTCTGCTCCTCTCGGAGAGCCCGGCAAGCTACCGAGAGTATCTCGCCCGCACGGCAGAGCCTGGCAAGCTCCCCGTGACGTAT
>JAOXYA010000041.1:34499947-34513345 GCA_028565675.1 Sorex palustris | reverse complement strand
TTATGAGAGGCATCTTTTAAAAAATTTCTTGTTGCTTCTATATTTTATAATACTATACAATATGTAGAATTGTAAGGATTGGTGATCAGATGTGCAGCTTTTTTTTTTTGCACATTTTATGTGTATGCTTCAAACGCTAATTTATTAAATCATGAACAAAGCCACTAATACTATTGTCTTAAATATTACGAATTTATCATTTCTAACATCATAAGTTTAAATGTTATAAATTTCTCTTATTTAATATTTGTAAAGATAAGCCCATTCAGTTTCTTAAAACTTTGCAGGAAAAAATTCACCAATCAATTATAAGATAAAAGAAAATCATAGGAAAATATCACTTAAAACTTCTAGTGATCCTAGCATGTCAGAGATAGAAGAACTATTAAATTTTGGAGGTCCCAGCTGTTTACAGAACTATATCAGTTCTTAGAGCCATTATAGCAATTGCACTGATGAAAGCATTCATGAAGTAAATTGAATATATCCCAGCTAATGAGTTGTGGTTCCAAGGCTTACTTTATTTTTCAATGGCTCCAAAACTCCCCAAACTACTTCAAGAGACCATTTTAATTTCACTGTAAAATGAGAGAGAGAGAGAGAGAGAGAGAGAGAGAGAGAGAGAGAGAGAGAGAGAGAGAGAGAAAGAGAACCAAAAAGTTTTGAAGCAGCCAACACTATCAATCAAATAAAGACCAAAAGTCTTTTGATTTTTGGTCTGATTTCCTATGAATCATGAGAAATTTTACTGTGCAGTGGTAGGTCTAATTTATCTAGAGACCTCAACAGAGTCTTAATTAACTGGAAAACTAGAGCAGTTTCTTACATAAATTTAGAAGGAAAGATGTTTACTATATGATCAGTCTGTAAATCAGAGGTAAAGACATATTAATGACACTTAGTGTACACAGGTAGAGTTACATAGTATAATATTAAAAGAAACATCATGCCACAGCAATTTCATTTTGCTGTTATAGAGTAATATATCCTGTCCATCAAGAGTAATAGTTTGTACAGATTTAAACTAAGATACATATGGTAGCAGACATACTGAATGGAAGATAAACAATTCTGCTTTTCAGAAAGGTTAGATTATATTTATTTTGTCTAAGGTATTTATTAGTATGAAAATTATTTTAATATAGTAATAATACATGTTTTCTAAAATAGATGGCTACATACCAAAAGCACAAATTTATGTTCTAGTTATCTTTGTATAATAAAGACTACATGATTACATGCAAGGCACTTCAAGTGATGACTGCAATATTGAACGATAATAGAAATCACATTGCATTAATTATTCATTTAGCAAAACTGAACTATATCCCTTTTCAGAATTTATTAAAATTTCTTTTAATTTTTTTTAATTTATAATTTGAGGGTAATGCTAAGAATTTCTCAAAAGGCTTTAGAACACACCAGTAATTCTTCATCACCCGGGTCTCAGTTACAGTGCAGGCACCTGAGGATGTAGTGCTTCTCAAGCCCTTTAATTCTGGGGCTCACTGGGGCTACCTCAAAGATGCTGAGATGCCTCTAGGGCTGCACCTGGCAATGCTATGGTGTCCATGTGTTGCCAGGAATGAAATAAGGCTTGGCCATTTGCAGGACATATGCCTTGATACCTGTACTGTTTTTCCTACCCTCACACAAAAACATTTTCTTAAATTCATTAAGTTAACAACAAGCAATTCTTATTATCTGTGAATGTAAGTTCACAATATGGTTATTTTGCAAATAAAAACAAATAAATAAAAACATATCAAAATAATTCCTGAATTTGTTATTTTCAATAAGTTTTAAAAAAATACAAGATGGAAAACCAGCTAAATCTATTATGTTCACTTGCCGTGGCTATATTTAATTACCCATGATAAAGGTAATGTGATGCATGATAGTACAATGTAAATTATGTTCTATGTTAATATTTTTCTTAGAATCTAAGCTATTATTTACATATTTGAAATACTGAATTGTCTTCAATTATGTAGAACAGATATAACCACTCAGAAGCTAATCTGTAAATTCTATTTTATCATCTCTGAGCATAGTTAGAGATATTAAAACTGCATAGTTTTCATATTTGTAATTCAATCAGTCTCCTAATAAAGTGCTTTTATAGAATTAAAACTTAAAAACATATATAAATATATATATATGAAATACTTGTGTCAGTCGTAATTCTATTAAGAAAGCATTGTCTAAATATTACTGGGTAAGGATTTTTCTCTGAATACAGCTAAACCTGATTCAATACCTGGCACCACATATGGTCACCTGACCCCTGTAAGTAGTGCTTCCTGGGCACATATCCCGGAGAAAGTCCTTTGCTATGTGGGGTGTGGGTCCCCAAGAAAGAAGATGGAGAGTGTGTTGTCAATTTTAACAGAATATTTAATATAGGCAACTAGTTAAAATTATTAGAAAATGAAAATGGCAAAATTAAAATATTGAAGGAACGCTGAAGTGGTCTCAGCTGGAAATAACTTGCTTTGTTTGGGGAAACCAAAAGGAAATTTTTCAGAACCTTGAAGTAGCATGGAGCTACCCTACATTGTAGGGTAAGATCTTTGGATAGAGAGGAACACGTAGGTGGTGTGTTATCTCAAATTGCTTATACTCCAGTTGCTCTTTTGAGAGAGTGTGGTGATATTAGAATATTATAGAGGAGATGTTAATGGTACCATTTCTAAGGAATATGGAAATGTGGGGAAAGGAACTACATCCAGATACTAACTACAATAGATTCAGTTGAAAAAACTGAGATAACATATTGTTGTCTGATTGATGCATTCACGAACGAATGATAACCTCCTTTTCTCAATATTTAGTATTATATCTTCATGGCATCCTCTAACGAAGTAGAAGAGAACAAGTAATAAACAAGACAAATATCAAAAACTGTATAAAGAAAAAAACAGATATTTCCTCTAAGAAGACACACCAGTAGACTTGACCAATAGGATATGCAAAAAAAAAAAAAAATCCTCTGCATCTTTTGTGGGAGAAGGAACACTGAGGCAATGATGGAGGGAGGTGGTCTTACTCTTGTGGACAGTTGTGCTGAAATGTTGTATGCATGAAATCCTAACATGAACAACATTGTAAATCATAGCGTTTTGGAGTTTTGAAAAATGAAGCATATGTGCTGAAGCGATAGTAAAGCAGGTAGGCCATTTGCCTTGCACGTGGCAAACCCAGGATCAATTTCCAGCAACCCATATGGTTCTCTGAACACCAACAGGGGTAATTCCCAAGTGCATTGCCAGGTGTGACCAAAAAAAGCCAAAAAAAAGGGAGGAAAAGAAAAATGAAGAATATGATCTAAAATATTTTTGAGATTTATTTTATAGTTAGCAGTGCTGGGGATATTGTGGCTCAAACTTTTATTTTATTTATTTAAATTAAATTTTATTGAATAAAGCACTATGATTTACGATACTGTTAAATATATTTTCATGTATGTATAATCTCTAGGGCTGGAGCAATAGCACAGTGGGTAGGGCATTTGCCTTGCATGTGGCCATCCCAGGCGACCTGGGTTCGATTCCTCAGCCCCTCTCGGAAAGCATGGCAAGCTACCGAGAGTATCTAGCCCGCACAGCAAAGCCTGGCAAGCTACCCGTGATGTATTCAATATGCCAAACACAGTAACAACAAGTCTCATGATAGAGGCGTTACTTGGCCCGCTTGAGCAAATAGATGAACAATTTGAGGAAAGTGCTACAATGCTACAGTATAATCTCAAATACCTTACAATCATCAGTCCTTAAACACTTTCCTCCCCCAAAGTCCTCAGCACCTCTTCGTTTCTGCTCTCCCCTTAAACTCAGTTCCTTGAATCAGTTCTTCCATTGTGCTTACAGCAACTAAATGTTAATCCCAGTTTTATTAACTGTTACTTTAAGAGTATGTATTAATATAGGTTGTATCAGAGAGTTTATGTCATGTTTAGTGAAAAAAAGTAAGAGACATGCATATCCATTCCCAATTTTGCAAGTGTGTCAACATAACAGAATTCATGTTAAACTGTTTATTCTGGTCATAAACATATGCAATTTTGTGATATGCTTACACATTTAGTTCTTCAAATACTTGTTGACTACCTGCAATGTATGATAATTTCTAGTTATTAAACTTATAAAATTCATCAGAAAATACTTTTAAAATCTATGACTTTATGAATTCAAAATTTTATGAAAAAACTATGATATATCAACTTATTTTGCTATTAACCTCCATTTAAATAGCTTTTATAATACACCTTACAATAATTAAAAAGAAAATTACAACTTTTTAAAATGCTGCTTTGCCCTATACATTCAATATCTTTTAGATTACTTGTGCATTTGTATGAGAGTAACCACAATGAAATCCTGCTATCACTGGAGGGTGTCCCTGATGCAATCAATACACACCTAAACACTCTCCTGAAGATTAAATGCAGCTTCAGTTGTATAATAATACCTTTCCCTTAACTTTCCTTATAAATAAGCTTGCCTGAAATGCACAATGTCAGTTTTTGATATTTTGGCTTATGTTCATCATCTGACAACCCCTTAGGCCAATATTGTCGCAGCCACATTTAGCAAGGTGTTTATGATTCAGTAATACATTTCTTGAAATCACATTATGTACAAGATTTTATTACAGAAATCCATTATAGAAATTTAGATAAGATCCTTTCAGTTTTACATTGCTACCCACAGATGACTTTTTATGTTTGCAGAATATTTTGAAAGGGATAGCATGAAAGCATTGCGAGAATACCAGTATTTGGACAAAATTTCTCAGCTGGGATAGCCTCCATGAGTGTCCTACACTTCAACAGCAAGGCTGCAAAATGCCACCTGAAAATTCTGCTTTCATTTATTTTTTAATATTTTGTGCTTTTCACAATATTGTGAAAAGGTGAGGTAATGTTTGCCTGAGCTATGACAATGTGTTTTATTTTCTCTACTAAAACTGCTTAATGGAATAATGCTATTTCCAATGCAAAGTGACTTGTGGATGGAAGCTGAGTTTCTGAGATTCCACTTTACTTCATGTTACTGATAATCACACTAAATAACTGTACCTACAAAATTTATACTTTATTGTGTAGCTATATCACAGTTTTCTGCTTAACAGAGCAAAATTTTAGCCATGCAATATACAACTTGGAAATATATAACACTTTTAAAAGCAATTGTTATATTAGGAAAACAGCCAATTCAGGGATTTGGGATACATCACTATTAGTGAAATGTCCATGGAAAACAATCTCAGGAAACATACTGAATTTTCAATTGAAAAATTAGTTCATTGGATTGAAACTGTAATTCCCCAAAAGGGAGGGAGGGAGAGAGAGAGAGAGAGAGAGAGAGAGAGAGAGAGAGAGAGACAGAGACAGAGACAGAGACAGAAACAGAGACAGAGACAGAAACAGAGAAGGAAAGTGCCTGCCATAGAGATAGGCTGGGGGTGGGGTGGAAGAGACACTAGCAGACTCTAGGGATATTGGTGGTTGGAAATGTACACTGGTTAGATATGGATGTTGGAGCACTGTGTGACTAAAACCTGACTATGATCAGCTTTGTAACTTTGTATCTCATGGTGACTCATTAAAAAAATATTAAAACAAAATAGTTCATTAGGCCAGAGAGATTCTATATTGTGTAATGTGCTCTCCTTCCTTGTAGCTGACCCAAGTTTCATCTCTGGCGCCCTGTTTTGTACTTGAAACCCTCCCCAAATGATCTCTGAGCACAATGTTAGGAAGAAATGTGAAGCATAGGTGGGTGTATCCCCCAAATAAACAGAAATAGTGGATTTAATGATATGAAAAATTACAAATATCTAATACATGAATTTCTCAAGTGTTTCATGACAGCTATTGTTTCCAAATCACAATGACATATTGCAAAGTTATTTTTGTGGCAAGAGGGATTGTTTAGTGGGTAGGGCAAATGCCTTGAAAATGATTAACCTAGCTTAGATCCTCAGAAATGTATTCGGTCTGCTTAGTACTCCAGGAGTGATACTTAAGCACAGAGCCGAAAGTCAACTCTGAACAGCACAGGGTGTAGCCCAACTCCCTCCGAAATGCTTTTCACCGTTTACCTTTCTGTATATTCAGTAAGAATCTTGGATGAAATATTTTTTCTTAGTATAATAATAGAAACAGCTTATTGAGAGTCATGATGAAGATAATCCAAAGGGCTGGTGTATATGTTTAATTTACATGTGAAGAAGCTGGTTTAATACTTGAGCACCACCTGGAACAGTGTCCTTGCAACACCAAGTGTGGCCCCCAAAACATAAACCAACAAAAACGGAGAGTCCTGCCTCAAGTAAATGATTTTTAGTTGGTATAATTGTTAATGAGACTTGACAAACTTAAAACAATGAGTCACTTCAAAAAAGCGAATTAAGAGATCCATGACATAGAAGGAAGATATTATTTCAGTTTAATGTGAGGAAATTAATGCTCCAACAGGGTGAACATTTTGATAAAATTCTAAGGTTAAGGAAAGATCAGAATAAGAATTATGTCACCTGTTCTAGCTAAGTGGGTGTGATAACAACTTGTTCTTAAATCATTCCTGGATCCTAAGTCCTAATAGAGTTTGTTTTGTTTTGAGTTCTCATAAAAGATCCTATTCCTACTAATTAATGTAGTCATTTTTTTCCTTTTCATTTTCTTTTGTTTTAGGTAAGATTGTCCAGATTTTAAATAACTGCTTGTTTAGGTCACCTTAATCACTGTGTAGTGATAAATAAGTATACAACACTAGTCATTTTGATTAAAAAGTGTTATAATTGTCAGTACTTTTCTAATTATATAATGATAGGTATATCTTCAAGAGAAAATAATACTAATTTTAAATGTTATTGAAATGCTATAATATATATTAGCATAACTAATGGCATTTGTATAGTATTCTATTCCTTAAATTTTTACCAAAACAATGTGTGAGTGACTATGGAGTATTATGAAGCTATGTAGTTATTCTAAATTAATTGTAGCATGGGATTTTACAATATCTGGGAGTAGCACTGTACACTAGCACTGTCCTTACATTGTTCATCGATTTGCTCAAACAGGCACCAATAACATCTCCATTGTGAGACTTGTTACTGTTTTTCGCATATCGGATAAACCAGGGTGAGCTTTCCAGGCTCTGCTGTGCAGGCGGAATACTCTCAGTAGCTTGCCAGGCTCTCCAAGAGGGACGGAGGAATTGAACTCAGGTCGGTTGCTGCAAGGCAAATGCCCTATCGGCTGGGCTATTGCTCCAGTCCAATATCTGGGAGTACAAAAGAAATATAATTCTCTTTATAATCTAGTATTTAAGCAGTACCTATATAGATAGAGTAACTATATTATTTCATCTCAGGGTGCTTTTTTACGAGGGAGGGGTGCAGTACACACTCATGGTTCTGTGTTCAGGGATTAAACCTGGTGAGCCTTGGGGAACCATTTGGAGATCTAACCTGGTTCAGCTGTGTGCAAGGCAAGCACCCTATACACGATAATATCTCTCTGGCTCCTATCTCACTACATTTTTAAATGTTATATTGAAGATAAAGAATTTAATGTTCATTAGAGCCCGGCAAGCTACCGAGAGTATTCGATATGCCAGACACAGTAACAACAAAGTCTCCAATGGAGACGTTACTGGGCCCGCTCGAGAAAAAAATCAATAACCAAAATGATATTTCCAGCCTACCATATCAATAAAAGCTTCTTTATTTCTCTGTGTAAAATATAATTAAGAAAGTATCCTATCTCTGAAATTTTAACATGCCGTACATTGATTTAAAAAAAAATCACAGTTCTAACTTTTCTTCAGGAAAAGCAGATATCAATTCAATTTTGTAATCTGAATAACGATATGAAAACTGACAAAATTTCTCCTTACCATATGAAAGTTTATATTATGAGGAGAATATTATGCAATATGGTAAATAAAAGTAAATATCATGAACATCTATT
The DNA here is from genome assembly GCA_028565675.1 of Sorex palustris. Classification (NCBI taxonomy): domain Eukaryota; kingdom Metazoa; phylum Chordata; class Mammalia; order Eulipotyphla; family Soricidae; genus Sorex; species Sorex palustris. Next base: position 34,505,364 of record JAOXYA010000041.1, on the reverse strand, counting down.
TGGAGACACACATTCAGATATTCATTTTTATTTCAAATATTGTGACTTACGTGTAATTTTAAAACATCACATTTCAGTGTTTTGTGTCATTAAACATGCTCTTAGAAATATAATACTCATTTTCATTCTCTTAGTATTTATTCTTTTCTAAAGAACTCTAATTTCTATGAGCATAGGATATGTGGGTTTATTTTCCCAATGGTGATTATAGTGGTTAACTTTATTTTTCCTCTGAGATATCAAGACAGATATAATAGTAATTTTCAGATGCAAAGGTATGTATAAGTTTCAACTGCTTATAACATAAAAACTTAAAATAATCAGAAAACATCAGATATATTTTTGTTTTAATAATTCTACTGCAACCAAACACAAGAGGACCAATATTTTAACAATGCTCTGAACAAGGTATTATTTTTTAAGACACTTTAGACATTCTGTAATGATACAAATTCAGTATTCTTTCTTTTTTTATTGATCAGCTGCTGTTTATTCCATTCTCCCCACAGGCCTGCACCAGTCTCTCTGAGCTCCCCATTCTAGTCTCACACTGCTCCTCATTCCCGTCTCCTGTCTCTCCCGCTCATCTCTCCATGCTCCATCTTGCAACCTGGGCTCTTTCTCTCCACGTGCCTGCTCCTGTATTCTTCTTTTGCATCCTCCTCCCTCTGTCCCCCCTTGCTAGTGTCTTCATGCTCCATCTTGCAGCCTCCTTTCTCTCATCTCTTCTCCAACTCCTCATCTCTCTCCAACTCCCCAGCTCTGGGGGCAGACACTACACTGTCAGATAGCAAAATCAACATAAGAAAGCCCTTCTCTTGCTCACAGGCGAAATACCACTTAAGGTGTTTTTCTCCTTTCCTCAATCCAGAAACTCAATAAGCATCTTAATACCAATTCTTTCTGTATGGACACAGTAAGAGATACATTGAGTCTTGTAGGGCAGAATTCTTGTTTCTATAGCAGTGTAATAGAGGTACACAACAGTACAAAAGCGGTTTAGTCGGTTAAAAGTAATCATTTAAAAGCAATTAAAGGAAGAGAGGGACTTATGAAATAGTTCAAAAGGCTGGAGACCATGTTTTGAGTGTGGAATAAAAGTAGAACATTAGTGATCAATCCTGGACACCACCTGGTCCCCTAAATACTATGGTATTTCCGTCAGCACTAAGCTTGGAGTAGTCATGGAGCCCTAAAACCAAAATTATAAAGAAAATTTTAAAAAAATTAAGAGCTTAAGCAACCTTAGTGCAATATGTCTCACTAAGTACATACCAATCCTGCTATAGTTCAAGAAGTGTATAATTCAGGACAGATGCTTTTCTTCACCCTGATTAGACTATGTACTTGGAATCTAATTCCATTCTGAGCAGATACTAATGTATACTTTACCTAGAAATGTATTTGTTGTAAAAAGATTTCAAAAAAAGAAAACAGGAAAATTCATTTCTGACCCTGATTGTGACATCTATCAGCCTTGATATTTTGCCAACTCAGCTACCACTCTGTAAAATGTTGAAATTTTCTCTGGTGACCTTAATACTTCAGCTTAAAGTGACTTTTTAAAGTGTCTTTTCTGATATACTGTAGTAGTTATGGTTAGAGGTTTTCCTCTGTTTTTATAACCCTTTATGCTGTTCTAAAGTCTTAGATATAGTCATTGTATACCTTAATTATATACTGCTTGATAGCAGGAAATGACTATCCTCATGTTTTAATCCTAATGCCAACAAAATGCCACCTGTCAAGAGAGCTCATTCAGTATTTGTTGAGAGTATAGGTAGGTGATCTCTAAGGAATCTTCTTCAATTCTGAATTTTTTTCTGAATTATCAACAAACAATTTTTGAATAATAAAAACATGTAATTTTCTGTTCATTCATCACACATAGGTTTTCTTAAGATTTTTTTAAATTTCTTGCTACATTCTTAGGACAGACTGATTTAAAATAAAAGCTGCATCACAGAGCATACTATTAGAAAACTTAATGCTAAAAATATAGAGTATGGTGTTCTAATGACCCATTTACAAGTTAAGACACAGAGTCTATATTTATTTGTAGTTTAAAATTATATTTATTCATGTTGGACCATGCCTTGTGGTGCTCGGGGTCTATTCCCAGCTCAGTGTTCAGAATAAAGTGTGGGGTTCAGCTTGTATAGTTTCACTCCAATCCTTTGGACTATCTACTCCAATATTAAATGGTCTATTCATGTGCTCAAATAACTTTTTACTAGCATGTACCTGTTTTTATTTATGTAGGTTTTATGTGATCCAATTCTGTTACCAAGATAGATAATGCTCATCACATTTTGAAGCTGTTTTTAATTTTCAGGGGATAGATTTATTTTAATTGAAAAGATAATACTAGGATATGGCCAGAGGCACCGTCCTTTGAAAAAAAGGGTGTGGGGGGGAATTCAATAAAATTCATGTCTGTGTCCTGGTTTTCCTCAAGTGTATAGTACAGTTTTGTCAATAGCTCCATCTGCAGACCAAGGGACAGCTTGTGAATCTTGCTTAGTGATCGTGTTTTAAAGAATAAGCTCTCACCTCACAGTTGTCTATTAAAATTTGATTTGAAAAACAACACCCGGAGATATCTTTTTAAGGCTATATTTTTAGCAGTGTCAGGTTTTATATAATTTCTAAGAGGATAGCTGTAGGCTCTGTCAATGAGAATTCACTGGCTGAAAGGGATTGGAGGAAAAAGGAAGCAATAACTGTTGCTGAAGGCCTGCAATCAAGCATAATGAACTCTTCAGTCAGCTGTTTAAATAAGTACACAGCAAATTAATTTTTTCCTCTTTCTTCCTGTAGAAAATTGATTTATCTGAACACTTTTCCCCATGAAGGCAGTTTCTAAGCTGTCAAGTACTTGGCCCTTTCTCTAGTGACGTGACTGAAAACAGTTCAGTTCCCACTGCCAACACTATAATCGTAGGTTAAATAATATGTGCTTCTAGCAGTAGTATCAGCGACAGCAATCCCACATTACAGGAGATGTGTGAAGTGATGTCTTTAGCCATGCCTTCACATATTTCCTATTGGGGGTCTTTAGATTTGGAACACTAGAGGGCTGTATAAGTCTTTTTTTTGTAACCTATAATTGTGCAGATTCCCTAAGAAGATAGTGTTCACAATATAAAAACAAAACCATAGTCTTTGAAAATGATAAACATACAACTACCATAAATTCAATATATATCACATACATATATGGGTTTTGTGTTCTATCATGGATTTCAAAGTATAGTTCAGTCGTAGGGAAAAATTTTCATTAAACTCCTGGCCTCCAGTATAATCTTACCTTATTTTTTAAATTGTCTATACAAATTTTACATTTAGCCACATAATCAGTACTTATTCCATAATAATATGTTTTATATGGACCAGGTTGATAATAGGAGGGAAAAATCACTACATAGTTACAAGGAATTTGCTACTATGTGTGCCTCACACATAACAGTGGGGTTGTAAAGAGACAGACATAGAGAGTAGCTGAGAAAACTGCTCTGAAAGTATGAAAGTGCTACAAAAATGTCAGGTAGGTTTATTCATTATTATTTCTCGTTAGCTTTTCATGCTAAAATGACACTCACATGGTGTGTTTTACAACAATGACAGAATTAGATTAGGGAAATTTGCATTGTTGGTGAAGTGATTAATATCACATACAAACTTAACTCTTCCACACTGGTGGGTTTATTTTTTGGTTTCTATACTTATAACTGTAAACTTTTGGCTCAAGATATAAACTTTTTATATTTATTTTCATGCTGAACAGATATTTGAATAGAAGTAAATACTATAATGGTAGGAAATAACTTTTACAAAGTACATACACATATGGTCCTTATCTATTATTAAAATTTAAAGAAAAAGGCCAGAGTAGTGGTATAGTAGGTAGAGCCTTGCCTTGCACACAGTAGACCCAGGTTCAATCCTGACATCCCATATTGTCTCATGCACTACCATAAGTGACCCCTCAGCATGGAGCCAGGAGTAAACCCTGAGCACTGTCAGCTTTGATCCAAAACAACCAAAACTAAATAAATGAATAAATAAACAAAAGGCGAAAAATAAATTAAAAGAGAATTCTCACATATAAAGGATATATACCAACTAAGGGAAACAAAATCAAAGTGAGCTTAAGGAATTTGGTATAGAAAGTATATTAAATCCCCTGAGACAGTTTTATCAAGTTTGTACAAAAATAGTTATAAAGGATGGGATATTTTGATATCTATCTTAAAAGAGAAAAGTGCTATTAGGTAGTAATGTATACTGAAGCACAGTTTGAAAAAAAAACTTCATAATAACCTTTGATATAGAAATGGAGTTTTGTAAGAGGGAGAAATAGTGATGAAAAAATATCACTAAGGAGAAACAAAATCATGAACAAAATTTCCCAGGAAAAAGAAAGAAAACAAATAAAGCAGAACAGAAAGGATCAAGGTTTGATTATACAACCAATCAGAATTACCAAAAAAATGAGCATATATATCCTATAGTATAAGTTTCAGGAAAAATAAATGTCAAAATTTCATGAAGAGAATAATTTAGCAGCATAAAATGAAAATTTTGCAGAAGGAGTAGTTGAATTTTGTTTTTCTGTATCATACTTAGGTTTTGAAATTTTGAAATCTCTCTTTCTAATATATATATATATATATATGTAATTATGTACTAAATGACAAAAGTTAGGGGTGTAGGAGAAAAAGACATGTAAGTGTGCTTGGATTGTGTCTACTAATTTGTTGAAAACATACTTGTCTTGTAAGCAGTAAGGGCAGTAAGTTTGTAAAAAAAACAATATCAATTGCAGTTGTGGCTGTCTACTAGCTAAATGGAAATTCAAGTATTTAAATAAAAAGAGAAGTAAGGTATATTGAGTTAGGTACAAACTGCAGATAGTGATGATAATTAAGGACAAATATGTGACCATATTGATTTTAAATTTTGAAAGGGCTAGAAAGATAACTTAGTGGCTAAGGTACTTGCCTTGCTTGTGCCCATCCTGGGTTTGATTCTGGCACCCCATATGGTTCCCTGATTGTGCCAGCAGTGATGACTGAGCACAGATCCTGGATTAAGCCCTGACAACCACAACATGTGACCCTTTTCCTTCCACCCCATCTCCCAAACAACTGTTCTTAAAATTCAGTTAAGGGGGTATGGTGCTGCCAGCAGGTGAATCTGTACATGTGAGGCGAGTGCATCAGCAGCCTCATGGTGCCCTCAGACTTCCAGATACCCCAACATTGCTGCTGTGTCTTTGGCCAGACCCCAAAACCTTGGGGCAAAGTTTACCAAGAAAGTAAATGACCAAAAGTTAGATATGTGGGAGACACACCCACAAACCACCTCCGGCTCAGCTATATAATTGGAAGCATGGCCTCTCTGGTTCCTGATTG
>JAOXYA010000041.1:34456841-34468258 GCA_028565675.1 Sorex palustris | reverse complement strand
ACACACACACACACACACACACACACACACACACATCATTATGTTAGAAGCAGCACCAAAGTGCTCTGAAAGAATGCAACTTTAGAATATAAAAATTAACCTAGGGGACGAAATTTATCTTTATTATTGAAAAATCCATATGAGTAGGGGAAGAAGGTAGGGAAGGAATATTTATTTAAAACTAGAGTAATGGACAATTTTCAGTGGACTCCATGGTAGGGTATCATTTGCATCAGAAAAATACTGAAAAATTTTAAGTTTCTTTTATAAATATAAATTCAATTTTTGAGTTGAACCATTATTTTATGATCATCATTATCAGTTCAGTAAATAAACCTGTGGTACCAGCATGTTCAAATTACTTCAGTATGCATTGTCATAATTCTAAAAGCTGCTGTACTCATTTTAATGTTGAAGAAAAGATCTTGATATAGTCTAGTATTTCAATAAATTGTTTTAATGATGTCTAATTTTGTATGTCAAAATATTTAAAGCCTTTTACAACATTTTTGTCTTACAGCCTCTCTATACTGACTGGAAATGTAAAATAAGATTGGGAGTAGAATATAACACACAACTCACAGTGATTTACACAAACATTAGATATTTTACCAGACTGAGAAGGGTAAAAAAATAAAGTTTATTTCTTTTATTGTTATAGTTGGGAAAAGACTAATAGGTAAAGCAATATTTCACACAAAGTGATACAGCAAAAATGCGAGAAAATACAAGTTTCTTCTCAGTTTGGAAGCTTTGTAAAAGCAGAGGTGGGAGGAGGGAATTTATTACAGCCCTGTTTCTAGTATAAGTTTTGTTACTGGATATTGAATGACATAATGAGCATCTCCACTGGAGAAATAGAACAAAATAGACTAGTATCCAGACTTTTGATGAGGGAAAGAAAATGTGTGTTTTTTTTCTTGGTTTGGTTTGGTTTTGGGTCCACACCCAGTGGTGCTCAGGGATTACTTCTGGCTTGCACTTGGGAATCACTCCTGGCAGGCTTTAGGGACCATATGGAGTGCTAGGGATTGAACTCGTGTCAGCTGTGTGCAAGGCAAGTGTCCTACCTGCTGTACTATTTCTTTTTAGCTCCTGGAAAACAGTTTATAAAGTATTGTAAAATTCTTTTTTTCTTTCTTTCTTTCTTTCTTTCTTTCTTTCTTTCTTTCTTTCTTTCTTTCTTTCTTTCTTTCTTTTTTTTGCTGGGGAAGGGTTGAGCCTTACCCAGTGAAGCTTAAGGATTATTCCTGGCTCTGCTCTCAGAGATTGCAACTGGTGGGACTTGGGGAACCATATGAGTTTCTGGGGATTGAACCCAGGTGGGCTGTGTGCAAGGCAAGCACCCTACCTGCTGTATTATCATTCTGGCCCATAGAGAAGCTGAATTTGGGGGCCAAAACTATAGTATGTTTGCCTTGCACACGGTCAACACTGACTTGATTCCTGGCATCACACCTGGTCCTCTGAGATGGCCAGGAGTGATTCCTGAGTGTAGAGTCAGAAGTAAGCCTTGAGCACCACCAGGTGTGGTCCCAACAAAACAGAACAATAATAGAGAAGTTGAATTTCTATAATGTCTGTTTTTAAACCTATTAGAGAGAACTAGAATAGTTTTAGTTTTCAATCTTTCAACTTGGGATAGTAAGTGGGGTAGGGTCTTAAGTGTTATTTCAAGAATGAGTCAATTCTACCATTCTATTATTAAACCTTTATTTTTTTTTCTGTTCTCCTCCTAACTCAATTTTTCTTTGGCATGGTTATCTTTTGTGCTCTTCAAATCATAGATCATGTTTCAGTACCAACTTAGGTGGTATGTTCCCTGCGGGTGCCTATGAACCAAAGCTCAGGGACATGGCTGCCTCTTTACCCTCATGGGATTTTCTTCTAAGTCATGACATCTACAGTTTATGCTGCTCTTTGCTTTTAGTCATCATAACATCATCTTACTGCCACACTTCTAACATTGTATACAATTCCTTCAGCTACAATTCTGCAAAGCAGGTTTTTCTTTTTTTTAATATATATATATTTTAAAGTTATGGTCTGTGGTAGCTATTTTATAGCTTCTTAAACATGAATTATTTCTATCCAACAATTCGAAGGAATGACACTCTGCCCTTGGAAGGTACTGTTTTATTCCAGGTGGATGCAACACTGCTAAGATATATGCTCTCCCAAGGGACCTGTGGTGTGAGTTTTCATGGTGAGTATCTAGCTTTCATCTTTAGCTTCCAGGCTGGTGCTCCTTGTATTAAATGGCGCACCTAGAGAATTTATGCAGGTATAAAGTAGCCTGGTGTTTACAGATAACCTCTCCCTCTGGGACTCTTCTGAGGATGACAGTTTTTCTGCACTCAAGGAATGGACTTCAGTCTAGGTAGACTTGCTGGAAACAGTGGATGCTTCCTTTGTTGAATACTTGTGTTATATACTTATCAATACTCTTTTGTACCTAACCTTTTAGATCTTTGCATTGTGTCCCAGTGTCAAAGGCAGGAAACCTATTTTAATATCCATTTGGCAGATAAAGAAATTCAGCTGTTTTATGATCTGCCTAAAATCCCATAGTTGGCAGGAAGGCTAGAACCAGATGTCGGCATTCCTTCATGGATGGTCCTCTTAGCAACACACACAAGGATGTTCTGACAAACATCTGTTTCACCTCTGTCATTTTGCTTCTAAAATATGGTCATATTTCTAATTCCATTTAATTCTCAGAAGAGCCCCGTGAGCATTGGTTATCTGCATCACTGTTTCCAGCTTATGGATATAGACCCACACACAGAGACTTCAGAAGCATTCTGGTTGCATGTGCACCATTGGATAAGGAGAGGAAGCATTTGGTCCCCAGGGTCTCCAGATAGGTCTCTGACATGTTCCTGCACTTATGCCTTCAAGCACATGCACAATGCTTCAAAGGCTCGCTTCCCACTGCCAACAATGATAAGTAGAAAATAGGAGTATCAGAGGAGTTTCTGGGTGGTCTTCAATGGAAATATGCTATCCCATGTGCCCATAACTGGGTACTAAGTGACAGGCAGGTGTGAAAGTGGTATGTTAGCATGGAGAGAACTAGGGGAGGGGGTACTGGGCATGGAGCCAGGGTGAGAAATCAATTCTCTTGATTTTCAGGCAAGTACCATTTTTTAAAAAAATTAATCTCACTAACAGAAGAAGGCAACAACTTTTACCATGGAAAATTAAGTGAATGTCAGATCAGGGGTTTTGTTTTCCCCATGACAAATATAAAGACTCATTCCATGCAGTAATTCAGGGAAAGGGGCGGAGTGTCTAATTACATGCTACTTATGTCCCTCAGTGGGTATTTTGCAATACTTGATCACTAATAATTGGGTAAAATGAACCCAAATCTTAATTTAGCCAATACTAATATTTCCTCAACAGTGGGCTGAATAAAGAAGGAATAAATTTAGCGTCTTAAGAGGTAAAAGGAGATTGTTGCAATGCTGTCATTTCCTAAGGAGAGAGAACAAATGGATAGATTTCCTGCTGTGGTGATGTGTGGTCCAAAATCAGCAAAGAAGGGACTTTCTCATACAAGTATGTGTGATCAATGCAAATTCTCTTGGGCAGAAGCCTGGGACAGTAGTATGTTTCCCTTAGATAATGCTTGATATTGTTTGAGAACTGTTACTCTACTGCATATATACAGCCTTAGCTGGTTCAACTCTGCTTTGAGTATTCAGGGATAAAGAAAGGGCTTGATCCATGCAGAAGTTATTTTTACAAACCAACTCACATCTTTCATGTACCTATGTATTAGAGTGAGAGACACTAAGATAAAGTTTTTAATCTGGGGGCTGGAGAGATAGCACAGTGGGTAGGATTCTTGCCTTGTATGGGGTTGACCTTGGTTCAACCTCAGCATCCCATATGGTTCCCTGAGCATTGCCAGGAGTGAATCCTGAGTGCAGAGCCTCTGTGTATTACCAGGTTTTGACCCCCCTCAAATGAATCAGAAAAAAAAAGAAAAATGTTCCTACTGTCTTTAATGGAAGTCCTATGCCACTTAAAATGTCACAACTAAAGATGAGACAAATGAGCAAGCCACTTGATGATGGGTAGCCTTAAGTGAGGAGCAAAAAATACAGACCTTGGTAGCCTAGACAAGAAAAGATGAAGTCCTAGATGAATGGGATGATTCACAAAGAGTCAGAAGCAGAGTTAGTATTCAGGGTAGGTCTTATCTTGTGGATTGCTGCAGTGTGGGAGGGATGGTACACAGGCAAGAAGCGAGGTGGAGGTGGATGAAAGCAGAAAAACTGTATTGGTTTACTTCTCTGGATACAGATTTCCCTTTTGTGCCTGGGACTTCTTCTCTCCTACTCAAAAAATTACTACATATCAGAATGTGATTAACTCAAGATAAATTTGCCTCTATTTCCAAAGGCTCAAAGAGCATCCTGAGTGACATTAGGTAAGAAGCATCATTTATAAAATAAAAGCATAACATTTAGCATTTAGTTACAATCTATCTGCAACTTAGAAAGAAATCCACATTACACTGGCGGGGGGCGGTGGTGAGAAGAGGTAGGATAGCTAATAAGTCTACCACATATGGTTTCTTGAGCACCAGCAGGAAGGATCCCTGAGAACAGAGTCAAGATTAATCCCTGAGCACAGTGAATAAGGCCCCCAAACCAAAACCAAAAACCAAAAATATATACCAGGATATACATAGCATAATAACCATGTCAATTCACAGCTACCAAGCAGTGTTACCTCTTTATAAAAAAGACTTGGGACACATGGAAACTCAGATACCATTGCAGCTCTGTAGAAGGCTAACAGAATGTTGGACTACTAGGTAGTTCTGGACAACTCAGTATTATATTTGAGGGCCTGCTTGACCGACCCACTTCCAGGATTGCCCATGAAATTAGGAGGCACTTGAATGTTTCTACTTAATATCCTCTCTTCTTAGAGGCCAAAAATATCTCAATATGAACTCATGGAGCAGGTATCTTTATGATAACCATCTTCAAGAGTTGACAACCAACTTCTGTTTAGAAACAATTTATTTTATTGATGTATTGATGATCCATTAATGGAGATGATTACAAGGTATTGAACCAAGGGCTAAGGTTTTTTTTTTCCCGTCCCTCCAAGGGCTAAGTTTTAGAGTGGATAATAGTGCTGAGAAGTTAGAGTGGAGAGAGAGAATTGAAAGGTTGGAAAGCATTTTTCCATGCTTCCAAATATTTTATCTCACATTTGAAGCTTGAACCCCACTGAATTTATCCACTGTGATTATTACTCTGTCATGTATCTTAGAATTATGTGAGTTTATTTAAGTCATTAACTCTGGGGTAGAAAGCACTGTAGCACTGTCCTCCCATTGTTCATTGATTTGCTTGAGCAGGCCCAGTAACATCTCCGTTGTGAGACTTGTTACTGTGTTTGGCATATCGAATACATCATGGGTAGCTTGCCAGGCTTTGCCATGCAGGTGAGATGCTCTCGGTAGTTTTCTGGGCTCTCTGAGAGAGGTAGAGGAATCAAACTCGGGTCGAACTAGTCAGCCGTGTGTAAGGCAAATGCCCTACCTCCTGAGCTATCACTCCAGCCCCTGGGGTAGACAGTTCTGGGGTAGAAAACCATCTAAAAATAAAGGTAGGCTACCTGTACTTGATCCTACATTACTATTTCCAGGGCAATATTGTCCACACTCTGTTTAGAAATTTCTTGAGTGCTTTACTTTTATATTAAAAATCAGTTCCAGATCGTATGTCCTTCTCTCCCGGAAGGGAGCATAAGATGACACTCGCCATAACCATGCTGTTGGACCCCATCTTAGGCTGTCTCACTCTGTGCGTCCTAGAGTGGTGGGGCAAGCGAGAGCCCTCCCCACCCCAAGGGACCTAGCCCCAGCAGCCAAAAACCTCCAAAACTCAGAGTTGACCACCATGAGTGGCTCTCCGGCACAGCCATGGACCCAGAGGCACACAGACCTAATTTGGAACCCAACAGATTTTGGCAGAAATGTGAATGGATTATGCATTAAGCTATGGTGCTGTGCCCTTTCCCCCCAAGGAGGGAAAGGGTATCTGTCTCTTTCCCCTCCCCCGCACCCTGCGGGATGGTGGCTGCCTCAGAGCCTATTGTACAGCCAGGTATGAGCGATAATGGAGCAACTGGGGCCTCATGGTATGGGGGGGGGGGACTGGCACATCATTCTCACCCCACCGAGACCACGAGTTACCCCTCACCCCAAAACGAGCAGCTCTCTGGCACGGCCATGGCCCCAGAGGCACACAGACCTAATTCGAACCCAGCAGCTTTTGGCAGAAATGTGAATACCACCTCAGAGCATATTGGACAGCCAGGTATGAGCCAGAGGTGATGAAGCAACTGCAGCCTCATGGAATGGGGGATGGGACCAGCAAGTCCTTCCCGCCCTGCTGAGACCACAAGTTGCCTCCAACAAGCAGCTCTCCAGCATGGCCATGGACCCAGAGGCACACCAATCTCGGAACTATGTGGCTTTTGGCAGAAATCCCTCCAGATTTAATTAGTAAAATATCAGGAACCTGATTGTGTGGCTGCTATTTTGGCCGTGCAACATCATATGCTCTTCATAACCAGCAATAGAAAACAAATTATTTCACGATGCCTTTTTAGCAGGTCTGATTGTTGGGGGAAAATTCCAAATAATAATGGTGCATCTTTTGTCGAAATAATGAATGTAATCAAAGTAAAGAGAGATTTAAATGAAAAGCATCTGCCTCACAGGCATCAGGAGAGGTGGGATGGGGGATATATTGGGGTTCTTAATGGTGAAAAATATGCACTGGTGAAGGGATGGGTGTTTAATAGAGACTTAAACTTGAAAGCTTTGAAACTTTTCTCACAGTGATTCAATAAATAAATTAATTTAAAAAAAAGAATAAAATTACTCTTGTACTTCATGTTATGCAATTATTATAAAATAAAATAATTATGGAATATAATTATTATAAAATAACCAAACATGTTCAAAATTCTTTATTTTTCTTATTTTTAGTTGAAAACTTCCTTACAATTCGAGAATAATTCAAAATCCCTTAAAACCATTCCTTATTCTTGATAATAGGACTTTTATTACTTACAAATTTTATTGGAATTTTCCCAACTCGTAAGAATAGAAGTGTGTTAATTATTTCCCAGTATGGTTTTCATCTCACAAGTATGAATGAATAAGGACATGTTTGCATTAACATTAATTTTCCTTCAATTCATCTGAAAGTGTAGAGTAATAACAAATTAAATTATAGATTGGGTCACCTTTACCTTGATTTCCAAACCACTGTGGGTTTTACTCTATTCTAGATTTTATTAAGAGGAAGTGTGTGCATTGATTTTAGTTTGTAAGAGCTATTGAAGAACTTTCTGTTAAGCCGAAATAGTGGTTTCACCTGAAAATGTTCTTTTGTCAGTTAAAATTTTATCTTCCCACCGCTTGTAACCTAGGAATATACTCATGAATTTTTTAACCCATAGTTAAAATATCTTCTTTTAAAATATATGAAAGATCAAAATATTTTAATTAATATTAAGAAACATTTGTATTATAATGTGATTATAGCAACTAATATTGCTTTTAATGTCTTTTGGATCATTTCTTTAGCTTCTTGAGAAGGGACAGGTAAAATAATGCTATTTCAAATTAATGTGAAAGCATACACATACTCATTTTTTTGCTCAGAGAAAAAGCAGAAAAAAAGTCAGATACTAAATTTTGACCTGATTTATTTTCTTGTATAAACATGTTTAATGTCTGCTTGATGTTTATGCATACTATTTAGAGATTATATACATAATAGATTATAGAAAAAATGGTTCTACTAGCTAAATCAGAATTAGAAATATCTGTTTAAAGAGACATTTAAAGGGGCTGGAGCAATAGCACAGCAGGTAGGGCGTTTGCCTTGTACGCAGCCAACCTGAGTTCGATTCCCAGCATCCCATATGCTCCCCTGAGCACCACCAGGGGTAATTCCTGAGTGCAGAGCCAGGAAAACCCCTGTGCATTGCCGGGTGTGACCCAAAAAACACACACACACACACAAATGACATTTAAATAATTCTCTACAAATGAAATCATATTAAACAATTCAAAAGCACATTTTCGTCCGTAGGCCTTACAATCAACTTATAAATTTTCAAGGAATAATTATTTTAAATATCAGACATTAACTTGTAAAAATTTTACTTTACTTACAATAATTTATTTTGTGCTAGATTAATTTTGTTATTTTGTGACTTCAGGAGAAGACAAGGATCTTAATTGTAGTATTTTTTTAAAGAAGCTAGCAAAAAAAATAATGAACATTAGATGAGCAGAGAAAGATTGGCATTCCTCAGCTAAAGAGAAAATGATGCAATGCCAAGAACAATTAATAAAAACTTTTTATACCTTGATGTAAGCATAGTTATATTTTACTTCATCCATGTACACATACAAAAAATGAGAAAAGTACAATTTAACTAACCAAAAGAAATGCCAAATTGATAAAAATAAAAATATGTAAGGCACTGTGATGCTTTTCTACATGCAAAAAATTTTATACTTAACAACAGAGTATAATAGCATGCCAACAAACATTAAAATACACTAAGCAGTATACATTAATTGATCATATAGTTACATACTCTCTTAATTGATCACCTTTAGATGTTTCACTCTTTCCTTTATTTTTTGCTATTGTATTCACTGCACACAGTGAAATTTGCCATTAAATATTGTACTTGGAAATTTATCTAGATCAATGGAGCTGGGATTGTTGACTTGAATGAGAGTGACTCATTGTTGAATTATATTCATTACTAGTCAAAAACACATTAGAGAAACATTCTACAATAGTTGGGGTTACTTGAGTGACTCATGCTTTTAGTGAAAAGCAGTGTGTAACACAGAGAGATGTGTATTGTCCCTGTACATCTTAAATTTTTCTCTCTTCCTATTTGCCTTCAGTGAAAAAAAAAGTGTATAAAATTTGGTATTTCTTATACAAACCAATGTAACAAGTACTGATTCACATTATACTGGACTACAATATTTTATTTATGACCATTTATGCTAGTGTATATTTAAAGTCTGTGATTAAAACTTTGCCCGGTCAGAATTTATATCGTCAGTCCTGAGAGAAAATAACATGAAGCAACCTTAGTAGTTTCTTGTTCCCATCTTGTTCTTTCTCAGGGAAGTCTGGGACCTGGAGCTAACCTGTCAGTAATAAATCAGATAAACAAATGTGACATTCAAACTGTTGAGCAGACATAGCCAATAATAAAAATAATGTTTCCCATGGGAAAGAGTGGAGTAGGTAAGACAGATTCAGGAAAACAAAATATATGGCCAAACTCTAGAAAGCCTCAAATAGAAAATGAATAACATGTGCTACCCCGATTCAGTAAGACAAGGTGTAACTATATTAGTTAACTAAAATAGATAAGTTTCCATTGGGATAAGCATAATTCCCAGAGGCGGTAAATAATATTTCTTCCTTCTTTTTTTTGAAATATATTAGAAGTTCTGGGTTTCTTGAATGAGGAAAACATCATTTGTTCTGAGAAGAAGCCATACCCAAGGGTAGCTTACTCTCACGGGACGCTCACTCTAAAGTGGCATTGTTATAAAACACAATGCAGGACTTGCCAAGATTATGTGGTTCTGGCAGTTACCTTCTGATTGAACAATGCCATCCCTCCCTGCCCCCAGGGTCAAAAAATCATATCTTTCAAATTACCAAAGCACCAATGGACAAGAAAGCTGAATGATGATACACAGTTATAAATTTCAAGAATTAAAGCTACCAGAAACACTTCTTATTTAATATAATCAAGGTCTTTACAACATACCTCTGGCAAGAGTTATTTTCTCCACTCTCTCAAAATCAGAAACTTGTTCAAAGATATAAAATACTCTTTTCTGTCCAAGTTTCTGCAAAGCAAGAGCTCTGAGACTTGAGATTTTGGTTTGGCTCCTTACCTGACTATCCAGTACCTTTGGGTCCTTCCTGCTTGACACAACAATAGTTCCTAAAACTTTTTGGATCCTTGCAATTGATTTTAATACTTTCCGTTCATCCAGAATGGTGTACCATGTTTTTTTTAACTTCTATCAATCATGGTAATAAATTAAAGATCGATCTGCTACATACCATATATGTGCATTTTCCAGTTCTTAGTTAAAATGAATACCTATTTCTACCTTGCATTAGGTTGATAAAGTACACACTTTTTTTTGAAAAATAATAGTTACATATTTGAATCAGATTAATTTGCAAATATATTCATAAATTATAGTAATCTAAAACTTTATTGTTCTAATTTACATGTGTCATTGAAAATATATTTTCATGCAAAATTTGTGGAGGTTGTTATTCTTACTCATAAGATGCTGAAGAAATGTAGACTGGGATATGTGACAAGTGGTGATTGAAATATTTTTGATAAAAATGTTTCACCTCCACTACCTCCACAACCCAGCTACTGCCATGATCCAGGACATTTTCTGGATGCTCAGGACGAGACTCATGCATGAGTGAAGTCCCACAGAACCAGGTAAGCAGAACTCTGTGACCTTGGACTCCATGCTCAACAGACCCACGGACAGAGATCCTATGCGTGCTCTCACCAAGCTCCAGGGACCAAGGGATTACACACAGAAGACCCACTCTACTGGCACCAGATAAATACCTTATAGGCAGATCTCTACTACCTCCACTATCCAGCCACCGACACAATCCAGGATGCTTTCCAGACTGCGTGGGCCGCAAAGGCGGCTGCGCGACATATCATAAGACACTTAATACAAGATTACCGAACCATATTTATTAGCGTTCAAATATGGTTTGAACCATGCAAACACCTGCAAGGGCTATTAGAAGCCACCCTAAAAGTCTCCATCCATCTTGGAGAGCCTAGCAAGCTACTGAGAATATCCTGCCCACATGGCAGAGCCTGTCAAGCTATCAGTGGTATATTTGCTATGCCAAAACCAGTGAATACAGTGGGTCTCATTCTCCTGACCCTGAAAGAGCCACCAATACGGCAGCGTTAATAAGGATGAGGAAGGAGAGTCTGATAAAATCTCAAGGCTGAACTAGGCTGCCAAAAAAAAAGAAGGACAAAAATGACTGTCTTTATTTTCAATGCACGTACACTGTCATCAGATGCCTCCGTCGAGAACCTGATGGTACAAGTGTGAAAGATCAAGTACAACATCATTGGTCTGACCGAGAGGAGAAGGTATCAATCACAACACACCGTTTTTAACACTGGAGAAGAATTCTCCTCACAACATGCGACAAAAGAGGCATTGGTGGTGTCAGTGCCCTTGTCAACACAAACTTGGCCATGAGCATTAATTCACTCGAACAACTAACAACCCGAATAGGATGATTACACTT
>JAOXYA010000041.1:34365210-34378186 GCA_028565675.1 Sorex palustris | reverse complement strand
TAAGTTTCCAATAATTGACCAGTCATTCTGACCCTCATTTCTAATGTCATTGGTATTAGTCTTATATTATGCTTATTTTTTTATATCCTGCAAATGATTGCAATCATCCTGTCTGTTCCTCTCCCTCTGACTCATTTCACTCAGCATGACACTCTCCATGTCCATTCTTTTATAAGCACATTTCATGAATTCTTTTTTCTTAACAACCGCATAGTGTTCCATTGTGTAGTTGTACCACAGTTTCTTTATTCACTCACCTGTTCTCAGACATTCAGGTTTTTCTACTTTCTGGCTATTGTGAATAGTATTTCAGTGAACATGGAATTATATATGGCTTGTCTGCAATGTGTTTTGGGGAACTTCGAGTATATTCCCAGGAGTGTTATTGCTCAGTTCTATAGGTCTACTTCTAATTTTTTTGAGGAATGCCCATATTTTTTTCCAAAAAGACTGAACCAGTCAGCATTCCCACAAACAATAAATGAGACTCTGTTTTTCCCTGCATCCACACTATCCCTGGTTGTTCTTATTCTTTTTGAAGTGTGCCAGTCTCTGGTGTGAGATGATGCCTCACTGTCATTTTGATTTGCATATTCCTTTGATCAGTAATGCAGAGAATTGTCATGTGCCTTTTGGCATTTGTATTTCTTCTTTGGAGAAGTTTCTGTTCATTTCTTCTCCCTGTTTTTCAGTGGGCTTGGATTGTTTTTTTCTTGTAAAGTTTTATCAGTAACTTATTTATCTTTGATATTAACCTGTTTTCATATGGAAGTTTATTTTTTTGTTTTCCCTTTCTGTGGGCTGTCTCTGTATCCTGGTTACTGTTTACTTTGAGGTAAAGTAGCTTCTTAGATTAATGTAGTCCCATTCGTTTATTTTTGCTCTCACTTGCATGGTCAGTGATCTTTCATCTTTGAAGATGTCTTTAGCTTCAGTGATATTTCCAGTTTTTAAGTGAACACATATAGCATATCTTAGACAGGAAGGAGAGCACTACTAGTGTTCTATAGACATTCTCCTCATTTTACAGGGAAAGGAAAACATAACCAAACCAAGTTAATGTGAACCTGTAGCCTAACTCTCTAAGTCCCTTTCCTGTTATAATTAAATAATCACACATTGAAATCTAACTTAAATTTAAGTAAATAAATTTGATGCTTTAATAATTAGAGTTGTTTTATGACTTTTTAAATGAATATTCCTTAAAGCCTAAAACAAATAAGCAAGAACAGCATTGCCCTTGTGTTTCCAGGAACTGTCTAATATTTTATAGATTTAGGGAATAAACCTCCACCCTAAAGGGATCTCAAAACTTAATCAATGTTTCTTGGAAGAACTGTTAAAATTTAGATGAGGCTTTTCTACTGTTAGTACAAATTCTTTATAGTAAAGAATCTCAAGTGAAAGGAAAAGATTCATACCATAGCAAGAAGATTGCTTCTTGAGACTTTCATAAAATACTCTCCTTTTATTTTAACATTATGGCTTGCTGGCAACAGTGCTTTCAACAGCCAGATTGAAAACAATGATTTTTAATCAGTTTTCCATATATAACTTTTAATGAGTACATCCCAGCAATCCATTGAGATTAAATGGAGATAAAGACTGTTGTTTTCTTGTGCTTGATAGGAGTAAAGTGCAGTATCCTCCTAGTCTCAAAATAAATGCAAAAGTGGAGCTATCTATTATCAGCAAGTTCTCATTTGTCTTTTGTTCCTGAGACCACTGTTCTTATCACCACCTTCCTCTGATAGAACCAATATTACTAAGAAAGCAGGGGACAAAAGGATCAAAGACCAGGAACAAAAGAAAACAAAGGCAAAGGGAAATAAAAAGGTTTAAAACAAAATAAGGATATTGTTTTATCTCCAACTCTTTTTAATTATTTCGGGTTATTTTTAAAGTCCTTTTCCTTGAGGCACTGTAGTACTGTCATGATAATAAGCATAGAGAAAACAATAGTGAGATGCAACACCCCTCACACCCCAAGTAAAAAAAAAAATACAAAGACTCTTTGAGACCCAGCTTCATAGCCTGGCTCAAGGAAACAGGAAAACATTAGTGAGAGAGTCAGTGAGTTATACTTCTAAAGAAAAGGAGATTTGTGATGTAGTTTAGAATTCAGTGTTCTTTCTAAAGAAACATTCTTTGGAACGCTAATGCAGTCAGCAGCAGCAGAAAATTTAGTTGTGCTGTTCAACTTGATGAAACAACTTATCATCACATAATCAACTAATTCACTGATGATAGGAAAGAAATATGTATTGGTGATATTAACTATAGTTTAAACTTGCAGTGTAACCTGCCCACACGGTAGAGTCTGGCAAACTCCCCGTGGCATACCCAATATGCCAAATACCAGTAACAATGATGCGTCTCATTCTCCTAAATCTGTAAGACCCTTGAATATGGCACTTTTTAAAAAATCTCAGGGCTAGGACGAAGGAGATGCTACTGGGGCCTGCTTGAGGCAATCGACGACGACGAATAGCCATATAAAGGTAGACATCACTGATGGTCATTTAGGACTCTCCTCATTATAAATAGCCTTTATTTGGGTTAGAGCGATGTATAATCACCAGGCAACTAGGGAAGCTACAAGGCTCTTTCTCGCCACCTGCATTCGGTGGTGTCAGGCCACTTTCCCACCAGGGATGGTAGATGCCACAGGTGGACAAAGGAGGAAATGAGGTCCAAGCCGGTTGGTGATCAGTTGCCATTAATTCCATTCTTCCCATGTGCCTGTTCCAGTCTTACTGAACCCCTCATTCTAGTCTCACACTGCCCCTCATTCTCATCTCCTTCTGTGTGTCTCCCCTCATCTCTCCACACTCCGACTGGGCCATTGGTATCTCTCTTCTAGTCTCTTTCCAACTCCCTTGCATTAGGGGTTGCCACCACAATCTGTCTGGTAGCACAATCAAGATATTAAAAACCCTTCTTTTTCACTGATCAGGCTCAAGGACAGAAATGCCACCTATGGGTCTTTCTCCTCTCCTTAGTCCAATAACTTAATTAACATTTTAATGAACATCTCAATTCTATTTAATATCCGTTATTATGTTTGGACACAGTAAGAGATGCATTAAGCTTATAGAGTGACTCTCCTGGGGACATCTTGCTATAAATCTCAGACAACAGTGCTTAGGCAAGATTAATCTTTCCTAATCCTAGCAGGGTTCTAATCCAGCTGATACTTTTTGGATCATGACAGAATTTGTCCATAAGCGTGCTCTTAACTTATAGTTAAGTATTATGGCACTTTGGCCTGGCCCATTTTGATGCCAAGGTAGCTCACAGCTTGCCCTGGGTCCATCCAGTCCCTCATCGGGACCCTGCTTTTAGGATGCTAGGAAATAAGGGCACCTGAGGCTTAAATGGAGAGAACAGATGCCCCGGAGTGAGTATTATTTGGAGTCAATTAACTCCCATGTTACAAAAACATTGCATTACCTGTCTTCCCGTGTCTATACAAAAAGGACATTGCTCTGAATCAACTATGCAAAGTAATTAAGGAGAAGAGAAAACCAATATTTACAAGTAAACTGAGTCTGACTAGGAAATAAAGGTAATTGACCATTTGGGGAAGCAGAGCACAAAGAAAGAGTTTACAAATAAACACAGAGGAATGAGAACACTGTGATGGGAGTAACCCAATAAACCTATGGCCCCTGTGGCAGAAAGGACAAACCAAAAGTATCCTACAGAGTGACACAGGGGAGGTTCCTGTGCACTGCCATGTTTCTGGGCACCTCCTAGAACTACTGGGTCCTACAGGACTGCATCCTCACATATGCATTCAGTAAACTGGTTGCCATGTTGCCTTGAATGTTGGGAGTGCTCTCATGTAGTGCTTGGCAGACACTTCTTCAAATAGTAAAAACAATAACACTTATTTAGTTTGTATTGTGATATTTGATAGCACAACGGTAGGGCATTTGCTTTACAAGCGGCCAACATGGCCGACACGAGTTCGATTCCTCCGCCCCTCTCAGAGAGCCCAGCAAGCTACGAGAGTATCTCGCCTGCATGGCAGAGCCTGGCCAGCTACCCATGATGTATTTGATATACGAAACACAGTAACAACAAGTCTCATGATGGAGACATTACTGGCCCACTCGAGCAAATCGATGAACAATGGGAGGACTGTGACCGTGATTGTGATATTAGAGTGATGAGAGTAGCAGGTTTAATATGTATAATGTCTAAGTTAAAGTCAATTAAATAAAACTAATCCACGAAATTAATATATGGCAAACCACTATATCACTGTCATCCTATTGTTCATCGATTTGCTCGAGCAGGTGCCAATAACGTCTCCATTTGTTCCATCCCTGAGATTTTAGCAGCCTCTCCTTACAAATCCTTCCCAACGCTGCTGTATTGGAGGCTCTTTCAGGGTCAGGGGAACAAAACCTATTATTGTTACTGGTTTTTGGCATATTGAATACTACACAGGGAGTTTGTCAGGCTTTGCCTTGTGGGCAGGATACTCTTGGTAGCTTGTGAGGCTCTCCAACAGGTTTATATATTTCCCTCTATGATTTCTTGCCTATTGTCTGAACCCCATCAAATATGATGGGGTAATTATGGAAAATGGGTAGGGAGTGTCTTACGATGTGTTGTGGCCGTACACAGGAATATGTTCATTCATCTGTGAGGCTCAGCCTGAGCCTGTGGAAAGTGGCCTGGAGCATGGAGGCAGTTGGTTTATGGAGGTAGGCTGCCAGGGTTGGGTCCCTTGGGTCAGAGAGGGTTCTCACCCATTCCCCTCTGTGGCACCCTGAGTAAAAACAGCCTGGTGCGGAGTTCAGTTGCATGGTTATGGGGGCCTCATTTTATCTCCCTTCCAGAAGTTCTGTAGGGTGGCCGATTAGGAGATTATCTGGCGCTGGCAGGAGATGGCTTGTAGGTGTGACCTGGATCACTGGAGACTGGGGGCAAATATATAGGGCAAAATAGCAAATAAAGTTATGACCTGAAGAAAAATATAGGATATATTATATAGAATATATAGAATATACAGAATATAGATTGAAAATAATATAGAATCTCAAATAGTAGTATTCAATACTCAAGGCACTGCAATAGTAAAAAAGTAAAATGTAACTAAGCCAATATTCTGTTTTTATTTCATTTGAGATGGTTTTAGGAGATAAACCATACACAGTCTAGTAATAACAATGAAGTCCGAAAGTCTGGCTACTGGAAAAATTGTCACAAACACATAAATTCTCATGTTCAGACAGAATTAATAATTACTGTACATAGTTATAAATATGAAATACCTTCAAGGCTATATTAGAGGAAAGAAAGAGAAACTAAAAAAGAAATCAAAACCTAAATTAAAGTTTGAAATAATTATTCCTTATTAAGCTCTAAAAATGATATCTGTAATACAAAATATTAACAAAACTTAGTTACATATACAAGGAGATGTAGCACTGTAGCACTACTGTTCATCAATTTGTTCGAGTAGGCACCAGTAACATCTCCATTGTGAGACTTGTTTGTACTGTTTTGGGGATATCTAATATGCCACGGGGAGCTTACCAGGCTCTGCTATGTGTGCAGGATACTCTTGATATCTTGCCAAGCTCTCTGAGAGGGATGGAGGAATCGAATCTGAGTAGCCCAAGAACAAGGCAAATGCCCTACATTCTGTGCTATCACTCCAGCCCATACAGGGAGATGTATGCATTTTAATAATTTGTTCATTGTAAATATATAGTCTGCATTCTATCTCTTATAAAGTTCTGGATTATCTAACTTGAAACAAGTCATATTTCTTTTTTTCCATTGTAATTTGATAAAATTTCTAGGTAGTATGTAATACCATTTTGTATTTATGTAGTATTGATCTGTACACAAAGCCTTTTGCTTTATATCTTTTGTTCTGTAACTGTGACATATGTCATGTTTTTATATCACAGGTATATACTATGTTCCCTATAAAAGAGATACAAGAAGGAAAACAAAACAAATTAGTTTGGTCACATACTTTTGCAAATAGGAAAGAACATACTTTAAAACAGAATTCTTATATTGAAAAGAGATTGCACAATGTTTAGTTCCAATATGCTTTTATTCAATATTCTAGAGAAAATCTGATTTCATTACATTGAAACGAAGACTTTATTTGTTTGGGGAGCAAATATGACTTGTTTTGTGCAAATACATAGGAAAAAGAATAGCAAACCTTTTGGTTTTTCTTTCAAAAGAAAAAACTTCATACATATAGTAGTAAAAGCCAGCTACTTTGGCCCCCAAATAGCTCACTTTAGTTCAATAGGTTCTATTTTCTCAGCTGTCAGTACTATTATTGGCGTAAGACTGGGTATATAGCTAGAATTTTCCAATTCCTTTAAGTGGGGAATCAGTTTGTGTCTGAAGAAATGGAGCATTTCAAGTCCTTTTCAACCTGTCAGTATTTTGAGGATTATTAGTTTCAACCTTCCTTCTGCCTTTTGAAATCTGACACTGATTTGTCCCATATTTCCCAGAGGCCTCAATGTGCAATTAACTATTGGATTCACAGAGTAATTACCTCATTTTTCATGTAAAAGGTACTTGATATATTGTATACTCATGAAGCAATGGCATAGATAGGTCAACAGCAGTTAGAGGAGATTAAAGGAGATACTCTATTTAGTTTTGGAATCAATCAATCCCCAAAAAACTAAAAAAAGTAAGAAAAGTGCTCTTCAAAGTTTATCAGGGGGTTTCAAGACAAATTTGCCTCCTCTTTGAAATAAACTGAGTAATAGAATGTCAGTTTTATTCTTAAACCTCACTAGTAATTCAGGGAACAATTAGTAGTCTACTTGTTCCCTATATTTCTTGGACAAATTCAAGGAAAAAATATTTAAAATTCTAAGTTCCATTTCTCTTATAAACTCCGCATACCAACAGAGTTTTACTGTTTCAATGAAGAAAGACTATTGTTATGTTCTTCCTGCCTATCCATTCTGGAGAATTTTGCTAGTATTTGCTGAAACTTAGTACTTTTCTAAATGGATTTCCTCTGTCTGTGGCTAGATTACTCTGAAGTTAATACATTATACTATGCAGGATAATACAAAATGTAAGCCTAGCTGAGAATGAGCAAAAGAGTTTCCTTTTGAGAGGCACTCACATTTTTATGTAGTTTCATAGTTGATATTGTACATCTGAAAACTACACTTCAGTTGCTCGGGAAAACACATTTTAGCAAGATGTCAGTACTTTGTTTCTGTTTGTCCAATTGCACTATTGCTAGGAGCCTCCTCAGTAGAGTAGTTGCCTTCTGTGCGGTTGGCATCTGAAAAGAGGATAATTGAGCGACCTTGTATAGCTGAGGAGGGATGCCAAGGCACAAATAGAAGACTCCCCTGTGTAGGGAACTGATGCTCTCAGTTCATTGCCCAAGATAACAAAGCAGAGGTGGAGCTTTTAGAAATTATAAAGAAGCTCCAAAGAGACAAGGCTTTCTCTCCTCTGCCGTTCCTGGTTTTATAATTTTGAATCTTGCCCTTAAATGAATGATGAACTTCTAGGTGAGAGAAAGAAAAGCTTTGACACATGAATTGTCAGCTTTTCACACTCATCTACTTGTTCTTCATTTAATTCACTAGTTTTATAATAAAAGTTTTATCCCTGTTACTTTAGAATATACAGAAATTTAATCAACAATAGATAATATTTTGAACTACTTTCTTATTTATTTTTTATTTGTTCATTTTTCTTTCTTTTTGGGTCACACCCAGCGATGCACAGGGGTTACTCCTGGCTCTGCACTCCGGAGTTACTCCTGGCGGTGCTCGGGGGACCATATGAGATGCTGGGAATCGATCCCAGGTTGGCCTTGTGCAAGGCAAACACCCTACCCACTGTGCAATCACTCCAGCCCCCTACTTCAGTATTTAGAGATACATAAAATTCTCTTTGCACATTTCATTAATGCAGTCATGATTGCATCTTTGATACCTTATCCATAATAAATGTAATATTTTGTGTTTTTATTTTGTACTTGACTTCTTTATATATGCAGTAGCCTTCTCTCACCTAACGAATAAAATGTTAAAAGGTAAGCAGCATTACTTATACAATTTCAGCTTTATGATAGCTTATCAAAACAAAAAATAATATTCATTTTATAAAATAAAAAGTTCAGAAGAATAGACTTTAACCTTTGTAAAATCAAAACTATTCACATAAATACTTGGATATTGTTATATGTTTTATTAAAGGAGAGGGACATATATGAAAGCATAAAATAGAAAACAATCATTTAGTAGGTCAAATTTTGATGTAGGGAAAATTAACAACTAACGCTAAGTATATGTTTTTTGTTGTTGCTTTTTGGGTGACACCCAGCTGTGCTCAGGGGTTAATTCTGGTACTGCACCTAGAAATTACTCCTGGTGGTGCTCAGAGGATGAAATGTGATGCCGGGATCAGACCCGATTTGGCTGTGTACAAGGCAAATGCCCTACCCACTCTGCTATCACTCCTGCCCCCAACACTGAGTATAATTAACTCAGAAGAAAATCTATCATTCTATTTAAAAAATTAAGATAATGTTTTTATATGCAATTTTTTAGCAACTTATATAAAGCAATGTGCCCAGCTGTAATTAACCTGACATAGAGGAATTTGGGAGAGAGAATAATCTAAAAAATGGGTAAAAGCAAAATTATATTTTGCATAATCAGGTTTTCCATCAAGGAGAATCTTGTAAAATTGTAAATCTTCTAATGCTTTCTGGTAAGCTTTTGTAGAGAATTTGTGCTAGTTAGTTTTAGTAAATAAGGTTAGGAATGAGGAAATCTCCAGAACATTCTTATTCAAATTTTTTAGCTATGACCAGGCCTACCTGCTTAGACATGATTCAATTTTGCATAGAATAATTATTTTCTACAACTTTGGCAGTTTTTTATTATCTGATGTAATAGTTCTAATATGCCACACTACCTGCACCATATATAATTATTTAGGTTTATAGTTTGTTAATTTCAAAGTAATACAACAGCTAGATTCTCTGCTTCAGAAGTATATTGTCACAAAGATAATCAAATATTTTGAACTTAATTCACTGAATACCTTTTCAAGGTATGTGATATGTTTTGAACTTTCAATCATATAAAATTCACTGATATATTTCAATTCTTTAGACAAAACCCCATGAATCAGAAGTATCTTACAGATTAATAGCTGAAACAGTTAAACTTTATATTTATCAACTTATTAAAATATGTCTAATTATGATAAATGCTGAGATTATTGAGCGAGGAGGAGAATAAAGAAAGTGGGGATGGAGGAGGGAGATTGAAAAGCAGAACTAAATAAAAAAAACTCGAGGAATTTCAAAGTGTCTTTTTTAAGTCTTTTTAGTTCTGCAAAATTCTGAACTTCTAGTTGCACAGACATCCCTCTTATGGGGAATCTTCATTCTGACAAAACTGTTAATCAAAATATTTGTACAAGACACAGTACTTTTATTTCCATCTGTTATTAGCACCCCAGGATCACAGTCATGTTAACATAGTACTTCTAAGTCAAACTTCAGGTGTTCTTTCTTGGTGCTTGTTCAATTCATAATTCAAATAAATAGCACTTTTCCTGATATAATGGGCTTGCAATAGGGAACCTGAATAAAAAAATCTTACTCACCCTTCTTTATAAAAATCAAGAGATTACTCTATACTCACAGTTAGCTCTGCTTATTTTAGTTGAGTACCAGGTATGTCTCAACCTGGTGCTCGATCTTAATAATATATAAGGAATAATATTGGTATAGTGCTTCTATTGTGGGAATCATATTTTTCCAGAGTTAAACATTGCAAAAAAAGTGCTTTGAAATAAAAGAACTGTTCAGAGGAAATACAAACAAATTGAAATGTTTAAACATAGGGAAGGCAATGAGGCTAGCTAAGGAAACAAAGGTCAAAGCTGGATGGTTGAAAGAATTATAATCATTATTTTGGACATGTTTACTTTGAAATACATTTCTAGAATGAAAATGTATATATTGGGTACTCTTTGGGCAGAAGCCGAATTACAGTATCTCAAAGCAGAAATGAGTAGTAGAACTTTCGAGATGTTCAACATGGATAAATATCTTAAAGAAAAAAAGTTTAAAATAGTAAGAATTAGTGAAAAGACTGAAGATATATAACTTTTTCTTTGATGTTAGTTAGAAAATATTTGTTTACATGTAAGTACTTACATTGAGGACCAGAATATAAGTAACATTAAATACAGAAGTCCTACTTGATAAACATTGTTGAAAGCAGAAAGAACAGGTAGCAAGGTGAACTGGAAGTAAGCGAGAAACTGGTAAGGAATTCCTACTGATAAAGTTTACTTTCTTAGAATTTTTATGACCTTTTTTTAATAATTGGAGAGATTCATAGACATGTGGATTTAAAACAAGCTAAGAGACTTAGAAATTCATGGGTGGGGGGTGAGGTGGAGGATGATACAGAAAGAACTAGAACCAATGCCTACCAATACAAAGGAGTGAAATGTAAATATGAAACTACTAATAAATATTGACACTGATTGGTAAATTCTGAGATTTTTCTGCTAACATAAATAAGTACACACACACAGACACTTGCTCACACGCAGACACACATACACAGACACACATACACGATGACACACCCATATACACAGCCCTTTTGCTCTTCAACATTGTTAATAGATAATAAAGTTGCCTTTCTAAATTGAAAATTTTGTTTTTATTGAAACAGGAAAAAAGATGTGAAAATTCTCTAGATATTCTAGGTATTTACTTAAGTTTATTAAAATCATCTTTATTTTAAGAATAAATGTTCTCTATATCTTAATTTTCCAAGGCATGGTACATTATTTTTAAAAACAACATGTTGGCCAGTGTTCACTTTCCTAGAAATCTCATATAACCACTTTAGTCTTTTTGTATATCTCAGCAAAGGCTGAGTTACCATTTAGAGGATGCCATAGAATAAACGTTCTCACTTCTCTTTACAACCCTTTTAATAGATCTTCATATTCAAGTTTCCACATTTCATTTAATTTGCCCAAATTATATTTTCCCATCAAAATATTCATTTAGCACAGAAGATAAATTTATCAAGTTTTAAAATACATTAGAACTTCCCATACCCATTTAAACAATTCTTGAACAGAAATTATACTCATTGTCTAGAGTAAAACATAAAATGCATATAATATTGTAACAACAAAATGATAGTCTGACAATAAAATAAAAATCAGCTTAAAAATGAGTGTAATACAAATTACAACACGAGTTGAAGTTATGTTTCTCTTTTTGCTTGTTATTTTGTTTTTTTTTTGTGTGTGTATCACACGTGGAAGTGCTAGGAGCTTACTCCTGATTCTGTGCTCAGGGATCACTCCTGGAAGGATCAATGACCATAAGAGGTGCTAGGAATCAAACTCAGATCAGTTATATCCAAGGCAAGCATCCTACATGCTGTACTATAGCTCTGGCCAGGGAGTTACATTTCAAAATAAATTATTTGCCTTTTTCCATGAATATATAACTCCAAAACTTTGTCAGACAATAATATAATTTTAAATATTTCATTAGTTTCAATTTTGTCTATTTATTTTGCTTTTTGTGCACAGAAATTACTTCTAGCGATTCTAGCTCAGAGAATTATTTCTAGAACCATTTTATGGAGATTTTAGAAAATGATTCTATATATCTATCATTCCTGGTTGTCCTTGGGGGACCATATGTGGTAGTCCCAGAATGATTATGTGTCAAGCAAGTTGTCTACCTCTATGCTATCTCTCTGTCTTAAATTTAATTTTATTGGATATTATATATAGTATAAGAAGTTAAGCAAATTTCAAAGCTCATAGTGAAAAAAATTAACATAAATTCATTAGAGCCCCCTCTCACTAATTTTTTTTTCTATCACTCACTTCTCCACAAGTGGTCTGAATGTCCTAGCATATTAATCATTGATTTACATAATTTTATGATGGGATATACTCACCTCAATCACCTGCCTATCGATGGAGACAGCATTAGTATCGACTGAAAGTGAATGATGTAATTCAATTAAAACTTTCTAATAAAACAATTATGCAAATCATTTTAATTTTTATTACCCCATTTTCTCTTCCCTTCACTACTTTTATTTATAATTAAATTTTATTATACTTTAGATAATATGATTTAAGTAATATTAAGATTAATGATATTGATGTATAATGTCATGGCACCCCAAAATCACGAAGATACTCAAGTCCCTCCACCATTATCCTTTTATTTCTAGTATGCCTCTTATTCCCTCTTCCCCTCATTCTACTGGTTGGTCATTCTGAGATTTGTGATTTTAAGTGAAGAGTTTGTCATCATTCAATATTGTCCGTTCCTTTTTTTTTTCTATAGCATAGACTACATTCACTGCAGCTTATGTTGTGACTGATGATAATGTTGTTGTGTTGACTGGTAGTTGGACACAAATCTGACTGGGCGCTATATGTATTATTGATGTAGTTCTGCTGGAGAGGAGGGTATGAGATATCAGCTTGTAGTCCTATGACACGAGTAGTGGTGCTCAGAGAGTTTTGCAAACCTTTAATAGTTGTATTTGTATTATGGGGGCATTGGCACTTAGTACCCTGTTTTTAATGTAAGGAATCCAATGAAAAGGCAGTATACTCTTATTGCAGATATACTTCTGAGAGCAGAAGGGGGATGTCTAGCAAGTGCTTTTTGTCTCAAGTTTCATTGGATTCAACATTTTATCATACCTGATTTTCTTGTTCCCATTTCCCCACCTCATGTCTATGTATACTATTTGGCTATCATGGGATATGTAACGGGTCAGGCTTGGAACAAGCACACAATCACAAATCATCTTGTTAATCGTCGATTGCCTCGAGCAGGCCCCAGGAACTTCTCCTTCATCCTAGCCCTGAGATTATATTCAAGGCTCTTTAGGAGAATGAGACCCATCATTGTTACTGGTAT
>JAOXYA010000041.1:34343336-34356288 GCA_028565675.1 Sorex palustris | reverse complement strand
TTTGTTCCTCTGCCGGTACCTTCATGCATGTGGAGAGTGGTCTCAGCATGGTGGTGGCTGGTTCTGGAGGTCTTCGGTGGCCGGAGCCCTGGTCAGGGAGGGAGGAAAACTCAACCCTCTCCCCTCCAAAGGGCCCTGGCGAGGACAGCCAGGTGCGGGGGCAGGAGACTACGCGGTTCTCTTCCGGGAGCTGGGTTTTATAGTCTCTGAGTCTTGGTCGTTGATGGTATTACATGGCGCCAGGGGGCCAGTTGGTGGGTGTGACCCCAAAAGCAAAAAAAAAAAGAAAGAAAGAAAAAGAATATTTTAACTGAAATGTTCTTCCTGATTTGTGTGTGTGTTTGTGTGTGTGTGTGTGTGTGTGTGTGTGTGTGTGTGTGTGTGTGTGAGAGAGAGAGAGACCCAGGTTAAATCCCTGATATTGCATGGTAGCCCAAGCACCGGGATCACCCTTCACTCCAGAGTATAAAATATAAGGAGAAGGATTTAGAAGGAATGAAAACAATGTGGTACTAAGAAGAGGCAGGGGAGGAAAGGGGCAAATATAGAATGACCCCTCTCTCACATATGAACTTAAAGATACAGATACAGGTAATGATGAAGTTCCAAAGGCAAAATAATGGAAGAATTGATCCACACAACTGAGTTGGGTGTGGGGTGATGAGATGATGGTTGTTGATGTCCTTGTGGGAGGGAGATGGTACAATGGTGATGGCTGTGGCATTGGAATTATGTGTATGAGAAGCCATTATTGATAGTATTGTAAACCGCAGAATCTCAGTACATTTTTTTTACTGCCAACAGCTTGAGGCAGTAAAGTGAATGGACTATGCGTTAATCAATGCCACTATGCCTGCCCGGAGAGGAAAGGGTGTTGCTCCCTTCCCCCTTTTTCCCTCTGGACAGCTAGATGGCAGCCGCCTCGGAGCTTTTTGGAAAGACAGGTATGAGTTGGTCATGACGGGGCGACTGAAACCTCATGGGAAGGGGGGCATTCCCGGCTCATCCTTTACGCCCTACCGAGGTCACGAGTTGCCCCCCATCAGCGGCTTTCCAGCGCGGCCATGGCTCTAGAGCCACAGAAACCAGTCTCATAATTATCTGACTCTTGGTAGAAATACTTCCAGGCTTAATAAGTAAAATATCAGAAGTCCAAAATCTCACGGCCGCAATTCTTGTAACTAGCTGTAGAAACAAATTATTTCACAATGCCTTTTCAACAGGTCTGATTTGGGGGTGTAAACTCTAAATAATAATGGTGCATCTTTTGTTGAAACAATGAACCTAATCAAAGTAGATAGAGTGTTAACTAGAATTCATCTGCCTCACAGGCATTGGGAGGGTTGGGATGGGGCATATATTGGGGTTCTTCTTGGTGAAAAATAAGTACTGGTGAAGGGAAATGTGTCTGATGATTGCATGAATGAGATTTAAACCTGAAAGCTTTGTAACTTTTCCCACAGTGATTCAATAAATAAATAAATTTAAAAAATAAAATAAAATAAAACTTCTGACTATGCACACTGACTGATGACCAATAAGATAAAGGATAAAATTAAATAATGTGAGGATGGATAGTACAATGAGTTGGGTGCATCATATGGACCAAAACCAACATTTGAAAAATCAAAATCAAATAGATTTGTTCTTTAAATCAGCGTCCTCACTTGAACTTGTATCTCATTTTCTTGTCTCTATGTTTCTTTGCTTATTTATTTCTACTCTGAAGAAGCTTGTATTCCTTCTTTAATACATTTACCCTCTTCCCACTCAGATTTTTACATAGGTTTAATTCAATAAAAATTACCTTGCTTCAGTAAAAAATCAAATATGGCAAAAGAGTATTTTGTATTAATTTCCTATAACTTAAATTACCATAAACTCCATGCTATATAGAAACAAAATTATTTCACCATTCTATAGGCCATATTATTATGTCAATATGTTAGCACTACCTTCAATTGCTCTAGGAAAGAATTATTATAGAACTCTTGTTGGGATTTAAGTACATCTGGGTAACCCAGATGATCTTAACATTTAATAACAAAAGTTATTTAATAACATTTAGTAGCAAAGAACCTTTTCCAATATGTCACGCTTCAGAAGTGTCCAAATAGCATGAGATTAAAAACCTGAAATCCAGCGTTAGAGTGATAGTACAGAATGTAGGGCTCTTGCTTGCATGCAGAAAACACAGGTTAAATCTCCAGCATCCCATATGGTACCCTGAGCACCTCCAGAAATGATTCCTGAGTGCAGAGCCAGGAGTAAGCCTTGATAATTTCCACAAACAAAAAAAATGAAGTTCAATACAAAAATCCTAATTAGAAATAACTTTTAGGGGCCCACAGTTGAGGCTCAGTGGTAGACTCACACTGAGTTTGATCTAATGCCACCCCAAAATTGCCATGTCTCCTCAGTTCCAAAACAAGTGTGACTCTAGGCATACTAAAATAAAGTATGTGAGCACCACAACCAAATGAACAAGTACAGCACCACAATAAGTGTGTGATTACTGGACAATGAAAGAAGTGAGACTCCCACATACAGCAACAAAGACAAACCAAAAATACTTTTAGGAAATTTTCCTTACTTGGTACTAATTACATATCAAAAACCATTAAGTGCTGTTCTTTGGGCCAGTGAAGTAGACTAGAGCCCTGGCACTACATATGGTTCCTTGGGCACCTCCAGGAGTAACTCCTCAGGACAGCCAGGTAGGGTCAAAATAAAACCAAATGGTATTCTTGATGTAGAATTTTTAGTTGCATTATCTTTAAGATTAAAAAGAACAGGAATCATAAAGGCCAGAGTAATAGCATAACAATAAGGCATTTGCTTAGCATGTGCCAATCTAGATTCAATCCCTGGCATCTCATATGGTTCCCAAACCCACCAGGAATGATTCCAAAGCTCAGAGCCATAAGTAAGCCCTCAACACCTCTGGGTGTCCCCCTTTGCCCCCACACACACAAAAAGAAGAACAGGGAACATTGAGATAGTACTGAGGGACAAGAGCTTACTTTGAAAATTATCCACCATAGTTTGATCCACCACACCACACATGCTCCCAAAAGAGATCCCTGAGCACAGAGTCAGAAGTAAGCACTGATTACCACTGAGTGTAACCTAAAAAAAGTATAATATAAGGATGTTAAGATCACATATGCTGTTTAATACAGAACTAAAAATTCTGGCATTATTAGTACAACAGAAAGAAATTTCAAAAAAGTAAGAAAGTTACTCTTAGCATTACAAATTTTCTTTAACTAGGCAGCTCAGATAGAGAAGGGAACACCAAATAAAGGGTGGTAGGAGGATCCCCCCCAGGATGGGAGATGCATGCTGAAAGTAGACTATAGACTGAACATGATTGCCACTCACTGCCTCTTTTGCAACCCACAGCACCCAAAAGAAGAGAGAGAACTAAAGGGAATGCCCAGCCACAGAGGCAGGATGGGATGGGGGATGGGGGGTAGGAAGGATACTGGGATCAGTGGTGGTGGAGAATGGGCACTGGTGGAGGGATGGGTACTTAATCATTGTATAACTGAAACCCAAGCACAAAAAATTGTAAGTCTACAACTGTACCTCATGATGTTTCACTAATAAAAATAAAAAAAAAGATAAGAAACTACAACACCCAAAAGGAGAGAGACAACAAAAGACAATGCCCTGCCAGAGAGAAGGGGTGGGGTGGAGAAAACTGAGGGGGGGTGGTAGGAGTGATGCTGGGACCATTGATGGTGGAAAATGGGCACTGGTGTAGGGATAGGTACTCGACCACTGTATGACTGAAACTCAAGAACAAAATGTAATGTAGTCTGTAATGTAATGTAAGTCTGTAACTGTACCTCATGGTGATCACTAATAAAGAACTGAATAAAAAAAGAACTGGTGACATACACTTATAAAACATGTATAGGAAACTTATTTGTAAGTCAAGAATTTCTATCATATTTAATTATTTTATTGAAAAATATTTTCTTTAAATTCCTTTAAAATTTATTAAACAGTTCAAACATAGATAAATATGAAAGTCCTATTTATTTCACAGATATAAGTATCTTGCTGTTTTATTTTTTTTTTAATTTCTGTTTTTGTTGGGCCACACAGTATGGTTCAGGGCTTATTCTTGGTGCTGTGCTCAGGGATGACTCCTGGCAATTCTCAGGGTGCCAGATGCAGTGCTGGAGATCAAACTTAGGTCAGTCGTGCGCAGGAGAAGCATCCTAGCTGTTGTACTCTCTCCAGCCATGACTGTTTAATATGCTGTTTTTTTGTTTGAACTTAGGGTAATAATAATGGTTTGGGAATATTTCTTGTTTGGGATTCCCAGTGGTGCTTGGAGCACCATGTAGTGCTGAGGATGGAACTGTGCCTGCCCATCTGCCTCTACTATCTCTTTGGCTCCATTTTTTTAATGGTCGAAATAAAGCACTAGGTATAAGACATTGTTGTTTTTTTCTTCTTCATGCCCAACACAAAATATTCATGTACATATGTTTTCACATTTTTTCCACAAAAGTATGTTTACCTCAATGTGTGTGTGTGTGTGTGTGTGTGTGTGTGTGATTTTTTTCAGTTCTGGAGATAAAACTTGGAAGCTTACATGTATTTTAACACTGAGCCACAATCCTGGTCTAATTTAAAAAATTACCTACTTTATCTCATGTATTTTTTTAAACTTTCAGTCTTGGGATATTTTAATAATAAGCAATTTGATTAGGATCATGCTTAAATATAGTTAATACATATGTGGTTGTATATGAATAAACTTAAATTATTTCTAACATCAGAATTTTGGTTTTGCATTAAAATATTACATTCTGCTTTCTTGTGGACAAAGGAAAGTACATATGAGTGCCCCAGTAACAGATCCATACATTATTTATTAAAAAAAACAACTGGAAAAGATGGAATTTGTATCTAGATGCAAATTTCCTACAAATTATTTCTGAGTCTTCTGTTTTTTTATTCAGTAACTGTTTTATTTTAGAGTGGAGTTACTAAAAAATCAGGAAGGAGATTGGTAGCCTTCTCAGAGCTCTTGCAGAATTCTAGGTATAATCAGGGAGCTAATATAGTTTTATGATGATGAGAACACCATTCTTATAAAACAGAATGGAAATAAGTAGATATTTGGGTCCTGAATTTAAACTGAGACAAATGTCTCTGTATGAAATGGTCTATAACAGGTTTATTTTCAATTCATTTCAGAAATACACTACAGTAGACCAGTGGACCAGATAATCACATAGAGTTGAAAGTGTGAATGATGCAGTGTAGCCATTCATTGCTTTTACATTATGTAGCAGGCAGGAAATTGGTAAGAATTCAAAAATGCCTGTAAATAGCAACCTCTTCTGAATACAGGTTTCTTGCATTCTTGCTAAATAAGACAATATGAGCTTGCTGCATCAACTGGTATACTCATGTCAGCCACAGAGAACACTTGAAGAATACATTATTTCTTGCACATGTGCCTCTGTATTTTATGAGGTTTAAAACTCTAGTATTCAAACACATCATGAACTTGTTCCTCTGTACTTTAAGTGCTTTAAAACTCTAATATTAAAAACCAAAAATACATTTAGAAACAAAAAGAGACTTTTAATGTGAAATGTTGCTTAAGGTACCGATTACCTATTTAAATAACTCCTTACCCATGTTCTATTTCTTGTAGCTACTATTTTTTTTCTGTAATTTTTATTAGTGAAACACCATGAGATACAATTGTAGACTTACAAATTTTTATGCTTTGGTTTCAATTATACAATGATAAAATACCCATCCCTCAACCAGTGCCCATTCCACCACCACGGTTTTCAGTATCCCCCCCCCCCCATCCCACCCTGCCTCTGTGGCAGGACATTCCATTTTCTTCTCTCTCTCTCATATTGGGTATTGTGGTTTTCAAAAGAGGCATTGAATGGCAATCACGTTTGGTCTATAGTCTGCTTTCAGCATGCTTCTCCCATGCTGGAGGATCCTCCCAATACCCTTTATGTGGTGTTCCCTTCTCTATCTGAGCTCCCTTTGCCCCTACCATGTGTGGCTGGCCTCCAACCCATGGAGCAAGCTCCTGGTTCTAATCTCAGCCACGCATGGGTATTAGTCTCCTATTTTGTTATTTTATGTTCCCCAGATGAATGCAATCTTTCTGTGTCTATCCCTCTCTTTCTGACTCATTTCGCTTAACGTGATACTTTCCATGTAGTACCTTTATGGTTAGCATAGCTACGGACTCCCTGAACATATGTCAACATGGTGCTCTGCTTTTGCCTACCATTATTTCACTGAAGCCTTCCCCAAGGCACACGGCCACCACCTTGGACTCCAGTTCTTTCACCCAGGTTTCTGTGGTCATTGAGGTCCTCCTGGAATCACAGGACAAAGGCGTGGTCCCAGGATTCCTTGGGTTGGTGCCACAGCTCCCACTTATCCGCCTTCAGGTGGTCCTTCTCCTTCACCAGAATTTTAAATGGAATCCTGTCTCTCATTGTGGTACTGCTCACAGTTGCTGAAGTCTTGAAGCTGCTCCTTAAAGCTCTCAGCATGGTTTCAGACTGATTCCTCTAGTGCATCTGGCTTGTCTTCTCATCTGTCCTTTGGGTGCCGGAATGGTCTGTGAAAGGTCTTCAGTTTTGGGTAGTCTCTGCTCCTTCAGGGTCAGACAGTCCCTGACTCAGTGACTGAGAGGACTTGTCACCCTGTAACTCCTGGGATGCCTCAAGGTTCTTTATTCCATTTTCATCTGTCAGAGCAGGTGGACTTTCTCCTAGATCCTTGACACTTCTCACTGAAGCAGTGGAAGAAACAATTGACATCCAATCAAACTTCTCCAAGCCCAGTCCATGGCCTGCACATATTGAGCCCAGAATACAGGCCCTGGTGGGTTGGTTCCAGGGGTGCTTACCAACTGGAGCACAGCCTGAAGGCCACTTCCCTGCATTACAGAGCTGCCAAAGTCCACTTCCCACTTATCTCATGGTGTGTGGTCAAGCTACAGCCTTAGTCACAGGAGCTCCAACAATCATCTCCGGATTTACCACACACAGTGGATCACCAGTTTCACTTGTTTTAATCTTCTCAAAAGTGCTCTATTTTCTCTTTTACAGAATGTTATGTTTTTAATAGTAGCTCTAGTTTTATCACGTTCTCCACTATATAACTTTCTATTGTATTCATTTCCCAGACACACATCCTGTCCTTCACAGAGGAGAGCGTCCATGCTGAGTGAAGTCAGCGAGAAGGAGAGGCAGAAATACAGAATGATCGGGGCTGGAGAGATAGCACAGTGGGTAGGGCATTTGCCTTGCACGTGTCTGACCTGGGTTCAATTCCCAGCATCCCACAGAATGATCTTTCTCATGCATGGGACATAGAGGTAACAACAAATGACCAAAAGTAAGGGAATCAAAGAAGTGGTCTACAAAACAGAGCTCACCATGTTGGAGAAACTTGGTAAGATAGAGGCGTGTGAAGACAAGTGGACACCTGATGGGGGTGTTTGGTATTGGAAAATTGTATGGATGAAACTCTACCACTTACAATATTGTAAAATTGTAAATCACAATGACTAAAAGAAAATTAAGAACAATTAATATGGTCTTTTAAGTCTTACATATTTCAGTCTAGTTCTTAGGGGTATGATGGGTTCTTTTAACAGGTCCAACCTACCCATGAGATAAGCCTGGACGGATTACTGAGTTTTTATGTGGGTAATAAAAATGTTAGAAGATAGAAACCGGAGTGATAGCACAGCAATAGTATAGTAGGGCGATTTGCCTTTCACACATCCAGCCTGTCTTCTATACATGACACTCTATATGGTACCCCAACCCCACCAGGAGTGATCCCTGAGCACAAAGGCAGCAGTAAGCCCTGAGCACCAGTGTTTGTGGTCTCTAAACCAAAAAAATGATTAGAGGGTAGATGACAGATGACATGACAATTGCCTAGCATGAATAGCGGGTAGGGCATTTGCCTTGCACGTGGCTGACCTGGGTTCGATTTCTCTGTGCCTCTTACAGAGCCTGAAAAGCTACTGAGAGTATCCTGCCCTCAAGGCAGAGCCTGGCAAACTCCCCGTGGTGTATTCCATATGCCAAAAAACAGTAACAAGTCTCACAATGGAGACGTTACTAGTCCCCGCTTGAGCAAATTGATGAACGACAGGAGGACAGTGCTACAGTGGACAATGCTACAGTGGACAGTGTATATTTCATGAAGAACATAAAACCATGCATATAACCAATACTATCAGATATTCCTGACCTCTATTCTCATCCAAACCCCAGTTCTGCTTTTCAAATTTTACAAGTATCTGCAAGGGGTTACAATCACTCAAACCTACAAAAAACAGCTCTCAGGTGATGCAACCTAACTATGTCTAGTTAGTCACATATTTCCTCCAGTCTCATAATCAAAATGGATAGGGATTTCATTGAACCTTGAGGTAGGGACATAAAAGATAGGTTTCTAATTGGGTCAAGATAGAGAAAAAAACTAAATAGTTAGGTTAACTTTATGTTAACATGACAGGGCTATGAGATCCAGAAACATATCTGAAAGATCCACAATTCTCATCCAATGTATAATGAGGACTTTGGGGGCCATAACTGAAGATGACAAATGACAAGTCTCTATGCTTCTGGGGAAGAGTTTGATTTTTGGAAAGCCAAGATGTGGCATAGCACACAATCTAGACAAGAGATCTGAGGAGGTGCCTTTTAGCATTATTTCCAAAAATAGTTACATTTGAAAATAATGTTTTATTTTCAAACGTAACTATTATTTATTTATGGATTTTACTTTGCCCATTGAATGTCCTCACTTTAGTAGAAATTATCATTTCTCACAGTTTTTGCACCAAGTCAATTCCTGACTGATAAGGGCTATGAATGGATGATTTATTCTGACTTTCACATATTGTATACCATAAAAAGTTAAAAGTTGAAAAAAAATTCAACTGAGGTTTTACCAGTTGCTGGTTTAGGA
This sequence comes from Sorex palustris, assembly GCA_028565675.1. Classification (NCBI taxonomy): domain Eukaryota; kingdom Metazoa; phylum Chordata; class Mammalia; order Eulipotyphla; family Soricidae; genus Sorex; species Sorex palustris. Next base: position 34,347,285 of record JAOXYA010000041.1, on the reverse strand, counting down.
GCTGAACTTGTACTTAAGTATTTACTCTGCAGTCAATTTCATTTTTATTCTGAGGATGATAGATGGTACTCCCTTTCACTTGTTCAGTTTCATTCCCAACTTCTTAAGAGGTGAAGAAATATTTATTGTCCATACAAGTTCTTTCTTCCCTCCCAGAAATCTTAAGGTAAGGATTCAGTTGTATCCATGAATTGACCAATGCACACAAAGGAGAGAACTAAAGTTTCCCAAATGGGGACAAAAGTCAAAGTCCAGCCTATTTGCAGCTATGTTGCAGCTCTCCACTTTAGCTCCAGTAAACAAATATTAAAAGCATGTATGAATTGTGCACTATGTACCTTGCCACTCTCCTATGAATGCAACAGTAGAAATTTATCTTCATGTGGAAAATCAGACCTGACCTACTCATCACAAATCAATGCATTAGGATGAAGTAGGGGTTCATTATGACTCATTTCTCTCATGAAGCAGTGTTCCTTTCTTTACCTTGGGCTAGAGGTCCTTTATGACTGGACAAGGGATGGAGACTGTCCCAGACTCATTTCTGGAATCCAATGTTTAGTTTATTCACATCCTAATTCCTCCAGATTTGAATGAGATTTCTCCTCAAACAATCCTGAACCTTAAGAAAAAAATTAATACCACGGCACCTACAAATTATTGGCTCAGAGCTCCATAATCAACAGACACTTTGTAGAATAAATTTCATTCAAGTACTGTCATGTAGGAAAACATTGGTTTGTCCTTTCTGCCTCGCCCACAGGGAGCTTAGATATTTGGGTTACTCCCATCACAGTGCTCCCATTCCTCTGTGTTTACTTGTAACCTCTTTCTTTGTGCTCTGTTGACTTGTAAATATTGTTTTTCTCTTCTCCTTAAGTCCTTCGCATAGATAATTTAGAGCATGGTCCTTTTTGCATGGACACAAGAAAATAGTTAATGCTATGATTTCATAACTTGGGAGTTAATTGACTCTGAATGATAATTACCTCTCAACTTATTCCTCAGTTGCCCTTACTTCCTGGCACCCCAAAGCAGGGTCTGGACGAGGGCAAGCTGTGAGCTTTATGCTACCTTGACATCGAGATGGACCTGACCAAAGTGCCATAATGCTTATCTATAAGTTAAGAGCATAGTCATGGACAAATGCTGTCATGCTCCAGAAAGAAATAACTAGATTTGGACCCTGCTAGGGTTAGGAGTGATTAATCCAGCCTGAGCAATGTAGTCTGAATCTGTGGGGAGATATCCCCAGGGAGTCACCCTACAAATTCAATCTATCTCTTACTATGTCCGTACAAAATAACTAATATTAAGAGGTAGAATTGAGATAATAATTCAGATGTAAATTAAGTTATTGGGCAGAGGAAAGGAGAAAAACACCTCAAGTGGTATTTTGCCCTTGAGCAAAAGGAGGGCTTTTGATATGTTGATTTTGCTACTGGACAGAGTACAGGGTGGAGCATCTATCCCCAGTGCTGGGGACTTGGAGAGAGACCAGAGAGTTGGAGAGAGATGAAAGAGAGCAGAGAGCAGGGTAGCAAGATGGAGTGCTGAGAGACTAGCAAGGGGGACTGAGGGAGGCGGAAATGAGGGGCAGTGTGAGACTAGAATGTGGAGCTCAGTGTGACTGGAAGAGGCATGTGAGGAGAATGGAATAGATGGCAACTGATCAATCAACTGGCTTGGCCCTCGCTTCCTCCTTTGTCTGCCCCATGTACTGGGTCACCCGGCCTGGTGGAGCAGCCTGAGACCACCGGACCATGGGCGGTGTGAGGGAGAGCCCCTGGGGCCCTCCCAAGCCACCCCGGAGATTATACACTTGGGATAGTAGAAATTCGTTCAAATATAAATTACTTCTTTGTTTTTAAAGTTTTAGTCCCCATGATTATCTGGATACATTCCAGAATAATGGAGAAGAAAAAAGACAAAATAATAGCTGACATTCTAGCGGGAACACTTTCAAAAAGAGTAACAAGAAGGGATAGATACCATTCTAGATAAATTTAAGTATAATTCATGAAGATAATTTTGGGGAAAGGATAATGATAGAAAAGGAAGGATTCTTTCTGTGGGTCCTCAGTGGAAATGGATTCACTGTAAAACAATAAAAAAAAGAAGACAACACTTTGTGTGAAAAATGGTAAACATTTCTGTAGGATTTATCAATTTCAGAGCAGAATGGCGGAAGGAAGTTAATATTACTCAAGATAAGGGTTTATTAAGAAATCTTAGTATTATAATTTTCCCTTTGTATTGTTTTTCCCTGCAATTGGTAAAACCCTTCTTCCTCCTCTTTTTCTTTTTTCTCTTTTCTTCTCCTTATTCCTCCTCCTTCTACTCCTCATTCTTCATCTTTTTCTCTTCCTCCTCCTTATTCTTATTTATACTCTTCCTCTTTCTCTTCTTCCTTCTCTCATCCTCCTCCTTTTCCTCCTCAATAAAATGATGGCATGAAATAATGGAATGTACCTGTGGTAGAGGTAATAAAGTAATTATTCCGGCATGCCTTTCTACAGTGAAGAAAGGTTGAGACAGCACTCTGATATTTTCCATTTGATGCTATAACCAAGGGAGAACAAACAGCTTTGTCCTTTTGTAAGGATAAAGCTGTTTTGTCCTTTGTCCTTTGCCCTTATTGTAAAGAACATTCTGAAATCTATAGAGGACAAGTCATTGGCACTGTTTCCTTAATATGTTTTTAATATGTTAAACCCAGCAAATTCATACTCACATATCTCCAGATTATCCCTGTTAGATCACACATACAATTCACACAAACAATATACGTTTTATAGACATGTGTGTGTATATATATATATATATATATATATAGCTTTAAATATATGTAATAAGAATATATGTAAAAACAAAGATGCATCAACTTACAGGAGGGAGTAGGGTATGAATTTAAGAAGAATAACATTTGTTTTATGCTCCTGTTGTTTTCCTATTTCTCTTTTTAGTGTGTCCCTGTTCTCAAGGGCTTGTTCCTGGTTAGTTTCCTGATGAACACATATTTCCTCCAAAATCCCTGTTTCCTTCCAAACTCTTTTGAACTGTGTTGCCATATGACTTCTTGCTTTAGTGTTTGAGGCTTGCTTAACCATTCTGTTAAAACAAACAAATAAGAAAAACCTAACACTCTGAAATCTTTCCATGATATTTTGAAATATTAGTAACAATGTATTATACTATTTTTCATTATGAGGTCTTGCATTTATACCCTTAAAATCGTTTCTTAGGGATTCTAAGAATCAAACTATGAGTCCTCTGGCTCTAGGACATATGTATTTTTTAGACAAAGTTCCTTTCTGAGCTTTTGATGCCTTCATCTCCTCACTCTCCCCCAAATTCCCCACCATAATTTTGGTTTTGGTACATGCCTAGTGGTGCTTGGGGAACACTTTTGGATCCTTGCTCAGGGATCCCTCTAGGTGGACTCAAAGGGCTATTGGGGTACTGGGAATGGAACAGAGGTTGGCTGCATGCAAGGCAAAGTCCTTACATGGTGTCCCATCTATTGCTCTGGCCCTTGTTTGTTTATGGAGGAGACATTGTTGATAAATGAATCTTAGTCATTTTTTTCTTTGCACCTTTACTCTGATACCATTAGCACTCCTATTAGAACCAAAGTTAGCAAGTGTTGAGGCCTAGATTAGCAGTGCTCTTGCCCTGAATGAGAAGAAAGGGAGGGAGGAAAGGGCTGGAAAGAGAGAGAAGAGCAAAACCAAACACTTGTGCATTCAACATTTTGCAACATCACACATCTAAAAACTTCTGGAAAACACATACTTGAGAGAAAATAAAAACCAAAGTCACTGTCACGGTCCTCCCATTGTTCATCAATTTGCTCGAGCGTGTCCAGTAATGTCTCCATTGGAGACTTTGTTGTTACTGTGTTTGGCATATCGAATACGCCACGGGGAGCTTGCCAGGCTCTGCCGTG
>JAOXYA010000041.1:33748718-33761279 GCA_028565675.1 Sorex palustris | reverse complement strand
GGATGAAGGAGACGTTACTGGGGCCTGCTCGAACCAATCGACGACTAACAGGATTTTTGTGATTTTTTGTGATTTTTCTTTTAGGGCTACAGTCAGTGATGCTTGGTGGTAACTCCTAGCTTTGCACTCAGGAATTACTCCTGGCAACGTCTGTTTCATTCAGGACAACCCAGAGTGGGGCGGGTGAGGTCCCAACGGAGCCAGCCACAGCAGCCGAAAACCTCTAGAGTTCAACAGCTCCCATGCTGAAGGCCACTCTCCACATGCTTGGATGGACCTCACCCAGGAGTGAATCTATTCCCGGACGTTGCACAATTTACACCACCAATGTACCAAGAGTAGCGCACTACATTTGATAAGGTGTAAATTAGAAGGCAACCATCTCAGTGAGAAAGAGATTTATATAAATGTATATATAAGCATACAAGGAGGCTCAACCGTTGACAACATGTTACTAATGTATTATAGAAGGTTTTAATAGCCCCTGGGTAAAATACAATGATCTTCAAACACTTTCCTCTAAGAAACTTTTTTGTGTTATTTTTAGTGGATTACTCATAACAAGTAATACAAAATAAATTATTCTGGTTCTGCTTTGGGGGCAGGGTTTGGGATTCGGGATGGAAATATGGTAGTGGGAATGTGTACTGGTGGTGAGATTGATGTTCGAATATTAAATGTAATCAAATATTGTGAACAACCTTATGAAAATAAAATAAAATTTTAAAAAAGAGACACTCCTGTCAGTGCTCAGGGCAAACATACGGGATGCTGGAAATGACCCCAATTGGTGAAGGCAAGGAGAGCACCCTATGAATTGTACTATCACTCTGGCTCTCTGATTTTTGCATTTTGGAGTTGGGGTCTGCTGTGCATTCTCATGGGGCAGACATTTGTTATAGTCTATGTTTAAACTATTCCATGTGCTTCCTTTAAGTTTTTCATCGAACCTGTAGTTTTTCTAACTTTTGAAAATAAATCTACAACTGCCATGTCTCAATGTTTCCACTGAAGTCACTCTGCTTCTGTCTGTATCTGTGCATCTTTCATCTCTATCATAGCTTGGATGTCCCTGCTCAGGGGTCCTGCTGTTCCCACCCTTGTCAACCTCCACCAGTGCCACGTTCATTTCTATTGCTCCGTCAGACACTAATTGACTTTGCACTACTTTGTTACAATATCTATCTCCTAATGGTGTTGCTACAATCCCAACCTGAGGGTTTTCTAAACTATTAGATGTTCTTAAGCCTTCTGTGTTAGTGTTTCACTCATGAGCCCAGTGGGCTTCCACTCAATGTTCCCATCTAATTTCCACGTTGATCCTGGGCTGACAACCCTGTGAAGTTTGGGGTTGTTGCACAGCTGCATAGGTGGCAGAAGGCCTAAGCCTTTGAGCTGGTACACTCAAATGCAGGTGATTCTCTAACGTCTCTTAGATCAATTCTGAAGACGAGCCATTTTCTGGCAATAATTAGAGACAGATGTGGGTTCGCCAAGCGCTGGACCTTGGGCAGGGCAGGGACACGAACTGTCCCTCTCCAGCCCAGGTTCAAGAGATCTTGACTCGGGGGCAGTTGGGCCTTCCTGGGATAGGTCAGTTGCAAATGTCTCTCCAGAACGCTGTCACCTCAAGCAGATGGGGGTGTGAGACCCTGGTGTTGGGAAGGGGAAACTGGGGGCATGTGCTTGACAGGGTCGACCCTCCTCCTGCCCCCAGTCCCCAGTGGTCCCCAGAGTTGGCGTGATATCCCCTGGTATTTTAAGGTGAGATGGAAGGCAGAGAAGCCCCCAGGGTGATGCTGACCTTGTTGCTCTCCACTCTGCCCCAGAACTGCAGAGCCTGAGCTCGGGTGCCAGTGCTCCTGGGAAGATGGTTGACACCAACCACGTCAGAACCCAGAGATGATCCACTGCTGTCCTGGGCTGAGGGGGCCTGTGGGCCCCCTCGGGAGGGAGGGGAGTCAGAGATCAGTGGTCACGTTCATCAAAGGAGAAATGGAACCGATGGGCACCCTCGGGTCGGAAGCAGGTAACTAGTTAAACTTTCCCTACAGACCTGAAACTTCTGTCTACATGTAGGAAATGTGTGTCAGGAGGACCAGCATACAGGCCTGGGGCAGAGAGCAATCAGTGAATCATGTGTCTTGCTCGAATTGTATGTGTTGTTGGACATCCACAATGCTTGTCCCGTGCTGACCACACTCACAAAACCAAACTTACCTTCTGTGCTGGGTGCAAACACTTTTGGATTGTCGGTGAATTCTCAGAATTGGAATTGTGAAGAACGCGAATCATTATAGGCACCAATTCCAGCGCTGAGTTTATCCCCACACCCCCATTCAATGCTCAGACATAGGTCTGGTCTACTGAATTCAATTTACATATTCTAATGCAAAAAGAAAATGATCCACAAAAAGCTGGGGGAAAAGAAGTTTATTTATTTATTTTTTTAAGTGAATAAGAGAGAAAAGAAAGCGAACCCCTTACAGTGCCTCTCCCCCTGCCCCTGGTCACAATCCTGAATTCCCCGGAGCAGAGCGCCCTCTAGTGGTCACACGCACCCTGTACCTCCCCTGTCTCCCTCAGCAGGTTTGTTTCTGGGCTCACAGGGAATTGCTCCAAGTTTGTCTCCTGCACAATGATACACAGCTGTATCCTCGGTAGCTGACTTGCCCAGTTTTAGGTAAACTTGGTTCTTGGAAATATCCTTAGAGATGCTGACTTGGGACTTAAGCTTTGGGTTATAGTTAGTGCGTCCATCACCCCATATATAACCAATCCAACCCTGCCCCTTTCCAGGGCCCTGGCAGATACAGCTCACGCTATAGCTGGTTATTGAGAACCCAGAGACTGAGCAGGTGAGGGACAGCGTCTGTGAGGGCACCAAGGCCTGGTCCTGACTCCTGCAGCTGTGCCTGGGACAGAACACCTGGGGACAGAGACCCACAGTGAGTCACGGGCTCAGCGGCCCCATGCTTACCTTGAAGGCTCTGTTCAGGGAACACTCACATCCGGGAGCTGCCACCAGATAGTGGAGGAACCAGTGCTAATGCACGTTCCCGCCCATGAGGTCCATGGTCTCAGACACCACATCAGGGGTAGAGGGAGCTGAGTTGTGGTCACTGAACGTGGTTTTAATCCTGCGTTCCGAGTGCAGATTTGCATGGAGAGCCTCTGTAGAGAAAGGAGGGGACCGAGGGAGGCTGGTGTGTGGACTCCCTGAGAGGAGGTGCTGACTTTGGCTCAAAGCATTCAGGCTTGTCCCTGGGGCCCTGTGAGAGCCGGGCCTCTTCCTCAGCACAGGAAACATGCTGGGGAGCTCTCAAGAAACTGAAATTGCTGAGGGGGAAACGGCAGTTGGGGAGGAGAGTCCCCATGTCTCAGGTCCCTGATGACCAAACCCAGCTGTCCTGTAAACAGCCCCTGCCCCTCCATGTCCCTCGGTGGTGGCTCCTGTTTTCTCTCTGTATGTGCAATATTTGTGGTAGAAAAATGGTGGTAGCCAGATTTATTGTTACAGTGAATTCTGACAGAGCTTGGTTCAACTCAAAGTCAGTTACGGTGACCTGCCTGGTATGGTTGGCCTGATAACACCAGCTGATGCTTCTCTGTCCTGCCTCTAAATCAGTGTCCATAGACCAGCATGAATCTCAGGTCCTTGCACTGGGTCATCACTGAAGAATCCTCACCCTGTCAGGAGCATAGAAAGAGCTAGTGGAGGACCCTCAGCACACAATCTATTGGGTCTGGAACCTGGTCTTAGTGCTCATACTCACACATTCTATAAGTGTATAAGTGTGCTGGCCCTGAGCAGTGCCAGGCATGGCCCTCCATCCCCTCCCAAATGCACAGAACCTAGACATAGGCTGTGTCACATACATGGGCCCCCTAATTCCATGAAGACCAGAGGGTTGAGTTCAATATAAGGGACCAGAAAATATGCTCTAAAATTTGATGTTTAAAAAAGTCAGCATTAAGGATTAGAAGCAAGATACACACTCATTAGGGTCTACAAAATTCTGCTAAGATAGGTACAAAGATACACAAACACCAACTCAGGAAACATGAGGATTGAGATGGATAATGTCACACCTCACGTACCGGTGGCTATAGGATTCATAACCACTCTCTCGTGTATAAGCACCTGACTCTCTGTGTCTGTCCCGAGGTGTCCTGTTCTAGAGCTCCTGTAAGGCTGGGACAGTGAATCCTCACAGACCTGACCCACCTGCACTGTCTCTGTATCTCACAGTCAGCAGTTTCCAGGGGAGCTGGGCCCCCAGACCTCAGGAAGGATGCTGGAATGCCTGGGGAATGTTGAGAATATTTCGTAAAGCTGCTGCACCAAGACCAACAGTACATTTTCTTGAATTTATGAAATCTTGTTTTCAACCACTAACGTTAACTGCAGTTATTAATAATTCTTGCTTTATTTTCATCTTATTAAATGAGATAGGTTTCTTTTCTCTAAGCTTCTTGACTCATTTTGTGGCTGTTTCTCTCTTTCAGATGTAGAGTAAATAAAATGTTCTGGCTCATAATTACTTTTACTAGAAGCAGTGACAGGAGCAGATTGTTAACGAAAGAAAATTTACAACATTTATTTCATATTTTGTGATTGTTAGACACTCCTGGCAAAAAAGAAATTCTTAAAAAATTTTTTTGTTACAGCAACTTGGGAAGGATCAATGAAATGGGAGCACTCTTTGCACAATTTTATTTGACAGCGTCACTAGCTTGATAACTGAGCACTACAGGGGATACCAGGACAGAAAGGAATTAAACGCAGAGTACTCAAAGGTGTGGCCCCCAAACTAATGAAAACAGATCGTCCGTACTTGAACAGTACAGTTTTTCATAATAATTATTTATCTATCAGTTTTATTCAAAATAGCCATTTGCAACCATGAGTGATTGTATGATCTTTAATAAGAAATACACTTTCAACATTAGTCTTTATTATTAAACTTGAATCTTTAAAACTCTTCAAGTCTCCTACGAGGAGAACTAATGGTGCACTTGTGATTTTTAAAGAGGTGACTTCGGAAGGTTACCAGAACAGGGGAGCTGTTCATTGGTGTCACCATGTGAGGAGAGGGAGGAATGTAGATTCTAATACCCAAGTTTCTCTGTCTTGGGAGAGCAGACAGGCATTGAGGCTGATCCACAATGAGAAATTCATTGAGTCACATCTGCAATGGTGTCTGTATGGAGCCTCAGTGTAAGGAGGATCCCTGGGCTCTGGGGTGTGGTGTCTCTGGGGGTGCCGGGAGAGTGGGGGCTCAGGGAGAACACCGATAATTTGGGTCCTTCTTCATTATTTGTCCTGTGCATCTCTTCCACTGGTTCCTCTTTGTTCTACTTTTTGAAAATACATTAGGAATTGTCAGAGGAAAACATTCTCTAAGATGTGAGAGCAAATCTCTCACAGTAATGTGGCCAAGGATGAAGATGCGAACCTCTGCCCAGTGGTTGTTGGTCAGAAGCACAGTGGAAGTCTGTGATACCTTCCCACGCTGACATGATACCTGGGGTGTGATGCTGTGTCCAGGGAGAGGTTCAGAATTGAGGGGACTGTGGGGCACCAGGCCTGTGTCTGAGGATCTAATGGGCATGTGGGGATAAACTCAGCACTGGAATTGGTGCCTTTAATGATTGTAACTTTGTACATGGTTTAACTAGAAGAACTGTTGGCACAGAGTTCCAGGTGTGATGGGGAAGAAATATCAAGTCAGAGGGGCTGGAGTGATAAAACAGCAGGAACCATGTTTGCCTTAGTCATGACCACCGGGGTTTGATCCCCAGCATCTCATATAGTCCCCCACACCTCATTAGGAGTAATTGTTAAGAGCAGAGCCTTGACTAACCTGTCTGTGCACCGAAGCCCTCTTTGGGGACCCAAGTTCTCAGGAGTCGGAATCCCTTTCTCATGGTGGTTGTGTAAACAAGGGTCGTGTGTAAGGGAGAGGACAACACATGGTCACAAACAATCCCATGTCCCTCCACTCTGCAGTGCTCCTAGTTCTACCTACCAGGTGTGGTGTGATGGGAGAAGACTCGGCCTCAAAGAAGAAAGCTTAAAGCTCTGTCACCTGAGCAGGTGCTACAGGGTCCAGAACAAGGACAAGGGAACAAGAACCCCAGGTAGAATATGAAATTCCCACATTGTTGGTGATTCCCTGTGACCCTAAGGGGCACCATGAAGCCCCCTCTGAGAACAATCTACAGAGTACTGATAAGTCAGAGGTCTGAGCTTACGGCCTTGAGTGACTGATGGAGACACAATGTGAGGAGCCCAGTCAGACCCCCTGAGGAGAGGCGGCTGTCCCATGGCTCAGGGCGTCTCTCTGTGGGTGCTGGATGCCCGTGTCATGATTCACCCAGGGCTGCTGTGGTGCCCCAAGACTTCCTGAGTTTGAGTTGAGCGTTGCCATCGGATCTGCCTCTTGTCTCACTCAGGAGGGGTCAGAACTGCACGTGTCACGGGACCTGGTTTGTCCACTACAATGGCTGAGGGATGCAGAGGGAATGGGAAACCTTGAATGTCCATCTGGGCAGTGGATGAGGCAAAAAAGTCAAGCCGTGCCAGAAAACAGGAGTCTCAGGTATAAAATGACTCGGTATGACATGAGTGCAGGTCAGAGGGTAGAGGTCAGTGGGCACAGAAGGTCAGCCTGAGAGCAGAAAGAAGGAGCCAACTCAGAGCTGAGTGGACATGAGGATTTCGCTTTCTGACCAAGCGACTCCTACCAGAAAGCCATGATAATCTCCATAGGGTCATTTTAATTTGTACAAGAGAATAATGTGCTCGTCAGACCCCAGGGAAGTCATGGCCCCATTACTGGAAACTTCTATCAGGAGGCAGAGAGTGAGAAAGACTATGTCCTGCCCAGAGTGGGGATGGAAGACTCAGAGCCATAACCCACAGGACAAGGTGCCCATGGGGCCATATGAGAGCTGAGAGTCAGGGCAGGCCTGATATCCACAGAAACATGATTCATCTGGTCGTGAGCAAGGTTTCCTCAGGGGAGAGTCCTCAGAGCATCCTGGGGGCCTGCACCCATGAAGCTCAAACTGCTTCCTCCTGCAGGTGGTTTGTGTCTGGGTCCACACGGCCTTTCTCTCACTGTGTCTCTCGCACAGTAGTACAGGGCCGTGTCCTCCTCCCTCAGGCAGCTCATTTGCAGAGAGAGCGTGTTCTTGCTGTTGTCTCTGGAGACGGTGAATCGGCCCTTCACAGAGTCAGCATACCTTGGTGTGTCACCACTACTACTTATGTCTGAAATCCACTCCAGGCCCTTCCCTGGAACCTGGCGGATCCAGTTCATACTGTAGTCACTAAAGGTGAATCCGGAGACTGCACAGGAGAGTCTCAGGGAACCTCCACGCTGCACAAAGTCTCCCCCAGACTCCACCAGCTGCACCTCACACTGGACCCCTGCAAACACAAAGACATTCTGGTCAGGAAACTCTATTCACACAAAGGATCTGCCACTCCCATCACTCCCATGCTCCGTATCTCTGTCGCCCATGAGTTACCTCCTAACACAGCCACCAGGAGAAGCCAACTTAACCCACACGCCATGTTGGTTTCATCTAAGTCAGGCTGGAACCCCTGGGAACCCCTGATCTGACTCCTCTCCTGGAGCTGAGGCTGGGCTGGGTTGTTTTCATCATAACAAGGAGAGGCTCATTTGCATGTCCTTTTTCTCTACATAATGTGTGTTTTGAACATGCAGAGAGAAGTAAGACTCTAGTCAAGGGCAGAGATCTGGAGATGTTTATGTATAAAAAAGGTTGGGAAATCATTATCTTTACCCTGTCATTGTTTTGTGATAAGGTGTTTAAGGATATTTGTTCATCTTTATATATTAGGATAAATCATGCAGTTTATTTAATTTCACTTCTATTATTCTGATGTATATTGACACGGAAAAGTTTCAAAGATGAGTGTACTATGGTAATAGCACACATTGGGTAATATTAGACCATGTTATCATGCAAGTGTATCCCCTGAACGTACAGATAACTGTAATTTGGGCTGCCGAGACAGTACAGGACTCAGGTTCTTGCCTAGCATAGAGTTGACTGGGTTGATTTGTGGTACTGCATTTTATCTTCTATCCCATGCCAGGAGGGATTGCTGAGCATAGAGTCAGTAGTCACCTTTACCAGAGCTGGGTGTGGCCCTGAAACCAAACTCCAAATTGAAAACCTAAGCAAAAGCAAAAACAATAACTAGTGAGTTGTCAAGAATCTCTTGCCTGTTGTGGGAACCAGTTGCATTTCCTGTGAATTTGGGTTAACTTGGATCCTGTTGGAGCCCAGGGTGCTTGGAGGTGCACGGTGTGTTACTCTTCACGTCAGCCTTGGTTGTGCATCTCCTTCTTACCTCTCAGCATTTGATTAGTCAGAAAAGTCACATGACCATGCCCTACACAGACACAGGCCTATAGCGCATTTGTGTGTCATGAGCCCTGACATATTGGACACAGGGCAGTGATCATCACTCCCAAACTGTGTATGAATCCCTCCCCCAGTGTTTTCCCTGACCAATTTATTCCTCCCTCCACACCTCATCCCTCCCTCATGCTCCCAGCAGTGCATCCTGTTTTCGTGGTTCAGAAACATGAACCTTCAGTGTGTCCACTCCGTGAGTAGATTCTGCACTCGCTGTGTAGATGGAAAGGAGAAGAAATGTTCTATATATGAGAGCAATGTCAACAACAGAAGCTAGAGACACCGAAAGCGCTTATTTTCCAGCTGTCAAGGAGTTAACGTTTTTACGGGCCTCTTTCCTAGTAGAAACATGGCAAGTCCGAGCTGAGTCACCACTTACTGGCTCTGTGGGCAGAAAGGGCCTCAGCTGAGTACACACTGTCTCCCTTTCTCCCCTGCAGGTCTGTGTCAGGGTGTCTCACCCAGTGTGCTGAGGCAGAGCAGTAGCTCAGAAGAGAGTGACTAGGGTGTCTGCGGGAGGACTGATGCTCCAGCTGAGGGTGCTTGAGCCAGAAAATACTCTGTGAAGAAGGCTTCAGGTGACTTGGCCTCAGGGACTTTGTCCTCCCAGACTGGGGTGAGGGGAAATTTTTTCCAACTGCACATTTCTGAGCAGGACATGGTGTTTTAAAAACACTATTCTCTGTGACTCTACATGGTCCAGGGGTAGGACACAGAGAGAGTCACAGGTCATCTCAGTAGACAATTATTTTTAAGCTCCCCATGACGTATTCGATATGCCAAACACAGTAACAACAAAGTCTCCAATGGACACGTTACTGGGCCCGCTCGAGCAAATCGACGATCAATGGGAGGGCCTTTACCTTTACCTTTACCTTTACCATGGCCATTGATGAGATCATCTGGCATCTGCATAACTTTTAAAGAAAATATTAGAATATTAAAAAAGGCAAGATGTTTTGAAGATACAGAGAATGTAACAAAACAAGATTCAGATTCAGGTGTGTTACTGCATTATGAAAACAGTAATCTAAAGAAAGTATCTTTATTCAAATATTTTAATAATTCTTAAAAACTTTATTTTATTTTATGGTTTGGGGGCCACATCCTTCAGCGTTCAGGGCTTATTCCTGGCTCTGTGCTCAGGGATGACTCCTTTAATTAAAACAATAATTTAAAAATAATAGCAACAAAATATTTATTTAAAACTTTAAGTAAATGATATATATATATACTAGTTTTATATTTTGCAATATACATATATATGGAATAATATGTTATATAATTGTGTATATGCTAACATATTACTGAAGTAAATGCCAGAAATGATGAAATGATGCGAGAGAAGGGAGGAAAGGATTAAGGCTGTCTTGCTTTAAAAAGATTACACAGTATGTGCAGTAAGAATTCTCCAGAGAAACAGAATAGAGAGATATAGGAATACAGAGATCATAGATAAAGTGATACAAAGATGTAGAAAGGGATTTATTATAGAATTTTTCTCAGAGTTACAGAGGTTCAGAAAACCCATGATCCGTGATCTGCTGCCGGAGAGCTGCAAAAGCAGGAAACCATAGATATATTTTATTTAAATATACATGCCAGGATATGAATTTCACCAGACATGTCTGGAAAAACAAGTACTAGTACTACGCAATGAAGGAAAAAATACGGAAATGTTAAGGCACTCTAAATTTAAACAATGAATTGAAAACAGCATAAGATAATAGGAACAATTAAGACAACAAATATAAAGAAAAGTATTACTTAAAAGTCTAAACTGGTAAAAATATAACATGCTAATTATACTCAAAATGCAGGAGAAACATTGTATATTTCAGACAGAGAATATTGAAAAGTCATTCAAGATAAAAGGCATTGCAATGATACATGTATCAAACATTGACGAAAGCAGCATAATTCATAACATTTTATTCCTGACAACACAACATCAAAGGATGGGAGGCAAAAGCTGTTAAAACTTAAAACAATGAAAGAATATACTGTCATGATTAGAAACATCAACAAACCTCTATGAAAAAGGGACAGATATAGCAGTCAGAAAATCAATACGGACATGGTTGAACTCAATAAAATCGTCTATCAACAAAATATAATTGACATTTATGGACAAAATTTATCCACTAAAACAAAACAAAGTTCACAATGGATGGTTGGCCAGTATAGAGCACTATCTCTTCCATAATACACATTAACAAATTTAGTTTAATAAAAATCATACAGTATGTCTTCTAAGACCTTATTTAAATCAACACCAAAGGACAGGTAAAGTCACAAAATACGTGGAGATTGCAAGTATGGGGCTAGGATGATAGTACAGTGCATTATGCCCTTTCCTCCCACAGGACCGACTCAGGTTTAGTCACCAGTGACCAAATAAGTTCTCCAGAGCTCTGTGAAAAGCTCTCCTAAGCACAGAACTAGGAGTAAGACCTGAGCACTGAAACAACAGTGAGCTCTGAATACAGTTGGGTATGGCATATATAGGTATGTATATATCAATGTATAAATACGTATATATATTCGTATCTATGTATCAATCTCTCTACCTTGATAGATAGAATTTTTTTCTCATTTGTTTTTGTTTTGGAACCACACTCAGCAATGCTCAGAGAATACTCCTGGCTCTATTCTCAGGAATTACTCCTGGTGGTGCTTGAGGGTCAATATGGGATATGAGATGTTAAACCAGGGTAAGGGTCAGCTATAAGCCTACCCACTGTATTCTTTATTCCTTACATAAAATATATTGATACATTTTGATATTGTTAATATGTACATAACATTTGTAAGTTATTATTTTGGTAGAATTCTAAATTATTTTATCATATTTGAAAAATAGAAAATGTAAGTGTCCCTCTTAGATAACATGTATGCATTATATGAATTATGTAAATTTTTGTATTTATTTTGTGTTATATCATAAAGCTATAGTGTTAAACAGAAGAGAACAATAATTTAAATGTTTTAAGGTACATATAAATAATGTACCTTAAAACATTTTAGTTATATACAGAGAAGATCGAAATTTAATAGATTTATTTCTTATTACTTAAATAAAGGAAATCTAATGAAAACAAATAAAAAATATTTGTCTAAAATCACAACATACTTTCATACACATTTCCCGATATGTGTGTGTAAAGGTTTGTAAGAGATGAAACCCCCCCAAAATTGACTGAGTCCATAGCCTATAATGTTAAAAACTCAAATTGTCTTACCCATGTATCTGGTAAACATATCTGATAGTGGAGATTCTTCAGAGCTCACATAAAAATCATTATTGTAATAAAAAGCTTTATAGCAACAGAGGCAAAGGCAGGGGAGAGTTGACCCTCTGTTAATGGAGAATGAGAAAGCCTTTATTATCAGTTCTTCTTAGTCTAATGGAGAGTAACTAAGATTAAAAGTTCAAGTCCTTTTTCCTATTTATCTACTTTGTGATTATGATCAATTTCATTTAAATTGCCTTTAAATCTAGTGCTAAAAAGCTCCATAATTACAACTGAGCCACTCATTTAAGGCTGGTACTCATAGGAACTCAAGTTATCATTTGTTTCTAAGTTAATTATTTTAAATCACTAAGATTTATTTATTATGTTATTTATTACCTCACCTTTGAAGTTATGACAAGTTAGCTTAAAATTTCTATTATTATGAAAGGATCATGAGAAAAAAACACACACAGGAGATATATATATGTATATATGTGTGTGTGTGTGTGTCTGTGTGTGTACACACACGTGTATATATATATGTTAGTATATATACATATATATATATATATCTTCCCTTTGTTGTTCTATGTTTTGATGTGTGTGGGGGCACACATGGTAGTGTTGTTTAGGGCTTAGAATGTTTAAGACTTGGTGTTTAAGCCTTGGTGTTTAGGATGTTTTAAGGGATGAGGGCCTTGGGAAACTATCTGGGATGCTGGGGAAAAACAGGCTAGCCATATGCTAGGCAATACTCTGGACCATGGGACTGGAGCAATAGCACAGTGGTAGGGCGTTTGCCTTACAAGTGGCCAACATGGCTGACCCGAGTTCGATTCCTCCGCCCCTCTCAGAGAGCCCGGCA
>JAOXYA010000041.1:33454926-33466016 GCA_028565675.1 Sorex palustris | reverse complement strand
CCTGAGGCATGCGCCAAACCATGCTGGCGAATTAGCTCAAGAGTTTTCGAAGACAGGCGATTTTTTGTGGCTATTTCAGAGGTAAGCTATTCTGAATAAAAACAAAAGTAAAAATGGCAAGGGGACAGAAAACCACCAGAGTGCAGAAACAGGGGTAGTAGTAATATGCTGAAATGGAGATCTTGTTAAACATGATTTTTTTGGCTGCATTACATTTTTCTTGGAGGGAGTGGAATTTAGGCTACAGCAGGTTGGTGCTCGGGGTTTACTCTCGGCTCCACCTCAACAACTGCTCAGCAATCTCTACCGGTAAAGCTAGGGGTGGGCTACCATATGGTATGCCAAGAATTGAACCAGTGTAAGTCATGTGCAAGACATGTACTCGCTGTACTATCTCACTGAAACACATTAAGAATTTTTGTTCTGACATATTTCAAAGTTTACTGTCAGTCTATCGCACTGTGCTCTTCGGTAAATGGTTCTCACCTTAAGCCCCTTTCCTATCTGTTAGGAGAACAGAATGAAGTGTGCACAGAGAAGTAGAAGCAGGGTGTAGCCTGTGGTTTTGTTGATGGAAACCATTGTGTGGTAAATGAAGGAAAAATGAGCCTGGGAGCAGAGGAAGGAAATCTCTAAATTCAGCATTTTCATTTCTAAAAAGTCATCTTCACAAATTGAGTGTTATCAGTTCATGGTTGGTTGAGTCCTACTCTTCAAGAAAAGGTTGCCCTTCATTAATTTTAGAAACACTGTCGTTGTTCATTGATTTGCTTGAGCAGGCCCAGTAATGTCTCTACTTTGAGACTTGTTGTTACTGTGTCTGGCATATCGAATACATCATGGGTAGCTTACCAGGCTTTGCTGTGCGGCCGAGATACTCTCGGTAGCTTGCCAGGCTCTCTGAGAGGGGTAGAGGAATCAAACCCGGCTCGGCGAGGTTGGCTGTGCGCTAGGCAAACACCCTACCGCTGTGCTATCGCTAATTATTAAATTTTGGTTCCCATCAATATTGCTAGAAAAATGTGTGGATAAAGGAAAGCCGAGTGTATAGTTTATCATACTGGCAAGGTAGGATAGCACCACCTTGACAAAGTCCCACTAAAACCTTGGAAGGAAAGGACAAAACTGAGATCTTTTGTACAAATTTTAAGGTATGGTCTAAGGGTCAGAGAAATAGTAGCACTTGTAGCACTGTCATCCCATTGTTAATCGATTCGCTCAAGAGGGCACCAGTACTGTCTCCGTTTGTCCCTATCGCATGCTAGTGTAGCCCAATGGCATCTGTGCGGTGCAGGAACATGGAGTGAGGCTTGTTACTATTTTTGGCATATTGGATACTCCACGGGGAGCTTGGCAGGCTCTGCCGTGCAGGCGGGATACTCTCGGTAACTTGCCAGGGTCTCTGAGAGGGACAGAGGAATCGAACCCGGGTCAGCTGCGTGCAAGGCAAATGCCCTACGATATTTATCTTGCATGTGGCTGACTTGGATTCAGTCCACAGCTCCATATATATGTGCTCCCCAACATTACCAGGAATGAATCCTGAGCACAGAGCCAGGAGTAATCACTGAGCACCATTGAGTATGCATCCCCCCCTCCCCAACACACACACACCACATACACATATTAGTAGGAAATTTGGATTTGGTTACAGTTGGGAAGGAAATATATTTTGGATATAGCTGTCACTGTATCACTGTAACATTGTGATCCTGTTGTTCGTGGATTTACTCAAGCGGGCGCCAGAAATGTCTCTATTCATCCCAACCGTGAGATTTTAGCAGCCTCTCCTTACTCATCTTTCCCAATGATTGGAAGCTCTGTCAGGGTCAGGGGAATGAGACCTATTATAGTTACTGGTTTTGGCATGTTGAATATGAAACGGGGGGCTTGCCAGGCTCTGCCATGCGGGTGGGATACTCTCAGTAGCTTGCTGGGCTCTCTGAGAGGCAAATCTATCTTTTATCTATCTATCTATCTATCTATCTATCTATCTATCTATCTATCATCTATCTATCTATGATTTGTTGCCTACTGTCTGAACTCCATCAAACATGGTATGGTAATTATGAAAGATGGGTAGGGAGTGTCTTACGATATGTCTGGAAAGTGGCCTAGAGCGTGGTGGTGCTCGGGTAATGGAGGTCGGCTGGCAGGGCTGGGTCCCTTGGGGTGCGGGGGGCTCTTCCCACCCCCCTCTGGGGCACCCAGAGTGAAAATAGCCTGGTGCGGATATAGCGTGGGTTCAAAATAACAACTTTTCAAAGAGCCCTCCAATGCATCTTTTTCCACTGGATTTTGATACAATCTCTACTATTTCAATAAGTGACTTAATTTCCTACTGGGTCCAACATATGCACCTTAAATAATTTTTACCCATCAGAAAGTTCTTGAGGGGCAAAGAGATGCACAAGGCTTAAAGCACATACTTGGCATGAATTCAGTTCTGGTTTCAATCTCCACTGCCACAAGTTCCCTCGAGAATTTACAAGCAATGCCAATGCCCTTGGTCATTTCTGGCACAATGGGACCCAAGTTTTAGTACATCTTGGCAAGTCAGTTTGCCAAAAATCTCAGGGAGGGACCCTGGGTCCTCTGAGCACTGACTGGGAATGCCTCCCTCCCATCAGTTATTGATTTAATTTATTCTTTCCTCTTTTTTAGAGAACAAGATATTCTTCCTTTTAAATGTTTGTAGCTCTGTTTAACCCATTGACCTCCTGTAGCCATTTATCTATAAATCATCTATATTTTGTTAGATAGTCATCTTACTCTCTATGATTCCTCTCCTTTGACCTAAGACATGTATTAGACATCCCTTACTATAAAGTTTTATATTCTGATTTTGTGCATGTCAAAACATGGTTCTCTCGTATTCTTTTCCTTCTACCTCTGTTTGTATCTTTTACTTTGCTGACAACTGCTGAAGCCTTAATCATGAATTTGAAGAAAGAAAATTTTTTCTCTATCCTAAATTGCTTTGTAGGCATCATCTTGTTTTCCAGTCTTTTCTTTCCTGACAGGAATTTAGAAAACATCCTTAATATTGAGTGTGGCACTTTCTCACTTCTATTTACTTTTCATCTCACTATAATTTAGCATTTTTGGTTAGGTTCCAAGTGATTTTCTAAGTTCCAATTTCAACGTAAAATTTAAATTCCTTACCCCTCCAAATTTGACATATAATCACTGTCACTTTATTGAAAACTGCTTCTTTTTCACCCCTTCTTGGTGCTTTTCTGAGCTCACAACATTCTTCTGTTTTGGTTATTATTTCTATATTTGAGCCTTATCTGTCACTATTACATAAGGTTTTGTTCTAGATTCCCTATTTTTAAGCATGGTATCTGAACTCCAGGGTAATTTCAACCATTATCAATTCTTATGACTAATTTCCTAAATTAAAAAATTTATAGCACAATTCTTTGTTTAGTTTCATATCTTAATTTCACAAACAAATGGGCTCAAATTGCAGACTTAACCAGAGGGGTGGGGGCAGCACAGAGGGACTATGGTGGAAGGATTAGTGATACTTTGCTTGGTAGTTGTGTTGTACTAACACATAATTTGGAGAGGTGTGAACCTTTGAAACATACACAGTCATGTAAGCTAATGCTATCTCAATTAAATATATATATATATACACCTTAAATATATCCACCAAAATATTTTTAATGTCCAGTTACCTATTAAACATTTACTTTTGAATAGAATTCACTATTTCCAAAATTAATGCCACTATTTTGGGAAATCTCTTTTTTATATTCTTAACTCAGTTAATGGTTTGGAGCTATAGCACAACAGGTAGGGAGTTTGCATTGCATGTGGCAGACCCGGGTTTGATTCCTCCATTCTTCTCGGAGAGCCTGGAAAGCTACCAAAAATATCCCGCCCGCATGGCAGGGCCTAAGAAGCTCCCCGTAGTGTATTTGATATGCCAAAAACAGTAATGACAAGTCTCACAATAGAGACGTTATTGGTGCCCACTCAAGAAAATCGATGAGCAACGGGATGACAGTGCTTCAGTGCTACAACTTGGTTAATGTAAGCACTATCCACTACCCAGTGTTTTCCCAACTTTTCAATAGAGAAGCATTTCTCTGATAGTCTTGTAGATGAGATTGCAAAGCCTCCAACCTAGATAAACATGTCAGTTGATCCTGTTGGATCATTTTGGAGGCACAGAGAAGACTGAAGAATCATTCCATCTTCTCTGTCAGCTATAGGCTGACCATTTACTTGATCACTGAGAACTGCTCGTTTTATCTACTGTTTTTTAAATCACACAATTGTTTTCTCACTCATTATTGTTACAAAGTTGGTTCTGGTACTCTTAAATGTTTTGGTACATTCATTTTAAGGATTGTTTTCTGCTTATTATGAAAAAAATTGAACCATCTACTCTCATTTTACTGATTTTACCGATAATCTTTATTGGACAATGTTATTTCTTATTTATATTTTTTCTTACTAAAATATAACACCACACACAAACTTTTAACTGTCAAGCTAGTCATACTTTAAGTCCCCAGCTGGGACATGGTAAAAACAGTGATTTGTATGACTAAATGATAATGCACTTCTTTCTTGAGTTTTACCATGAAATTTGAAATTCTTGCCAAGTCAATAATGTTTCACAACATATAGACTTGAGTTTAATTCCCATTATTTCTAATTATTAGTCAGTGCTTTAGAGAGAACTTCCAAAATTTTTAAGCTTCAAGTCCTCCTCTATAAAAAAAAAACACTGAGAGTAGAGAGGGCTGAAGTGATAGTACAGTGGGTACGGCGTCTGCTTGCACGCGGTCAATCCAGGTTTGATTCCCAGCATCCCATATGGTCCCCTGAGCACCGCCAGGAGTTATTCCTGAGTGCAGAGCCAGGAGTAATCCCTGTGCACAGCCGCGTGTGACCCAAAATGCAAAAAAAAAAACCCCACTAATAGTAGAGATTAAATAAAACAGTGGAAACAATGTTTTGAACCTAGTTTTTTTGACAGAGTGTTAGTCCAGATTTTGTAAACCAAGATTGTCAATGGCTAAGAAAATATGATTATTCTCCAAGTACAGAAGAGATGTTCAGGATTCAATGTCATTCCATGAAGAGGGATGACAGGTTTTTCAATTTGCCATAAGGCTATTCAGAAATTTTCATAAGGCTATTCACAATAGCTAGTATCTGGAAACAACTTGAACAGTTGCCCAAGAACAGTCAACTGGATAAAGAAACTAAGGTACATCTACATAATGGAATACTATGCAGCCATTAGGAAAAAAGAAGTCACGAAAAAGGAAACCATGAAATTTTCTTATAAATGTATGGACATTAAGAGTATCATACTGAGTGAAATGAGTTGGGAGAGAGACAGGTATAGAATGACTGCATTCATTACTCATTTGTGGGGTATAAAATAGTATAAGATTAATATCTAAGTTTAGAAAAAACAGGCATGAGGAAAACTGGTTAATGGTTGGAAACTTGCACAAGTGAAGGAGTAGTGAAAAGGGCTTTCATGTGATCTATCAATATTGCTTCTGGGAGTATAACCCTGGAGCTCAAAAACGCACAGCAGAAATGATATCTGCACTTTCAATTTCATTGCAACATTATTCACAATAGCTAGAGTCTAGAAACAACCCATTTGCCTGAGACCAGAAGACTGAGTACAGAAACTATGGTACATCTACACAGTGGAATACTATGCAGCTAGTAGGAACATGAAGCTATGAAATTCGCTTATAAATGGGTGAACAAAGAGAGTATCATATCATGCTGAGTAAAATGAGTCAGAAGGAGCCGGGTAGACTTAGAGTGATTGGACTCATTTGTTGGATATAAAAGATAATAATATGACAATATCCAAGTACAGTAGAAACAAGGGCTAGGAGGATTGGTCCATGGTGGGGGGAAAAGTGGTTGGGATGGAGAAGGGACCACTATGACAAAGATAGTTGGAAATGATGATTTTGCATAAGAACTGCATGGTGAAAGTAGGTAAAGGAATGAACAAGATGACCTCTCAGTATTTGTATCTGTATTGCAAACTGTGATGCCCAAAAGAAGAGGGGATGGGGAAGTATCTGCTACAGAGATTGGGGGCAGAGGGGCAGGAGGGGAACTGGGAATCTGGGGACTTTAGGAGTGGGAAGTGAACACTGGTGGAGGGAATGGGTGTTGTATATATGACTGAAATCTGACCATGAACAGCTTTGTGACTCTGCATCTCACAGTGATTCAATGAAAAAAAATTATGTATTGCTCTTTTAAGTGACAAAGAAATTAAAAAAGTCTAACAAAAGTACAATAATTTTCCCAAGTTTTCCTAGTTACGCAATTGCAAGGCTAAACTGGCATTTGGGTTTATCTGAATAAGGTCAAAACTTTCTTCAATTAAAAATTATTGGAATAAACTTTGTGCTCAGAATGCTTGGAATAAAGTCTATATCCATTAAAAGCTAAAAAAAAATAACCCTAAAGGGGCAAATGATTCTAGTGGGAGTGAGAGATATGAATAAAATAACAAGTAGAATGAAAGAAATCAATGATGGAAATATTCACCAACTGTTATGGAAGCACAAATAAAGGTTGATTTAGCCAGCCTAGTTAGAGTACAGAGGTGGTGAGAGGGAAATTAAGTAGGATTTGCTGAAAGGAGAACACTTAGCTAGAAGTATGAAATGCACAGGAATAAGGAAGAGAGTATATGGGGAGAAATGATGAAATTTACATAAAAAGAATCATAAAAAAATCCACAGGATAGTTACATTATTGTGTTGTGTGATACGGCGCTTTTAGCCCCTGAATAATGCTGTTGCATCCATTTCAGGTAAGGAATAGGAAGGGGTAAAACTGAAGAAGTTACGGTCAGATCATATAAAGAAATTGTGATGCGATCCCCTCCAGATACTAAATTGATTTGCAGAGGTGGACATTGTGTCTAAGTGGAAAGGATATAGATAAATATTTATATGTGGATATAAGGGGGAGACTTGATAAAGCCAATATAGGCATCCAACCTTGGTGATTGGGTAACTGGCGTGAAAATGAGACCACCATGGCTGACGATATTGCCTCCGGATCCAAACCTGAGCTACAGCCTCTGTTTTGTTGCTGCTATTTGTGTGACTAAGGGCAAATCTCTCTGAATCTCAGTTTCTTCAGCTATAAAGTAGGGATGATTTAATAATCTCTGAAGAAACCTTCTATGATTGCTGTGATAGTAAAATGAAAACCAAACCCGTCATATAGAATCATGCACATATTTAACACATAAGACTACATAGGAAAAGAACTTTATCCCTTTGAAATTGAGAGTTCATGTAAAGAGCTAGTTGCTACTTAGGTAACTGTATTTCCTTGGAGTTTTGGAGAAAAAAAGAGTTGGTTAAAGTACAGATATTTTAAAATTTTAATATATAAATATGATAATTAAAAACATGAGGATAAAGTCAGTGGAAGAAAAGAAACAATAAAGATAAGATCAGAGATAAATATAACAGGCTGCCTAGCCAGGCTCACTTAAAATGCCCTCCAAGTAACAAAGTGCCAGCTACACGTGAGCACTGAGCCTGAATGCAAGAATTCTGCGAGCACTGAACCCCAAGTATTGGGTCAGTTTGCTCACCAGTTTTTGAACCCAAAACATGGCTTTTGCTGTGCGAAGCTCCAGGCATCCTCTAGGACCCTGGGACAAAAGCAGACTCTTCCTCTTCCTCCCTAATGCTCTGGTCGTCTTCTTCCCCACCCAGGTCATTTTGCTCACTGGCAGTGCATGCTGGGGGAAAATGCAGCTTAGACAGAGAAGAGAACACCAAGTAAAGGGAACAGCATGCTCAGGATGGGAGGTGGGTGCTGAAAGTAGACTGTAGACCGAGCACGATGACCACTCAATACCTCTATTGCAAGCCGCAACACACTAAAGGAAAGAGAGAGAAAAAGGGAATGCCCTGCCACAGGGGCGGGGCGGGGGAGGGGGTAATGGGGTGTGGAGGTGGGAGGGCTACTGGGTTCATTGGTGATGGAGAATGGGCACTGGTGGAGGGATGCATACTTCATCATTGTATAACTGAAACCCATGCACGAAAGTTTGTAAGTCTGCAACTGTACCCCATGGTGTTTCACTAATAAAAGTGAAATTAAAAAATAAAGATAAAAACACAGTAAAAAATAAATCTGTTTCTGTACAATAAAAATGGTTAATTTGGGGCTGGAGTGATAGCACAGTGGGTAGGGTTTTTGCCTTGCATGCAGCCAACATAGCCAACACAGGTTCAATTCCCAGCATCCCATATAGTCCCCTGAGCACCGCCAGGAGTGATTCCTGAGTGCATGAGCCAGGAGTAACCCCTGAGCATTGCCGGATGTGACCCAAAAAGAAAATAAAATTAAGAATTAAGAGATTTAGTAATTAATATAAATAACAAAATTTCCCTTCCCTTCCCTTCCCTTCCCTTCCCTTCCCTTCCCTTCCCTTCCCTTCCTTTCCCCTCCCTCTCTTCTTTTCTGCCATACCCTTATTCCACTCCACTAACCGCCCCACAGCACCCCCCAGCACAGACACATACATTATTATTGACCATAGGATTCCTGAATTTTAAATTAAATTAGCTATATTATCTTCTAGTCCCTGATCTGGAATCCATACTTTTACTATTTTATTGGGTCAAATGATGTTTTTCAGTAGCCCAGAATTCTTCTACATGCAAACGTATATAAAACTGTGGTAAGTATTAAAAACATAAAATGTACTCTTTAAAAAAAGCATCATCAGATACTCTTCACATGGAGTGAAAATAAAGCACATAAAACTTCCTGACCACATTTTCATGAGTAATTTATATTCATCAGCTTCAGGTTTTTAAACAGTAAAAAAACTAATGAAGCACTGGTGACTGAACACCTATTGCTATGTTCCTTATTATTTTTCCTCTTAAGTCTTAATGAGCTGTAATTACCGTCGCTCATATTTTGTCTCAAACATGCTTTATTGTAACAAAGACTAGTGACAAGTAGCTGTATCTCACTTCAGGAACACCAAACTTACTGCAGATATGTAAATGAGAAGCTACAAAACCAGAGAAGAGCCTGGAGATATTAACATCTGTGTGAATAAAGCAGCCATTTCACAAGTCAGTGGACCTTAAACACAGCAGACATTGAAATCTGTTCAGTACATGCAGTGGATTTTTAAATATGTTCAATTACTGCTTGTCTCCCAGCTGCTCTCTGAACATAGCTTCTATAATATTTAGGGACTTTCTTGGACACCACTGGCATATAAAAAGCGTGTTGTGATTGATAGTAAATATCAAATTAACTGATAATGTGAATTCATAAATTTAAGTCTAAAATTTACCATCCCCAAATATATTCTTGGGCTAGGTTTGCCTCTACAAATTAAGAAGAAGGAATAATAAGAAAATGACTACTGACAACTTATGTCAATATTTTTGACTATCACTTGGAGAATTGTATTTAAAAATTTGTTGAATAAATGAATATACTTTATTTTTATTTTTTGTTTTGTTTTGAGGCCATATCTGGTATTGTTCAGGTGTACACCTGGTTCTGCATTCAGAAATCACTCCTGGAGGATTTGGGAACCATATGGGATGTTGTGGATCAAACCAGGATCTGCTGTGTGCAAGACAATCATTATCTCTCTGCCCCTAATATGTGCACTTTAGTTAAAATTAAAGCAATGCATTTTTTCAGTGAGGTATATAGGAAATAAAGAATATCTTACTTAAAATGTTTTCATCAAAATAAGAACTTTCCAAATCAATTTGAAAGTTAATTTTATACTGGAAAGATACTTTATTGCTCCCAACCACCACCATCTTTTTATTTTTTTCCCCACACTCTTTGATGCTCAGTAGTTACTCCTGACTCTGCCTTCAGGTTAACTTCTGGTGGTGCTTAGGGGACCATATGTGATGCAGGGGATGAAACCCAAGTCAATTGCATGCAAGATACTACGTACTATACTATCTCTCTGGCATC
Organism: Sorex palustris; assembly: GCA_028565675.1. Taxonomy (NCBI): domain Eukaryota; kingdom Metazoa; phylum Chordata; class Mammalia; order Eulipotyphla; family Soricidae; genus Sorex; species Sorex palustris. Next base: position 33,456,014 of record JAOXYA010000041.1, on the reverse strand, counting down.
TCAAAAGATAACTTTTAAAGCATATCCTAATGCGCATTTAAATGTAAAAGAAGTATCTAGAAAACGTGTGTTTGCTTTTTAAACTGTATCAAGTTATATTAGAAATATTTAAAGAGATCAGGCCTATATCTAAATATATGTCTCCCTATAGATGAGTGATCAAGTAATTCTATTATTAAAACAACTCTCACATTTTAAGATAATAAAAATACAAATAATATATCATACAGAAAATATAAAAACCCAAACGCCTTCCTCATTGTATCATGAAATATATATCATTGCTGATATGAACATATTAAACTGCTACATTTTTCCAACATAATTGACAGAATAATATTTTCTATTCCTAATTTTTTAATTAAAAATATTATCGATGAGAAATGTTCTCAGAAATGCTGCTGTTAACATTTAAAATGCAAATTTAATCATTTTATGAGTGCAGAATGGTAGTAAGTTAGCGTTAGTTTCTTCATATGCCTTTGTAATTACAATAAGACTATTCATCATTTAGTCATATTTTAAAGAAACAGGTAATATATCTTTTATAGTTTACACGTATTATTGTAAAAATTCAAAGCCTAAGAATATACAGTAATTAATATTTAAACATTTACTTGACCAAATTCAACTCCATATTTACTTCAATAATCAAGGACTCCTTAAGCACATGAGATATGACAGGTTGCATATGAATTTTAAACTTTCTAAGCTTATCAGACCACGTGAGTGAAAATGATATTTTCAGTGACTGTAACTCAAAGTATTATGTTACAAATAATTTTATTGCTCCCAAAGCATTATTCAATATTATTTCTTTGCCCTAAACATATCATATTTTTGTATTTCCCATGTTATGGGTTCGTTGGCTGCAATGTAAAATATGTTGGAGATAATTAGTGAAGCTATACTTTGATGAAACCTGTGTAAATGACTCAGGATTTGAAGAGTATTATGCCAATCATAAGTCTCATTGTTTTTCCTAAGATGAAGCAGTTTTTGTAGTAAAATAGAATAACAGATATTCTAAAATAATTAAATAATTCAAATAGCAGAAGCTGCCACAGACCACTCAGCCGCAATGAGTC
>JAOXYA010000041.1:33049751-33061939 GCA_028565675.1 Sorex palustris | reverse complement strand
AATTCCTATCCATGATTCCACTTGACTTTATCTTGGGGGGCATTGTTATTAGTGATGTAAATCCAATAATATAAAATGACTTGATTTACAAATACCAGGAGTATCTTTTCTTAATATCAAAAATGAGAAATAATTTACGAACTATGATTTTTCCACAAAAAATTTCTGTATAATTATCTTCATAAACTGCTTTTACACAAGAAATCAATCTCCCTCTCCAGGAGTAACTGGTCAAAATTTCTTACTGCAGATTCCTTTCTTCTGATGAAACTCCATTTGACTCCATTCCTCTTTTGAATATTCTTATCTCTCAGTGTTGGAAATCTCAGTTTTACCGTCTGTTTTCAAAGGGTTGACTTTGCTTTGCTTCTTTACATTGCGTATCTGAGTTTAACAACCTAGTATTTCTGACCTATTGCACTTTGAATGACTCTCTGCACTTCCATTATTTCTTTATTTCTTTACTTATTTATTTTTTTATGGCCAAATCTAGCTCTTAGGTCTATTCTCAGGAAATGACTGCTGAGGGATGGGAAGTTAGGGTACAATATGGGATGCCAAGGAGAGAACCTAGGGCTGGCAGCATGCAAATCCAGCATCTTACTCACTGTAATATCTCTTCAGTGCCAACTTAATATATCTCCCAATTTCTGTATCCAAATCTTGTTTTAAGCAAATTTAATATAATAAATATTAAAATAATAATGAGTGTTTATAGATTAGCACCCACTTTGGTATGTGTATGAACATTATTTAAAATTTAATTCAGTGTCATTTTTTTAAAAATGTCTAAAGCTCAAAGGAAATTCTAAGATGTTGACCTCAAAGCATATAGGATCATCTGCATCCAAGTATCTAGAATCCCTGTCTTGGAAAACAGAAAGCCTAGTTTAGAAAAACAGATGAGTACTTAAGAATTATATAGGATCATCTCTGGTACATAACTATATAAAAATAATCAATCGTATGTGCAGCTGGGATTTATAGGATGAAACAGAGACAAAGCCAACAAGTTAATGTCACCTAAATATGCCATTAAAGAATGAAAAATTTGCCCGGGCTGGCGCGATAGCACAACACGAGGGCATTTACCTTGCGTGCAGCCAGCCCTGCTAAGCCGGGTTCGATTCCTCCACCCCTCTCTGAGAGCAGAGCAAGCTAAGGAGAGTATCTCGCCCCCACGGCAAAGCCTGGAAAGCTACCGGTATTCAATATGCCAAACACAGTAACAACAAATCTCAAAATGGAGATGTTACTATGTGCGCTCGAGCAAATCGCTGAACAATGGGAGGACAGTGTGTGTTTGTAATAAATCTCTTTTAAATTTATATGCATATATTTACTTCTTTGGCTTTTCTTTTGACTTGAACTTATCAAAAGCTAAGGACTTTGGGCTTTTCTTTTGACTTGAACTTATCAAAAGCTAAGGACTGTGGGCTGAATGATAGCTTTTGCGGGCTGGAGTCCTGGGTTAGATCCTCGCACAGCACTGCCCCGCTAAACAGCACTGGGGGCCTGGCCAAAGCACTGAATCCAAAAACTCTGAATCACTATTGGATGTAGCTCTAAACAAAAAATTAATTGATGTTACAGTCATTCCAATTCACATGAAAAAATAAAGTTTCTCTGTTCAATACAAGTAGAGTGCAGCTTCTTAAACACTAGTGAATGTAAGAAGTAATGAATGGTCACACGCTGTCACTATATTTTGACAATAATCCAGAAATGTATAATGATTAGTAGACACTCTGCCATTTCTTTCTGAAAATTAGGAGTGAACTTTGATATGATGATGGGGAATCCAACAATGAGTATATAGAGTTGTTCAAGATGTAGAACGATAACTTTTTCTATTATCTAGTAATATAATATATATAGGAATGCCAGAACAGTGACCTGAGAAATCTTGGATACTGGGAGATGTAATTGGGAAATATATATTATGCATATAAAGAAGTGAAGTATGACATCCTGGAGAGAAATAATTGGGCACCTCCATGAATGCCCTGTGAAGATTTTTCCTATACACAGAATTGCTGCACATATGGGTCTATTTTGCTGGTAGTTGCCTAATGTTTCAAAATGAAGTATGTGGCTGGATGAAAAAGATGGGTTCAGAATGAAGTAGTTGACCCTAGGAGACTGGGCAGTGAGAAATAAAATCTTCTTCACGGGAATTGTTGCCAGTGCAGTTTTAGATGTATGAAAAATTGCTTAACTAAAGCTTCTTGGAGTCAGTTCCTTGCCATTTCCCTAGTAATGTAATTTTATCCATTAAATGCATATGTAGTCCAAATTATATCATAACGATGTGTGACTTAGCTTTTCTCCTGAGAAAAAGTAAAGGATAAGCAATCTGACTAGGTTTCCAGTATTTATACCAAGACGAAAAAAAATGGTGCTTGTTAAAAAAATAGATGCTGTTGTGTATTATCTAAAGGCTGCGGAGACTTGAATTGTATGTGTTCTTTAAAGTGTTGCTTCGGTAAAAAATATTCTCATTAAGGAATAATGTAGCATGGCGACAAATGTAGAAAATTCAAATTTGTTTTTGAGTTTCAACTGCTAATTAGTGTCACAGTGCTGTATGAAACAGCAATTCGTATTAATGGGATCAAGATACTAAATTTTGAAATAAGCACTGGCTTTCAGAAGAATGTATCAACGTGACATGTACAAACCATAAGCCTGATAGGCTATTTGCAATGAAAGAGGAAACTTACAAGCAGCACAGTCAGCCTTTATTTAAGAAATGAACATAGGCAGTGCACAACTATCCTGAAGCTTTGAGAAGTAGTAGAAAGCTCATACCCACCTTCATTTAATTGCGAATAAAAGGTCGTTTTGATTTGTATTCTACTTTTGAATATATTTCCCAATAATCTTAGGCAGTATCTCTTTACTTTATGCAATCTTCCAAGAGTTACTTTACATGACTCATTAAAGTGTGTCAGATTCTTGACTAAAACTAGCTATCGTTTCATAATAAATATATTTCTGGACCACTATATTCTATCCAAAAGAAAAAAGCAATTCTTGCAGATTTGCTTTTATATAAATCCGTAGTATTCAATAGTTTGTTGTACATATTTAATTCAAACATCAAAATAAAAATTTTAAGGGGAGATTTATAGTAACTTATTTGAATAGAGGAATTATTTGACTTATTGGTATTGGGTTTAAAGTATGCCATTACAAAATATAAATATATGATGAAATTTAAGGTTTATAGATGATAAAACCACATTTATATTCCTTGAACATAATTTTTATGTTCTGCAAAACAAAAAATATAGAATATCAGTTTGTCAACAAAAACTTTTCTCACAGACAGCATGTAGAAATGAGTAAACAGCTTTTGTAGTCATACAACTGACTACATTATGGACATATTTTTATTGAAAAAAATTATATAAATGTTATTCAAATGTAATCCAGAAATTATAAACATATTATATTTTTTACACAAATTTGGTCTGTGTTATAGTGCAAATTATTTAGGGAGAAAAATGTAGAAATTAAATTACACCATCAGAACATTTGGAAAAAAAAGTAACACTAAAAATTTTAAGGTCAGATTAAAACCTTACCATAGTATTTTTAAGTTACCAATCTTTCCCAGCATCATTTTGAATTAACATACACTATGCATTGCATTTTTTGAGCAACTTTAAATAATTTATTTTATAATTTATCGTAAGTTAAATAGAGCTTCATAATCTTTAAGAACCATTATATACTGTAATTATATTATTTTGCTTAACAATAGCACCATGACCAGCACTAAAAGATCATGTACAGTCTTCCTTAATATTTAAGACAAATGGTTTGAGTTTCTTATCTTATTAATTTACTATACTGATGTAGTAATTAAGAGACATTTAAAATATTACAGAGCAAACCATTAAATAAGGATTCCCTTCGTGTCCAAAAGTTACTCTTTTTTAACTATTTTTACAATTTGATAATTTTATTTTGGGTCAAAAATATACTCAAAATGATAAATTCCAAAGATAAAGACAGAATATTGAAATCAGCAAATTCAAAAAGGGAATTTACATCTAAGGGAAAGCCCATATGATGTAAAGCTGATATTGTAAATGGTACTCCACAATCCAGAAGAATGCCAGAAGAATATAAAATTATATAGTACTAAAACTCAAAAATTAAATGAATATCTCACTAAGAACACTCTATCTGGATAGATTATCATACACATATGATGAACTATACAGAGCTTCACAGACAGCATAGAGAATTCATTGATTTGAGACCAGTTTTGGAAGAAGCATTAACAAAGCTCATTTAAAAGTACAGGAGAAACTTACCATCGTGTGGCATTAAAAATTACACTCACTGTAGGTGCATATGTTTGTCCTTTGCTAAGAAAGGTTAAAAATATATAGTGATTAACCGTCACACATTTACTATTTGCAGATTTATTTCCTGATAATGTTATTTGCCATTCATTTAAGTTTTATTAGACCAAATAATATAAAATAAATTTGGTATATGCCTGCTAAGGAGACAGGCTGGGTGATGGGAGAGAACCTGGGGGTATTGGTGAAGAATAGAGGACACTGGTATTGGGCCTGGTATTGCAACACTGTATGCCTAAAATAATTCTAATATCAACAACTTTGTAAATCTTGGGGTCTCTATAAAATACAAAAATATAGTATGAAATTAGTCATGCACATTGTACTTGTCTAGCTATATCTCTGTAAACATCCTTCTGCCTGTATCTCTGGCTGTCTCTATAAAGATGGAGTTAGTTCTTCTGGTATAACTGTGTAATAGAGGGCTAGTAAAAATGATTAGAAAGGGAAATTGTTGTAAAGTATAAGGTGATAAGATGATGCTGATTGAAGACTGGAGAAAAACAGAGAAAATAAAGGAATTATGGTAAAGGGGAAGGAAGGTGCAAAGAGGGAGAGAAAGGGGGAGTGAAGGGAGGAAGAAAGCAGAGAGCAAAGAAAGGAAGGTAAAAGAGGAAATATGGAAAAGAAAAATGGAGGAAAGACAGGGAGGGATGAAAGACAAATCAAAAATAGCTGGAGAGTAGGAAAGATAAATAAAAGTGAATAGAGGGGAAGAGAATAAAGAAAATGGAAGGGAGGAATGTAGGAAGGGAGAAAAGATGGAACTCAAAACCTTATGCTGGTAAATTCCATTTCATTGTTGCTGCATCCATACTCAAAAGGTTTTGTGATAAGAAATGAGAAATAATTTACATGTAAATAATTTACTTATAAATGTACTCACATCTCAAGCTGAGGTGTTTGAATCTTTTTCATTACTTTTAGGCATATTACACATTTTGGGGGTTACCTGCATCTCAATCTGCCATGTGAAATTCTTTTGACTTCATCTCCTCTGAAGAAGCCTGTGTTTTCTCTTGAACAAGTCTTCCTTATTCTCTCCCACCCCTCTATTCCTTGTCTATATCTCTATATAAAACTATTTTACTTAAAAAAAAAGATGGACATTTAACAAACAAAAGACATTATTTGTTTAAAAACTATTCAGGCATAACATTTTTTTCTTACTCTCACCTCAGACCAAATACAAACACAACTTAATTGAAATTCTCATTACTATGTGGTAATGTACAACTTTAGGACACATTTCTAATTATCCAGCTGTTACTAGATCTGAAGTAACATAAATTTCAGTCATTCTTAAGTAACATAAAATTCAGTAATTCTCAATGCTCATGGATGGACTTGTGCTGTGTACAATAGCTTAGGTTTCTCCATTCTCCGTTTGAATAATCCTATGTCTCTTCAATTTCAGTTTCATACCATCATACTTATTCAACTAAGGAGTGGTTTATTCATGTTGTTTTTCAAGAACCACTACAGAGTTTTGCTCCATGGCCTTGGAGTCCAGCCACACATTCTAGGGGAAAAGGGAGCTCAGATAGAGAAAGGATCACCAAATAAAGGGTGTTGGGAAGATCCTCCCAGGATGGGAGAAGCATGCTGAATATAGACCAAATATGATTGCCACTCAATGCCTCTTTTGCAAACCACATCACCCAAAACGACAACACCCAAAAGGAGAGAGAGAACAAAAGGGAATATCCTGCCACAGAGGCAGGGTGGGATGGGGAGATGGGGGTGGGAGGAATATGGGGACCCGTGGTGATGGAAAATGGGCACTGGTGGAGGGATGGGTGTTTGATCATTGTACAACTGAAATCCAAGCACAAAAATTTGTAAGTTTACAACTGTACCTCATGGTGTTCACTAATAAAATTTTTTTTAAAAAAAGAACCACTACAACTTAATCTGCAAACTTAATTTAAAAATCTAACCACATGGTGTAGAAAAATAAGGCAGTTCAAAATAAGTTTCTTGAATATTGTCTTAAAATTATATTTAAATTTAAAGGCAATTTATTTTTATTTAAGGTGGCCAATCATAGGTTGAGGGAGAAAGAACATTTGCCTTATATAGAGTCAACGATGGTTTGATTTCTCAGAACCCCATATGATTAGCTGAGGACTACCAGAAGTGTTCTCTGAGCACAAAGCCAGGATCAAGCCCTGAGCATAAATGGCTGTGACCAAAATACAACAAAACATTTTTAAAGTATATGCCTGTAATCAGTTGATATGATGCTGGTATTTTGCTGTCAGAAATGTTTATATAAAACTATATTTCATTCTTGTCCTGATCATGGTCTACTATAATGCATTACTTAAGAACACTGTTAATGTGGACAAAGAGATAGAATAGGAGGTAAGGCTTATCATGCAACCTACCTGTGCTATGACTCTGATTCAGGTTTTATCACTACATATGTTTACCTGACAACAGCCAAGTGTCATTTCTGAGTAAATAACCAGGAGTAAGCCCTGATCACAGTCAGGTGTGGTCCACCACAAATAAATAAGTAAATAAATAAATAAACTGTAGCGCTTTTCTCCCATTGTTCATTGAGTTGCTTGAGTGGGCTCAGTAACATGTCCATTGCAAGACTTGTTACTCTGTTTGGCATATAAAATACGTCACAGGTAGCTTGCCAAGTTTTGCTGTGCAGGCGAGATATTCTCGGTAGCTTGCGGGGCTCTCTGAGAGTAGCGGAGGAATCAAACCTTGGTCAGCCAGGTCGGACACGCTTAAGGAAAATACCCTACCGATGTGCTAAATAAATAAAATGAATATAAAATCAAAAAAAGTTCAATATTTATAAAGTCCAACATTAACATATTCTAGAGACTAATGTTATTTGCTAAATTCTTTTACCTTGATATATGATTATTTATGTTAGTAGTTTCCTTGTCGACCATCTATACTCTTTTCATTCAAATATTTAATCTGAAAAAATTACTTAAAAACTGTTCAACCAAAGAACAAGCACTGTTGCTTCTTACTACACCATATTAAAGATATGACTTCTATTTTGAAACAATTTTTGCATTTTTAAAAACAAACATTGTTCCCCCATTGTTCATCGATTTGCTCGATCGGGCCCAGTAACGTCTCCATTTTGAGATTTGTTGTTACTGTGTTCGGCATATTGAATACTGGTAGCTTGCCAGGCTTTGCCGTGTGAGCGAGATACTCTCGGTAGCTTGCCGGGCTCTCTGAGTGGGGTGGAGGAATTGAACCCAGCTCAGCTGGGCTGGCTGTGTGCAAGGCAAATGCCCTACTGCTGTGCTATCGTTCCAGCCCATTTTTAACAGTATATTTTGATAAAAATCCTTTTCATTGAAACCACTGTGTTTTTGATTGCTTGGGTCTTGGTTTTTGGACCACACCTGGTGGTGTCCTGTTTTCCTTCTGGCTCTGTGTGCTCAGAGGACAATATGAGAATGCTGGGGATCAAAACCAGTTCAATCCTAGAAGAGGTAAATTCCCTACCCACAATATTTTCTTTCTTACCTGTAGAAAGTTATTTTAATATGTCACAGGATATGTTGAAGATAATCATGTCATAACTAAAGTGGTTGAGTGCAATTTTTAGCATGTTGGGAGGCCCATGTTCATACTAGCTATCTCATATTCCTTGTTGTACTGGAATGACCTCAATCACGGTGTCAGGAGAATTCCCCAGGTACTGTTAAATATGGTCAGTAAGCCAAAATATATAAATAATATGACAACAAGAATAAAAGCAAATGTATTTACCATCTATAATTTCCTGTTTTAAATCTAAATATCCTTATTTATTCAACAAAGCAAATATCTTAATATATAAAATATCTGTATATATGTACAGTACATAATAGATTTGATGTTTCCTAAACTTCCACATGATGGAAGTTTTCATTTAGCATTCATTTTTTTCAGCAAATTGAATAAAGGATAAGATATGAAGTAAAGGTACAGACAACAGATGGTGGGGTAGACACCAGAAGTACAAATACAAATCTTTTTTCTAATGACAATTTAAAAAACTGAAGGAGTTTAAAATGATCCATGACAAAGCAAGATTTAAATTTTGGAAACATCACTGTACATACATGTTAGACCATGGATAGTAGATGAAGGAAATAGAAGAAAATCAATTAGGCGGAAGTTTTAGTAGTCCAAAGCAAGATGAGATTATGCTATGGTTTACGGCAGGAAACTGGACAAAACTAATAATATTCAAGATACATTTTGAAGTAAGATGAAAAACATGCATTGTTGAATTAGTTATAATGTCTAAGGCAAAGAAGGGAATGGTGCCAATTCAATTTCCTTCCTACTATTTTTGCAACACAAACACTAGAACATAAAATTATCATTGGTTTCTTCATTTATTTACATGATCTCTAAATACAATTTTCCTTTTTATTTATATCACTACATTTAAAAAACAGTTATTGGGGCTGGAGCAATATCACAGCGGGTAGGGTGTTTGCCTTGCATGCGGCCGACCGCGGTTCAGTTCCCAGCATCCTATATGGTCCCCTGAGCTCCGCAAGGGATAATTTCTGACTGCAGAGCCAGGAGTAACCCCTGTGCATTGCCGGGTGTGACCCAAAAAGCAAAAAATAAAATAAAATAAAATAATAAAAATAAATAAAAAATAGTTATCTACTCCCTTGAACTACTAAAGTTTTCTGGTAATTCATACTGTGGAGCATCTTTCATACTTTTGAACACTATTAACCTTAATTTAAATGATAATTGATTATTATTTAAATATCATTATAATTATATAAAATCTCATGTACCATTGATGAAAAACTATTGTTGTTCTATCAGTTACTTAAAAAAAAACTGATAATTAAATGGTAGAAAAATATCCAGATTTCTCATATTTGTTTTGTCTGGGTCTTTTCTGATGGTGCATCTTCTTCTAGACCAGGTAGATACTGCCTTAGAGGTTCTAAAAAACTCACCAGACTTCCTTAGGGGATGCTGTCTCCTTCTTTAAGGCCCCATTTAAGTTTCCCCCAACCAGCTTGATGGGATTGTTTTAGTGGAGCTGTTAGATTTTTGTTAATGGGAAGAGTTTTGGTGAAATAACTGATGCAAGAGATTGTGTTGTGATTTCCAATGGTAAAGTTTTTGGTCAGCAGTTCCCTAAAATTAATTAATCACTATTAATTAAGCATACACTTCAGGGGCTACAAACAAAATAAAAATACATGTTTTGCATAATTTGCCCAAGGAGGTCACTTAACACACAAAGAATAATAAGAACAACAACCTATCTTGAGGAGGCTTAACAGGGTATCTGATTTGTGGAATTTTCATGCATATTATTTAAATGTAATTTTGTCAGAAAAATATTATGAGCCAAAAAAAAGAGAGAAAGAAAATATGAACAGGGAGCTGGAGAAATAATACAGTGGTTAAGGATTTGCCTTTCATGCATCTGACTCCAGTTTTGTCCCCAGAACCACATATGGTCTCCTGAACACCTCTAGAACAGATCCCTGAGCACTGAGCCAGGAGGATCACTAGTTGTTTGGGCCCAAAGATCAAAATATCATCAAAAACAAAAATAAAAACAAACAGGACAAAACCAACCCTTAGTACTGGTGAGGTTTCTCTTGATCACCCCTAAGCACATCCAGGATGGCTGTAGTAGTCCTTAGCACCACCCGTCCTAAGCAGCACCGCTTACATTGATTAGGTAGAGAACTAAACTGTCAGGAGCCCATGTTAGGTCTTAGGATCAACAAAAATGACCTCTAGTTTCCCAAATCAGTGATAGAATCTCATCAACTCAAAAATAACCCCGAAAATTATCATCTATTTGCAGCAATAAAATTAGTCAGTATAAATTTTACTGAAGAAATGTAGACTATATATTTAAAAACCAGCTGTTATACATATATCTAAGATATTAAAAACTATCCACAAAGAATTAAAGAAAATTATAAGAATTATTTATTGAATTATAAATGTCAAGATACATCAATCTTTAAACTTAGCACAACCAAAAAATTTTGGAGTGAAAATTAAAAGGAATGAAATAAAATAACTGAAGGAGTGCATAGGTTTGGAATCAATGAGAAACAAAAATATTAAAAAAGAAAAGAATCCAAAGGAAGACCAGTTTGTACATGGCTCAGCAATAAAATACACACCTTGCATTGCATGTGACCTCAGTTTAATCCCTGGCACCACCACCCACACAACGAAACCAACAAATAAAACAAGCGTTCCAGAATAAATTAGTGAATGGGTAGGTAAATGATAAAATGAGATCACCTCTTCTTCTAGGAATGGAAGAAAAAGTAGGAAAATAAAGGAACACATTCCAGACCAGCTTGCCGTGAGATATCATCTAGTATACTAACAAAAGCCTATCACAAGGCTCATAAAGAAAAGAAAATGTAGACTTACAATTTGAAGATATGAAGGTTGATCAAATACTTCCCAGAGCTGGTGAAAAATATCAATTTAAACATTCAAGAGTAAGAGAAACACAAAGAAACCCAAACTTAGACACAAAATGATTAAAGAAAATGTTGAAGTGAAAACAAGGATCATCAAAGCATAAAGATTAAAAAAGATCTCTTCAGGACAAGTGAATCCCAATAATATTTATGGTTATATCTATCACCATATTTCTTTAAGAGTAACAAAAAAGTTTTGAAATAAATGAACCAATAGGGCACACACACACACACACACACACACACACACACACACAGTGTGATACAGGAATTGGCTCACAGGATTTTGGAAAATTAAAAAGTCCAAAATATGTAGAATCTTCAGTGTGGATTTTAGTAGACTTGAGACCCAGAAGAGTTAGTGCTGCAGCTCCACTTGGAAAACACATACTTTAGGTGGAGACTTAAGGAAAAATGTTAATGCAAATCAAATCTGAAGATTGTTTTTTATGTATGTCATGTTTTGGGAACATACCCAAGTAGTGCTCAGAGTTTACTCCTATGCTCAGTGATCACTCTGGGAGAGCTCCGGGGATTCTATTCAGTGCCAGAAAGTAAACCCTGTTGACTGCATGCAAGGCAAGCTCCCTTTCCCGTCTTGTATTTCTTCAGCTCTGCTAAAAAATTGTTCTCTTGCTTAAGAAACTTTTTTTTTCTTTCCAGAGGGTAGTTCTTAAGGCATTTAACTGATTTTATGAGAACCACCCATGTTAAGGAGGATAATTTACATTTCTCAAAGTTCAACAATATAAATATTTATCCACTCAAAATATCCTCCAAAGAGACACATAATCTTAACCATCAGACATGACATGTTCAAATTGTATAAAAAAAATCAAGCAAGAGACTTACATAAAATAAACCTGTCTTGAGAAATAAATTTAGAACATAATCTTAAATAAATTTTATTTAAAAAATTATTCTTACATAACTTTTCCACAACAAGCAGCAAAGATCTCTGAGAAACTCCTCTGTAAGGAATCTATATAGTAATTCAAATCTATGAGAAACAAAACACCAATAAAGTACATATGCAAAAATAAAATATAATATAAATGCATACCTTTAGCTTATGTTTTAATAGATTTTATAATTTATGCATTAAACAATAATTATAAAAATGTAATCATATCTTTATAATATATAAAAATTTAATCTGCATTATAATAGCAGCCCCAAAGAAAAAGAAGTTATATAAGAGTTATGTTAGAGCAAAGTCTTTTTTTTATAATATTGAAAGTTTGTTGGTACTTATTAAAATTAAGGTAAAGGCCCTCCCGTTGTTCGTCGATTTGCTCGAGCAGGCCCAGTAACGTCTCCATTGGAGACTTTGTTGTTA
>JAOXYA010000041.1:32873782-32885664 GCA_028565675.1 Sorex palustris | reverse complement strand
GTGGGGTGTGAAATGCCATGTCCAGAAAGAGTTAGTGTTCCAAAGAGCCAAGGAGATGTTTCTTATTCACCTTGAGGGCTGCCAAGTGGAAGTTAGCTGTCTAAGAACTGATACACCATTTTGAAATATGTATCCTGAGAGTAAAATAGGGTTCACTCACCTTTGTCTAAATCTATAGCAAGCCTACACATGAAAACTAAAATCAACCAGTGTATTTATGAAGGAAACTGACATTAGTTGAAAGAAACTAATTGTAAAACTTTTCATTTTGTCTAAAAGTTCTCTGAAGATAACATTTTTTTAAAAATGTGTATCTTGGGTTGTTATATATGATACTCTCCAAATGGTGGGCCATTAATTCACTGTCTTATCTTTCTAAATCCACTCATCTTTTTTCTCATATTTTACTTTATCTTGAGTTTTCTTATATAATGTAAAGCTCTGAGGTATATATAGCAGAATAACTATCACTTCTATACCCATTATCCCTAAAGATTCCCCTCCACTGATATTACTGTCACCTCACAAAAATGTAACCTTGTCTCAATATTTAGTTCCTCATTCCCACTCCTTCACAGAATTAACATTTGATGGTCCCATCCCTACTTTGTGTCACCCTTACTTATACACATAAACTCAAACTTAAATCTGACTTCAAAGTAAAGGAAACTCAAGACACAACAACTTTATAAGCTGCAAGATGTTTACATGAGTTTTCAACTTGATATATAAATTTTAAGATTTTTCCATGACTCCCATCAAGGTTGTTAGATCTCAGGACTTAAACATGTCAAATGAGTTCACCATATGCACTTGCTGATGATTCAATAAATATTCATTAAGGAAAATATATGTGCCGGCACTGGTGATAAAGCAGTTCTCAAGAAAAATTTTAATTGTATTTACCTTTTACCTTTTATATATTTTTAGTTTTCTCACTTTCATTATAGTTTAAGTAACATAGTTACCATAGTATCCCGCCCAAACAGAAAAGCCTGGTAATCTACCCATGACGTATTCGATATGCCAAAAACAGTAACAACAAGTTTCACAATGGAGATGTTACTGATGCCCTCTTGAGCAAATTGATGAACAATGGTAGAACAATGCTACAGTTATAGAATTAATGTGCAAATTAACTGTACACCACCACCAAAGAGTCCATGAACCTCCACCAATGTATGTCACTTGATTCCAATATTCACTCTCCTCTCCCACCACTGTTAATCACTTTCCAACATAACTTCAGAAGAAAGCATTTTCTTACATGTTCAATCTCTACCATTCTCTCTGTTCATGCTCTTCTCACTGATCAAAAAGTTAGGTAGTGAAAAGTCTCTGCTCAACAAGAACATAAGAATGAGCATGAATAGGGAAGAGCTTACCATATCCTTATACAGCAATTAGCTGGAAGCTTGCAGAGCCCAATTGTGTTTGGAGAAGAGGGAAAAGACAAGAAGTAGAGCTAGAAATGAAAGATAAAAATATTTTTATATTTTTATATAAGATAAAATTTTTATATAAGATAAAATAAGTTGTCTCTGGAAGAGTGATGGATTTTAATCTATAAATGACATACCTGGAATAATAGCTTTTACTATATATTACACCATCCAATTAAGTTCTCTATCTTACCAGTAGAAACAAATTTCTTTTTTGCCCTTATTGAGTTTATATGTTCACCAATGATTCAGTGCTTTTGCCCTTGAAGGGTATTTTCTTAAAATTCTCTTATAAAATATATCTGATTCCTGCTGTCAAGCTTTTCTCATATTTTTCCTTTTACTTTACAAAGCAGAAAGATAACACAAAGAGATGAAGATAAGGAAAAGGTTTTAATGTTTGGGATGTGATTAATTGAAATAGTGCAGCTTATGTTCTCCTAGAATATGTTTCTTTATATAAAAACATTAAATAACTAATAAACATGCTAGTTGTTTTTATTTCTCTGAAAATCATTTGGATTTTATTTAAAAACAGTAAATAATAAATAGCTCTTGAAATATGCCAGGGACCAGAGAGACTACTCAATAAGCTAAGCCCCATGCTTTGAGTGGAGGAGCACCAGGTTTGATCCTCAACAATATATGGCCGCTGAGCAACAGTGGGATTGATTGCCAAGCACATAACCAAGATTAATCCCTGAGTTCCACTGGGTTGCCCAACACACACACACACACACACACACACACACACACACACACACCTACAAAAGTTAAAAAATGTAAACTGTTAAATCAACTAACACTTGTACTCAACTCACTCAAGTGTGTGTGTGTGTGTATGTGTGTGTTGGAGCAGCATGTAGTTGTGATAAGGGTTTACTCCTGGCTCTGCAGTTAGAATTCACTCCTGGTAGTCTCAGGGGACCAGATGGGATGCTGGGGATGCATCCTAGTTCAACTACATGGAAGGCAAGCACCCTATCACTGTATCACTGTCATCCTGTTGTTTATCAATTTCCTCAAGCAGTCACCAGTAAAATCTCCTTCTTCCTAGCCCTGAGATTTTAAGAAGTGCCACATTCGAGGCTCTTTCAGGGTCCCGAGAATGAGACCCATCATTGCTACTGGTTCTTGGCATATTGAGTACACCACGAGGAGTTTGCCAGACTCTGCCACGTTTGGTAGCCTGCCAGGTTCTCCAGAGTAAGAACTAGATAATAAGATGGAGATCTAAGCCCCAGCTCCCACACAACCTGGGTTCCTCTGCCGGTTTTTTCATGCGTGAGGCTCATCCGAACGTGTGGAGAGTGGTCTTAAGCATGGCTGTGGCTGGAATCAGAGGTCTTCAGCTGCAGCGGCTCTGCTCGAGGCGAAGAGGAACACTCAACCCACCCCCCTCCAAGGGATCCCTGTGAGGACAGGGTCTTGGCCGTGGATGGGATTACATGGAGCCGGGGGCAGTTGGTGGGTGTAAGACCTACCTACTGGAAGATGGGGAATCTGGATGGAGGAGGCCCAGTCCCGATCCGAGCAGGCTTGGAGATCTCTGCCCCGGGTCCTGCACACCTGGGTTCCTCTGCCGGTTCCTTCATACATGAGGTTATATAGGCAGTGTCCTGCCTCTGCGCCTGGCTGTCCTCACTGGGGCCCCTTGGAGGAGGGTGGGTTGAGTTTCCCTCCCCACCCTGAGCAGAGCCCCTGCAGCTGAAGACCTCCGGTTCCAGCGACAGTCATGCTTAAGACCACTCTCCACACGTTCGGACAAGCCTCACACATGAAGCAACCGGCAGAGGAACCCAGGTGTGCGGGACCTGGGGCGTAGATCTCCAAGCCTGCTCAGAATGGGACTGGGCCTCCTCCAGCAAGATTCCCCATCTTCCAGTATGAAGGCATTGCACCCACCAACTGCCCCTGGCTCTGTGTAATCCCATCAACGACCATGACCCAGAGACTATAAAACCCAGCTCCCTGAAGAGAACAGCGCAGTCTCCTGCTCCCGTGCCTGGCTGTCCTCACAGGGGCCCCTTGGAGGAGAGCAGGTTGAGTTTCCCTCCCTGCCCCGAGCAGAGCCCTGGCAGCTAAAGACCTCCGGTTCCAACCACAGCCATGCTTAAGACCACTTTCCACACGTTCAGAGGAGTCTCACACATGAAGGAACTGGCAGAGGAACCCAGGTGTGCGGAAACTGGGGCGTAGATCTCCAAGCCTGCTCAGATCGGGACTGGGCCTCTCCACCCAAGCACCCTATACACTGTCCTGTCTCTCCAACCCCAAATTCAAACTTTTAATGACAACAATTTCACCCTTCAACAATCTTTCTACCCTCAATTTCAAAACACCATTCCTTTTTATTTTTCTTTTTGAAACCACCATTCTACTACATTTAAGTGATCATTCTTTCATTAAGTCATGGAAGCCAGCAAAGAAATTTATTAGTCCCTCCTCTCTTTTCCATATGGTTATAGCTTCTATATGAGAAACACTAAATAACATTTTTAGTGTTAGTAACTTTTAGTTTGTGTAAGTGCATAAAAGTAAATTAAAGGTCACCAATCTGCACTGCAACTCTTGTGTGTATATATCTTAAGAAAACTATAAAATAAGCAGCAAATCCAACATCCGATACAATATTTATAAAATAAAAGACAATTTAAGGGTCTTCCTCTATTTATTTCTAAATCACTTTTCCTCTTCCAAGGAGTAGTCACTATTTTAATGTTTTTGTTATTCCCTCCTCTGTTTTTCCATATGGCTGTAGCTTCTATATGATAACTTTTACTTTGTGTACATGCATAAAAACAAATTGAAGATCACCTATCTGCAATACAACTCTCTTCAGCCAAATAAACAGTACTTCTTTTTTGTGCTTTTTAGGTGTACACCCAGTGGTGCTCAGGGCCTATTCCTAGCTCTGTACTAAGTAAGGAATCACTCCTGGCAGGATTCAGGGTAAAATACAAGGGTTGATTCTGGATTAGCTGTGTGCAAGGAAAGCACTCTATCTGCTGCGCTTTTTCACTGGCTCCCAAACTACAATACTTTTATGAATTTTAAAGGAAATTTCTTCTAGTCAGTAATGTAGCTCAAGGGGTAGAGCATATTCCGTGCATGTGTATGGCCATGTGTTCGATCTCCCACACCACGGGCACTTGTCCACTGCCTATACTGCACAGAATGAGACCCACAATAGTTATTATTATAGTTTAGGTAATGTGCTTACAACACAGTTAATGTACACAGTTACAGAGCATCACTGGCACCAAAATACTAAAGATCCCAGAGCACCGTCCTCATGCTAAAAATGCAATGTCCCTCAGCTATGCAGCAGTGGACCCTAAAGGATAATGGTTATCCTGAAGAGCCTAGGGTAGAGTATTGGGCTGATAAGTGAGCCCCAAGAAAGAATATAGAGGGAAGGCAACTGTGAAAGCTGCTCTGTATACACACATACATATACAGTCTCTTACAAGGAGTTAAATCTAATTCAGCATGCAAAACAAGAACTCAGAAAGCGAAGCTGGGAGGCATGGAGAACTATTCTCAGACTTTGAGACCTGGAAAGAGGAATTTCCAAGTGTGCCTGGTCAGACTTCAGTATTGTGGTGGTCTAGGTCACAGGCTCCCAAATGTCTTTGTTCTACTACTTCTCAAGCAACTACTGTCTCTTTGGGTTACTTCAGTACCCTGAGGAAATAGTTTCACCCACTTTAGGAAAACTGGCCTGCAGATTCCTCTGAGGCTCCTTTTTTGTTGTTGTTTGTTTACTTTTTCATCCCTCCTGAGTAAAATTATCTACAATGATACTATTCCTACCTGACTATAACATACTAGTGGTAGTTGAACACTCGGAGAGGTAAACAACTGGTCAGTTTGTTTCACATGTGTAGATCAGGGAGGAACTTGAGTGGGGGACTGGGATATACTGAAGGAGCTACACGGAAGAGGATCATTTATGTCTGTTCTTGATTAAAATTGTCAGATATGAAACTTAGAGTCAATACTATAATAAAATAATAGAGGGATTTGGGAAAGAAGAATTTTCTTTTGTATGTTCAGGGCCATGGTGGTTGGGAAGTAGGGGTAAGGATATGAGATTGAATGCCAGAGAACAAAACATGGTAGGGAACCATTTATGTGATTTCTAATAAAATCTGCTTTTTGGTGCCCGGGGTAATCCCCTTCAAGCACAGGCTGAATGATAAGGTAAAAGTGAGGAACTGATTGCTAAGAAAATGTTATAAAGCCACTGACTTCTATATTGAGTAGGATCTCTCTCTCTCCCTTTCACTCTCTCTTTACCTTTCAGGCTCCCTTTCTCTTCCTCTCCCTCTCTCTCCTCTTCTTCCTCTTCCTCTTCATGTCCCTCATCTAAGAGACTTGTTTTCTGAGACCAAGCCCTGACAATAATCATATAAGATGATCTGGAAATAATATCAGTCCCCTTCAATTGGAACCTTAAGATTAGACCACTGCCCCACTCAGCAGAAATACCGCAACCTAGTATCAAGAGACCCAGAGACATAACTATATCAACAAAGTCACCCCATAATATTCCTGAGCCAAAGAAATGGTGCGATATTCAATGTTAGGTTTAAGATATGTAGTTTGGTGTTAATTTGTAACATAGAAACAACAATGCAAATTTTGTTCTATGATAATATAATACTAATATAAAATATCTAACTTAGATTTTCAATGGTATCAATAAATTTTTGATTCCTGAATCTAGATGCCTTACTAGCTAAAGCCATATTCCTGCAAGACTAAATTTTCTAAATGGGTAAAATTAGACAAAATTTTATACAAAATTTAGTATCCTCATTGATAACAGCTTCAAGAAAAGGGATTATTGTGATAATAATAAAGCAATTATTATAATAGCATCTTCATTTATATAGGGTTTTAGAGTTTACAGAGCAATTCACATAAATGACCCATTTGTGCTCTCAGAAATAGCTCTATAAATTTGATTATTATAATTTTACTTTCAAAGATAAATAAAATATGTAACAGAACTATAAAATAGGTCCAAACTCATCCTCTATTAAGTAGCAATATAGATCTTGAACTTTTGCCTTCTGTCTCCATAATCCACCCAGGCTGCATTTGTACATCATTTTCATTTAATGTTAGTAAGTATCACCCTGTGGTTCTGTGAAACCAAAAGAATAATTTTAAATGCTAAGGGCTAGGGACTAGAGTGATAGTTCAGCAGGTAGGGCATTTGCCTTGCATGTGGCGTACCCAGGTTTGATTCCCAGAATCCCGTATGGTCTCAGGAGTATTCCTGAGTAGAGCCAGGAGTAACCCCATAAGCACCTACAGATGTGGACCCCAAACAAACATAAAAAAATAAATACTAAAAGTAGTTAGTATAAGTATCAAGATACTTGTCTTGTTTGCCACTGATCTCAGTTCAATTCCTGGTACAGCATATGAGTCCCTGAATATTCACTCATGGGGATCTCTTCCAAGTATACAGTCAGGAATAGCCCTTGACAACTGCTGCTATAGTCCCCAAACCAAACACATTAATAAAATGCTAAATTATACATGTTATCTAATAAATATAACTAAAATATCTCTGAAAATACGCTATCATACTTTAGTAAAAAAATAGCTGAGAATTAAACAACCTGATTCATATTACCTGACTTTATTACAGAACATGACATTATTGGATAAACACTTTAATTCACTGTCAATGGCTTCAATATAAAAGAAAGAAATTCACACTGATGGTCATAATATTTCCCACTGACTGTAAAACTAAAGTTATCTGAAGACACAATAAAAATTTGATCACATCATCTCTCATTTTTTTTGCTGGTGGAGTTGTTCTAAAATATTCAGGATGCTGATATGCCTCAACTTGCAGAAAGCATTGAAAGTAATTTCCTGTAAAGAGGATGTGGCGGATTATCTCTCTCACTACATCAAAATAATGTAGCATCCCATTCTCAAGTTAAAATAGACCTCAGAGACCTGTGGTTTCAAGTAGAAAGGGATGGAAAAACATCCACAAAGCACACCTCAGTACTACAAAGTATCAGTGTTTAAAAATAGATTTTTCTAAAAACATTGTTAAATTATTTGATTCCAGATCAATTCAAAAACAGATAAACAATTTTTCTCATATTTTTAAATTTCCTCTTAATACTTTTTATATTGTATTATTCATGTATTTACTAATACAAATTTAAGTAGAGGTTAAAGGATTTCTAAGTTTGTTCATAATAAAATTATAAGACATTTTCATAAATGAAAATTGGTACTAAACATATACTGTTAGTTTTACTTTTACAAATTCACATGCTTAATGGTTTTATAAGCCTAGTGAAAAACAAAAACTCAATTAAATATTTCTGCTTACATAGCATCTTTGAGCCACAAAATTTTGTATTTTTCTCTGAGTATTTTAAAATCAAAGATACTTGCAAAAAATAAAATCTGCATTTTAAGACTTCATCTGTTCCTCATTCTTCTTTACTCAAAATTATAATATTTTGTTTGCAACACCATAATCTTCCATAATATCAAATCTGATGTCTTAAAGGATGATTATGGTTTTGAGTTAGCAATAAGGAGGGTCTGTAAATAAGCTCTTTTATAAAAATAAAAAAGCTTCAATTTCAAAAGGATTTTACAGTATTGAACACCATAATTGACAGTTGATTTGTTTTCTTTTCAGCAGATATATGACACAGAATGCACTTAGAAAGTTAATGTTATTGAATTAATATAGATATCATTTAACATCATAAAAGAGCCTTAACTATTGGTATTTTGACTGCATCACTGTATCACTGTCATCCTGCTGTTCATCGATTTACTCAAGTGGGAGCCAGTAATGCCTCCATTCATCCCAGCCCTGAGATTTCAGCAGCCTCTCCTTACTCATCTTTCCCAAAGCTGCCATATTGGAGGCTCTTTCAGGGTCAGAGGAATGAGACCCATTATTATTACTGTTTTTGGCATATCGAATATGCCACAGGTAGCTTGCCAGGCTCTGCCATGCCCATGTGGGCAGGATACTCTCAGTAGCTTGCCAGGTTCTCCCAAAGATATATAATAAATATATCTATATCTATATCTATATCTATATCTATATCTATATCTATATGGTCTGGAGCGATAGCACAGCAGGTAGGGTGTTTGCCTTGCTTGCAGCCAATATGGCCGACCCGAGTTTGATTCCTTAGACCCTCTCGGAGAGCCCAGCAAGCTACCGAGAGTATCTCGCCCGTACAGCAAAGCCTGGCAAGCTACCCATGATGTATTCAATATGCCAAACACAGTAACAGCAAGTCTCACGATGGAGACGTTACTGGGCCTGCTCGAGCAAATCGATGAACAACTGGAGGACTGTGGCTGTGACTGTATTTCATGCTAACAATCATTTTGGAGATAATTAGGCATTAATTCCCCCATTTATAGATGAGAAACTGCATCTACAAATAAGCTCTAACAAACTCAATCAGAACACATAGATTTACAACTATGAACAACAGAGTTTCAGGCATACAGTGTCCCTGTTCCAAACCCACTAACAGTGTCAGCGTTCCCCTAACAATGTCCCAAGGTTTCCTCTCACTTTTACCCTGTCCAACCTCCTTTTGTTCTTATTTGATTATTATAGTTTGGGTCACATGTTTACAAGTGTTGATTCTTAGAATTCTGATGCTCATAGATACTTTTCCTGATACCAACCAACATTTACAAAACCAATGCCCTAGGTGCCCTCCCGTTCTCATCCTGATGGTTCCCCCGTCTCCTAGTGAACCCATGTTAACTTTACAATTAACTATTTCCTGTAATGTTTTCTTTTTCTCACAATTTTCCAATAGAAGTCCCTGCTGGCTTTTCTCAGCACTCAAGTGTAACTTAGAGTAATCTAACTTCAGCCCTTCTTCTTCTGCCTACCTGTAGATACCTCATTCCTTTCTTACCATCACCCAGAAGAAGTGGAAATAAAATGGAAAAGAAACCAGCAAAAAAGGTCACAGGTTAATACTTACTATTTTACTGTAATAGTGACCACTAGTAACCAGTGAACATACCACAGTACTAATTATTTTGCATAATATTTCTTGTAAGCAGATATGAATGGTCTCACAAAACATATCACCACAGTTAAAAACTTTCTTAGCCTTTTCAGTTAATTAGCAAACTTAATTCTTGGAATATGGCCAACTTCCTAATAAGTGTGATTCTGGTGGCCATGCTTCTTCAAATATAAAACAGTACATCTTCTTCACTTAAAATCACATTTCACGCTATACAAGCCAGTGAATTCTAGAAGTCAAATGGAGTCAAATGACTCCTTCACTAAATGGAGACCACAAACAGTCAGAACAAGTGTACTGTGATGTTAAGAAATCTGTGAATCCTGGAGGAGGTGGGGATGAAGTCTTAATAAAATAAAGTGTTTAATAAAATAAAATAATTTTATCATTAAAATAAAATAATAACTCTTCCATTCAACTCAATTGTGGAAAGTCTACAAATCTCAGAAATGTTTTTCTCTCTGGGATTACATCCTTTTCTTTATTGCCTTCACAAGTAAGATTTCATTAAGTGGTTTTTATTTTTAAAGCCTTTTACAGATCACTTAATTTGTTCCCACTATGTCCAGTGTTTATTCTTTCATGTATTTTTTAACTTACCACTGCTTTATTTGTCTTAAGTCCTTTAATTGGCTCCCTGGTTCTTAAAAGTTAATTAATTAATGGCAAAATAGCAGGTATACACTTTGATCATAGGATGTTTCTGCTGTAAATATGACCCGTTGGCTGGAAATCATCTAGGTTCTAAAAAACCCATACCATATTCTTTATCATCTATTGTGGTAATTAATATCTTCATGTTCTTATTAGTCTACAATTAATATTGCTATAAATTATCACCCATACTAGTCTAATTATCCAAGGAGAAGATTACAATATGGTTCATATGTATGTTCTGCAAACAAGAAGTTTATAAACAAAGATGATGTGGTTGATTATCTGTTAACTATTGGCTATCTGACTGAAAAGAAGGAAGGGCTTGAGGGAAAGAACAAAGAAAGAAAAAACGTTGTTACCTCAATCTCCATTTCCTACTTATCTTTCATCCTATTGTCAATTTTAAGGTATAGCTAAAGCTTCTTTGACAAGTTTTATGGTCATCTTTTTTTCCCCACAAGATTCTTTAACTCCTAAGGTTAGGGAACCAACAAAAATCACTGGGGAAATAAAGGAATGAGCTAAGGAATGGTTTCTGACTCCATGGTTATGGATGATGTTCAACACACCTATCATTGCCTTGCTGTTGGGTCCCCCTAGTAACTCATGGCTCACAGAATTCTCTTCTATCAGATTCTCTCCTACTATCCACAAATCAAGAAAACAATCCAAATCCTACAGTTTCCGGATCAGAAAAAAAAGCATACATGTTTCATAATCATTTCTCACGGTTTAAATAACCTACCTGACATCTTTGCAGAGTAGTAACTTTGCTTTAGTTTAATTACATCCAAAAAAGAAGCTTACTGGGCCCAGCGAGAGAGCTCAGGGTGGAGAGTGCATGCCTCATCAGCATTAAACCCCCAGCACTCTTGGACCTGAGTAGCAATGCAGTGCAAGCATGAGCACTGAATCCCCAGCTTGACTAGCAGTGCATCACAGGAAGTCGACCCTCACTTCCCTGTACAGTGTTTGGGAGGAGGAAGGAGGAAGCGAGAGAGTGAGGAAAGGAGGAAGCAAGGAACAAGTAAAGAAGGAACAAATGAATGAACACATAAAAGCCATTCCATTTTTGTGTATATTCTTATTACTTAGTGTTAGAATTAAAACTGGAATTATATTAGGACACATGATTTTCCTGCTTCCCGTTCTTTTCTTATAACATATAAAATATTTTTAACATCTATGTTCCACATATAAAGTTCCTACCTCCAGTAATTTGTGATGCCCCATTTTGTTTGCATTATCTCACTGAGTTATTGGTCAATTGACAACCCTCTTCTCTCTACTCCACCTCTCACACAAGTATTCCCTTTGTCTAATTTCTTGTCAGAAATAGATTCCAAGAAAATAACTTCAAAGAAATTGCAATATTTGAGTGTAAATAAAGAGGATCAATAACTGATTGAGCCTGTTCATAAGAGTAGCACTTTTCGGTGTTTTTTTTTTAAAAAATTTAATTAGACAATATATTCTACGTAGGTATGCTAAGATTTTTTTAAAACAAATCTTCAGTAGGAAGCATACCACAGGGGAAACAGGAGGACAGAAAGGGGAGAGACTCACTGGGATAATGGTCAAGGAAAGTGACTACTCTAGTGGAGGGGACAGTTTATGCCAGTAACAGTATTATTAACCACATTTCCTAAAATAAAATAAATTAAAAAATAAATAGCATTTAATTCAGTATTTTCTTGTTTGGATGCTGAACTGT
>JAOXYA010000041.1:32787225-32801550 GCA_028565675.1 Sorex palustris | reverse complement strand
AGCCAACCCAGCAGAACGTCCCCCCCGCCCAAACACACACACACACACACACACACACACACACACACACACACACATACAGACAATCAACAGAGTCAAAGGAAACCCTCAAGACCTTTATATATTCATTTTTTGAAAGCTCACAATACCATCATCTGCTATGGTTGTTATGAGTTGTCAGTGTGAGCCATAGCTTGGACGATAGTCAATCCTCAAAATACATATTTCCCACCACCAGCATAAGGTCCAAACTCCAATATAGACACTTTATCATAGTTTGGGAAGGTTCTCATTAGTTGGCCTCTGGTTGCAATTTCTACATATTCTTTTTCTTAAGTAACATCAATTCTACTTTACCTTAGCTTAGGAGCCACATCTGGTGATGATGAGGGACTTTTGCTCATTTGCTACCCTACTTAAGGGAACATTGGCACTAGGGATCAAAACCAGGATTCAGGCATGCAAAGCACATGTGTCAATCCTTTGAAACATCTTCTATGCTCCATTTTGAGAAGATTGAATGCTTGTTTTTTTAAGATAGCTTTGAATCTGGCTATACAGACACAGCTTTCCTAGATATTTAGCTTCCTTCCTCTGATAATTTATAAGATTCGTGAATTTTTTTATATCCTATTTTAGACTTCCATCCTAAACATTTCCGTCTTTTAAAACTCTTATTGATAGTAGAAACTATTATGGCAATTTAGATTTTGTTTCAAAAATACCCTTCATAATAAGTACTATAATCTCCAAGTTTGAACTGCAAATATCTAGCCAAAAGTTTACCTAAATTTCCAAATGAAAACAGAATTTTCATTTCGGCTTGATGAATTTATTTCTAATTCACAAATGTCACATGATGGCTGATTCTTTTCTTTTTTACAATGTATTCTACAAATATCCCATAGCCATCGTTGGTCAAATTGAAAACAAGTGATTTTCTTAGAGGTGATAGGCAATAAGAATTTGATAAAAACAAAAAAAATTAAATTTTATTGAATCACCATGAGATAGTTACAAGCTTTCATGTTTGGGTTATAATCACACAATGATTAAACACCCATCCCTCCACCAGTGCACATTCCCCACCACCAATATCCCCGGTATACCTCCCCTTTCCCACTCTCCTCCTGACTCCATGGCAGACAATATTCCCCATACTCTGAACTTTGGGGCATTAAAGTTTGCAATGCAGATACTGAGAGACTTTCATATTTGGTCCGTTATCTACTTTCAGCACACATCTCCCATCCCGACCGGTTCCTCCAGCCATCATTTTCTTAGTGATCCCTTCTCTATTCCAGCTGCCTTCTCTCCTTTGCTCATGACATCTGTACCTATATATGTTCATTGCAGCACAGTTCACAATAGCCAAAATCTGGAAACAACCCAAGTTCACTAGAACAGATGACTGGTTAAACAAAAAATAATTTTAAAGAAAATTATTGTTACATATCCTCTGTGGTTGTCTATTTGCTTCTTGTATTCAACTATTTCCTTCATGCAAAAATTTTATACATATGACATATTTCTATAAAAAATTTAATACTACAAATGAAACTGAAATTTTAGTTGTTTAATAAAAATAAATTCTCTTTGATCTAGACTCCAAAACTATTCTCAACCCTAATTACCAAGATACTTTTAGTTATGTTTATATCCTTTCTCTATATTTTTTCATAAACAAATTCGGATATAATCTTAAATTTTGTGGGCAATTTTGAATAGAAGTGTATCATGGTGAATGAAATAATTTACAATTTTCTCTCAATGAAAGATTCTTCTCAAGGCACCTTAGACTCTATGTTAATCCCAGTCACTATATAGACTATGCTACAATTTTAAATGCAATCCTTTTTCCTATTCTAGTTTCTAACAAGTTCTTCCCAGGATATGAGTATAGAGATATGTTTTATATGCTGATCTTGTATCTAGCAACTTTGTTGTACTTTTTTATTACTTCTAAGAATGCAAGTTTTATCCTATCGTCATATCATCTCCAGAGATACTGGGTGTCATACATATCATTTATAGTCCTGGAAAGTGGACAATCTGAGCAAGATTCTGAAAATAAGATTCCACTACAATGAAACTGTGATGCCCCATGAGGTTCTTGATAATGGGAATTGGTCTGTCATGCTCTGCTGATTTATAGCTTGCTCAGACATTATACACACTTGGTGGCTGCTTTCCTTGTGTGTGCCTACAGATAATTGCACTGGGCTTTTTCTCTGTGGATTTTTAATATCATAGCCCAAAGTTATAGTTTTATCATGTTTAATTCTCCAGTTGTGAACTATTTTGATGAAGATAATGGAAAGCTTCAAGAATTAACCTATAGGAAGTCTGAGGGAACAATGTTTAAGCTTATATTACATGCAATGTTTGCTATGTCTGCAGAGTAAATTTTTAAAAAGATGAAGAAAAAATTAAATATCAAAGAGAAGGTAACATCCTTTAAATCAGATATTTTAATTAGCTTTCTAAAATGAAATCATGTATAATGTAATATTTTGTGTAATTATTTCCTTTATTTCCATTACAAAACTCTTATAATGTAATATTCTGTGCAATTTTCATCTACATTATTCCAACAGGGCCAATGGCCTTATGTATTGCCCACCTATACATGAAAACATAGTATACACTCCATCTGCATTTCAGTTGAATCAATAGCTAATTGGCAGACATTAGTGGCTTCATCAGTGATAATCATCAAAAAGAACAAAAAACCAAATATTATTCATTCTTTTACGTTTTATGAAGTTGGTGGTCTATCAGCTCAAGTTTTCTAAATAATTCTAGATCAAAATATTAATTCCGGAAGCTGCAAGTCATAATTTTATTTTAGCTGAACAAATATTACTCATGAAAATAGATAATACAGAAACAAAGATGGCAAGCATGTCTGTGCTCCATATGCCTTTTCTGGGTTAAAACAGGCTCTTTAGATTATAATATCTTACATACAACAACTTTATTTCCATTACGAGATACAGATAAATCACAGATGAAGGAAATAATGACATGTCCTGAATTACATATAGGTACCCGTATTCTAAATGCCATAATACTATTCTTTACTTTAGACAAATTAATTAATGAAAAGAGCAATGTCTTTGGACCATGGCAGACTATAGTATAAAAGTTTTCTAGAAATATATTTTAGTCAGATACCAGTATCATTTGAATATCAAATGATTAGGACATTAAATGTCTACCTCAATTAAAATTATTTTAAAAACCAATCTTTTCTCACAATTTAGTCACTTTTCAAAAAGGTATTTTCTTCCATTATGTTTTACATAAATTTCAAGAATAATAACCTACCTTTTACCCATATTTCCTTTCAAGAATATTTAACAATACAAATGAGAAGATAATTTATTCTCAGAGAATAATAGAACATAGTATGATCAGAACAAAATAAGTTATATCCCTTAAGCAGAAAATCTTGGTGGAACCAGTGGTTTTCTAAAGTGTTCTTAATATGTAAGAAAAGAATAATTCTTAAGAGTTCATTGTTAAAATAATTTTAAAAGAGGCTTGATCACTGGACTAAGAGACAGATCAAGCATGCAATTTCCTTGTTTCCGTGAGCAGAGATTTTAAAGTGCTTTAGTCATTAGTCCTGCATATATAATTTTTTATGATGTTCAAGCTATTACTGAAAATGTAATAATGAATAAGGCGAATGAGGAGAAAGAAGAGTATGTGAATAGGCTTTGGCAAGGCAAGTGTTTTCTAGGAAGAACATAACTGTTTTGCCCTGTAGACAAAGAAAGAGAAAGATTGGTATTTAAAAAATCTCCACCATGCTCCTTAGAGGTGACTAAGATAGTGACAGCTCACTTGCATGGGTTACCTCCCAGCAAAGGCTTCTGATGGCACAGGATCCAGTGACTGCAAGCTGCCAGGGACTTTGAGCTAGCAATTACAAAGCAGCTGCATTTCTCTGTAATGACCTTCTCTCAGCTCACTGTCAATCAACTGCCAGTCCCCAGAACATGAGCTGGAGTGTAAGCAAATCTCAATGTGGTTGTCAGGTACCTCTGGACTAGGCAGTTCTCAGAGTGGAAATGGATTAAAGTGAATCTTGCCTCAACTTTGCTGAAAATCAACCCCTTTGGAATTCAAAATAGAAACAATGTTTTTTAATGGAGAAAACAGTTGAAAAAAAAGTTTGAATCACACACCTGTGACTGAATAGCAACTGAGATGTTTTCTCAAGTCACTGGGAAGCTGAAATATAGGGAAGTCACAAGTATAGGCTTCCTGGGAATGGAGTCTCAGGCCTCAAGGACACCTGGGACACTACAGAACTTACTTAAATCCATTTGACAAAGTACCATAAAGAGGAGCAATTTTTGCATCACTTTAGTCAGAGGATATATGGACCAAGTGTGGGAATTTCTAGGCTCCTCAAATAAGGTTCTCACAATACTATTTATTGGTTATGTCTGTATCAACTTTCACATATGCCAATTATTCAGGATGGCACTGACTATTCGGGAAATCAAAATGTGCTAAAGTAAATGCAATCACTAAGAGGGAAAATCTTACAGACGCAAGTGTTTGTCAATAGATGAAATTTCTTTTTTCATTATTTCTGTCTTAAGTATTTACCAAAAAGGGAGACTGGATAGTCAGAATACAGGATTTGGGGGGGAGGCTACTATTTGTGAGGTTATATACATCACTATACATTTGTCAAAACCCATGTAGATGCACCAAAAGTGGCCCCTAATATGAAGTAGCCTTTAGATGATAAAAGTGCATCAGTTATTACCAATGGCCCCCCACAGGTAAAGGATTTGGATAGTGGGGGAGAAGAAAATAGAAGAGAAATCCCCTGCACTTTTCATTCTTTGCTACTAGATGTAATAGACATACATCTAACTCTAAAAAAATAAAGTCTATTAACCAAATAATTTTATCTACCAGAATTCTCTTCACAAATACTTCTTCATTTAATGTAGCATGTGAAAACTGTTTCTTAGTTCTTTTGGAACACTTTCTCTTCCCCTTTACTTTCCAGTGAGGAATGGTATTATCACATCAATGTGCTAACATTTTATTTTGCTGAAAAAGATGCATTATTTTAATGTGTATTCATCACACACTCTATGATGACTCAAAGGGCATGACTGGAGAATACAAAGTAATGTTAATATGCTGTGGAATACTGCTTTGCCTACTGCATTAATTGTAATTAACTGACAGATTGACAGCTACATATTGATGGATTGTATGGTGAAGGTTCCTTTAACGTTACTATGTATAGTGTGGATGCATATTAACAGGACTAGCAATTAGCATATTTCAAATTGATCACATCAACTCTTGTATTTTTTCTCACATCCATAAATATAACCAGTGTAGTAAAATATTCTTGCACAAATTAAGAATAACTACATGAACAGCACCATTTGTTCTGCCTTTTGTTTTCTCAGTTGTTTTAAAGTAGCAAAATATTGAATCATTTATTCTAAGAACTTGTCCTGCATGGAAATTAAGTTTAAATAAGAAATTATGTTTTAGAAGACCAAAGCACAACCTGTCAGAATTCTGTACTTTAAACAGGTTTGCAAAGGGCACATCTTTTCATAATACTTGTTCTAAATTTAAGTGAAAAGGAAAAAAATGTATGGTAAGTATAATTCATGGGCAATAGGCTCAGACTGATATGGGCTTACATGTATTCTACAACTTATTAGCAATAACTTTCGGAAAATTAACTATTCAGTTGTCTCTTAGTTAAATCATTGTATCACTGTCATCCTGTTGATCCTCAAATTACTCAAGCGGGCACCAGTAATGTCTCTATTCCACCCAGCCCTGAGATTTTTGCAGCCTCTTCTTACTCGTCTTGTCCCAACAATTGGAAGCTCTTTCAGGGTCAGACCTGTTGTCGTTACTGTATTTAGCATATCGAATATGCCATGGGGAGCTTGCCAGTCTCTTCCCGTGTCCCTTAGTTAAATAAAAATTACAATATATAGTTCAATAAATAATTTTAAGAAGCCATCACCTCACTACATAGATTAAGGTGAATATATAATTAGCCTTTTATAAATTAAAATTATGGTAGTGAATTGTTGGCAGAATATATCATTAATCTCTCTTTTACACATTTATTTCAATTTTGTTAAGTTCTTACTCCACTTCTGCTTATTCTTGATTTTTTCTTTCCTTCACCAAAAAAGATCCAAAAATGTTCAGCAGAGAGGATGAGACAAATATCTCAGCCACAAAACTCATGTTCAACCTACCTATGAAATAGAAATATGCAACCAAATACAAATTTTCCCTTATTCTAAATTAAAGTCTTTCTCCCTCATAAACCAAAACTTATCTTCCATTGAAATTATCCAACTCTGTTGTTAGGAAATGGTATCATTGTAGTAGATGCAAAAAAAATAAAACCTCTTCACATAGTAAACTTAAGCATGTTTCTATTCTAACAATTTTGTTAGCAAAAGCATAAACATATCAAGGTATATTGTGAATTTCTTGCCACTTGCAAGTAGAAAATGTTCTCAGGTCCATAGTTTCACAACCCACTTGCCCCTCCTGGGCCAATTCCAGGCACCATCATTGCAAGGAAAGAAAATCTATGAATGCATACTAATAAACCATGAGATTCAGTGTTCCAGGTCATCACACAGGCAATCAATGAATATATCACTTGCTTAATTGTACATGTCATTGGAAAATGAGAAGAGATAGTTTTTCAACACACATAAATTCCACTGCACACAGCAGTTGCTATAGCTCTAATTTCCTGAGATTAGCATTATTAAACAGGTTAGTTTTCATTTACTGATTATGAATATTTGTTTATTGAGGTGGTTTTACATTTATTTTTCTACTACTACAATCTTACCTTCATAAAGACTGGGATTTGTGTAATCTAAAACACTTGCCAGGATTTGGAATTTAGATTTTGCTTGAAGATATATCCTGATGCCGAGCAAATAGCAAAAGCAAGAGTGTGGAAAAGAACCAGGTCTATTATATCTGTTACAAAGTGATCTGTGGATAAATTATCTATCACTAAATAGCTGATTCATTTAGCACATAAGCATTCTCCATTACACTTCTATTCTACTATTGTGGACTTTCAGATTCTGACCATACGATAAAGTTATGGGCTTATTCATTTCAAAGGAAAAAGGAAAAAATAATCTGACAACAAGCATTTCACCTGAGTACTTTTCTTAGTGTTTTGAATTCCAGCTGTGTTGTAGTTTCTTCCATGAAAGCAGACAGAGATGCACGTCATCTCAGACAAGTTTGACAAACAAATCAAAAGATCATGCAGAGCTTTCACCACAGCCTTTAAACTGTGGCATCATATTTAAACTGCGGTTGACCATCATGGTAGACAAAACAACATATGTAGGTGGACTTTGCAGGTTCTTGTGTATGTTACATGATTTCAAACCAGAAAGAATTAAAACAGATGATTCAGAACATGTGTGCTTACTGTGTATGACATTTGTGTTTTTTTTCTCATTTCCTGAAGTGCCTCTTCAAGATAGGAATGTATGACAATCATCAAAATCGAACCTCATAATAGACATAATATTGACTTCACCTCTGAGATTATTTCATGGTGAAATCCTCTGAAATGCTTGCATTTCCTTGTTCAAAATTATCGGCAAAGTTTATGTTCTGAAAACTATGGCCATTGGGGTCTGGGGTGGGGATGCTAAGATAATTCAAGAGGCCTGCTATGAACACCTGCAACAAGCCATAAACCAGTAACAAATGGTCTACTTCTGAAAGAAAGACTCCAAAGAAAACTTCAAACCTTCTTTGACTGATCTTTAAAATTACAGACAAGGTACAGGATGAATAAGCTATCAAAAGGAACAGACATCTAAAAGTGAAGGATCCTGGTTTCTATGACTTCTCACAAGTCACACAAAAGCTTAAGCATTACACTGTTGTTCCTCTGCCTTTATATTTATTTTCAGAGAAGTTTATCAAAGGATGATTTTTATAACCTTCCCACCAATGTAGCTTGCCCATTTGGATAATTGTGCAGCCAAGATATGGATGCCTTGGCTTTGCTGCCCAGAAATCCATGAACTGAATTGTATGGTCAAATGGTTTGGCCTGGAAATAATATGTCTTCCTAGCCCATTTATTTATAAAGTAAAAATAAAAAAATAAAAATCTCACTGTAAGAATTGAAGGAGACCACAAGTGGGAAGCTATTGTGATAATAAAGAGATTAGTAAAATATAAATATGTTCACATGACTAAATTGTAGGAATAACTTAGCACCCAACTGATTATTTTTAAACTAGAAAAACATCCTTTTGAGTAAGCAGACATTTTTCACCTCATTGATTTTCAATGCTCATTAAGACATGACCAACTGTTCACTGGAGTGTCATTGCTTTTGTTCCCCTTGTCTCCTCTTGCTCAGAACTTCTGAATTAATGCTTCATTTTGAACTAATGGCTGTGGTTAACAATTAACAGCAGTTGTTACATCTCTTTCTGCCCTCATTTCCTACCTGAATTCTTAAATTTTGCCATCAGCCCTAATACAGTAGTTAGAGATGGTGATTCGGTGGAATTATAAGGAGACTTGGGCTCCTATCCCCTACTTACCCATATACTGTTCTCTTTTATACACACTCCCCCACCTGACCAACCACACACACTGACTACTGTCGCTCCCAAGTTCTACTATGGCCTTGGTGTGTCTGATAAAATGAAAATTGTTTCAAGTAAAGTAACAAAGAAGTATATACACACACATATATATTTACATATACTACCTCAGTGTGAACACATAGATCATTTCTTTAAAGCAGGGTTTTTTAATGGTAAATCAGAAATGTGTCTCATGTGGTACTGCATGTGCCTAGGATGTGCAGGCTTCTCAGTTCAATTCCAGGTACCACATGACCCGAGACTGTGACTCTGATGAGGAACATCAGGCCCAAATACTACCAGGATTGCCCCCTAATAAGCTAAGGGTAGACCAGAAGATCCTGGACATTGATAAGAGTAGGACAGGACAGAGCTCAACAAATTTGTACACAACAAAGAAGGATGCTACTTATCACAGAGACCTCAGTTTTGCTTGAAAACACACAAAATGATCCTAAGTAAGTATTCAGCTTCAATTTCTACTACAATTCTTCCAGAAATCTTGATATTCCCATAACATCTGTAAGATACTATTGTATCAAGTGTCATCTGTACATATATCTGTCCCACTGAACTCAAAGCTGACTTAAAGCCATAGACAGTTTTTAATTTTTAAATACCTATTTCAGCATTAAACAGGATGCACGTAGTTCACCACAATTACCTGTGGCTTTCTAAAACTATAGATTTCCAGATCCAGATACAGATCTACAGAATTAATATTTACAGAAATAGAACCTGATCATCTATATTTCTTATGACTCTAGGGGTGATTTTGATATGCAGTATGAGTTGGTTGTAGTTATATTAAATATATTCTTAGTAAATGAAATAGCTCTTTATTTTGGGGAGTTTAATTTAGGGTTGAGGACTCCCAAATGGTATTCAGGAAGCTAGGGTCCCATCTGCGATTCTTAGCCTTGAATACTAGACATTCAAGGAAAGATTCAAATATGTCATGGTGCTCAGAATATCCACGCCACCCCTACAGTGCCAGGGACCACTACAGCCACACTTGGAAGTGCTCAGAGGTCCCTGGGGGTTGCATGAGAAAATATGCAGGTGGTACATTGGGGATTGAACCAAGGTTGAGTACATACCAATCTCCCACCATACCATGTCCTAGCCCCTTTTTTTCATTTTTGCGGATCATACCCAGAAGTGCTTGGGGGGACACACTAAGTGATACCTGATGAACTATGCGGCATGGGGGAATCATGTAAGATGAGTGACTTAACCCCTGTACTTTTTCTCTGAGTCTTGCTTATTTTCTTTTTTATATATTTTTCTACACTGTGAAAATATAAGCAAAATAGCCACATTATGCTATTACAAGGAGCTCCACTCATATAAACAACACTGTTGATGGGATGCCCTGTATGTATGTGGTGCAGTGACTGGAGATAAACAAAGACCTTCTGACTAAATGTCAACAGAAAAAACTGTGACGATGCCTCCAAATCTTCAGTCTTTGTAACTCTGAGACTCACAATTAGGAAATGTAAATTGTGTAACCACTAAGGAAACAACACTTTGTATGTTCCTCCAGATATTAAAAAATAAAATGACAATATCAACTAGCATTCTACTTCTAGTTATTTATTAGAATAAATATTTATTCTAATAAAATGCAAATGCTACCCCAACTTGGTATATACACATCATGTTCATTGCAGTATAACTTTCACAGGTCAAGATATGAGAGTAACCTAAGTATTCATGGATAGACAAAGAAACTATAATGCATGCACTTGTGCACACATCTGCCCCACAGAAAGAAATATTATTCAGCCACACACACACACACACACACACACACACACACACACACACACACACTGTCCTCCCATTGTTCATCGATTTGCTCAAGCAGGCCCAGTAACGTCTCCATTTTTGAGACTTGTTGTTCCTGTGTTTGGCATATTGAATATGTCACGGATAGCTTGGCAGGCTTTGCTGTGTGGGCGAGATACTCTCGGTAGTTTGCCGGGCTCTCCAAGAGGGGCGGAGAAATCGAACCCAACTCGGCCAGGCTGGCTGCAAGCAAAGCAAATGCCCTACCACTGTGCTATCGCTCCAGCCCATGATTCAGTCATATAAAAGAAATCTGGGAGAAGATAGTTCAAGTGTAATATACAGTGGGATATTGTAAGTCCAAAATTCAACTATGAATAACATTGTAAATCATAGTGCTTTAATATTTTTTAAAGAAACAAGATATTAGAAGCCAGGATGATAATCCAGCAGGTGAGATGTGTGCCTTGCATATGATCAACTTGGGTTTGATCTCTCACACCCTATAAGACCCCCAAGCTCATCAGCAGTGATCTTTGAGAATAGAGCCAGGAGAAACCCCAAATACTGGTCCAAAAAAAAAAAGAAAAGACATATTAAAAAATTTTATCAAAAGAAAAATTCTAACTATGGTTTGTGAAGAATGTACACTAGACTTATGACAATCGTTTCACAATATATACAAAATATTGAACCATTTTGCTGTATATCTGAAATTTAAATGTTCTATATCAATTATTTTTGTATTTAACAACAACAACAATAATAATAACAATGATGGTTTCTGTATTTTTTGTTTGTGTTTTGGGACACATCCAGTGGTGCTCAGAAAATGCTCTCTGTACTCAAGTGCTCAGGTTTGGTCCTAGTGGTGCTTAGGGATTCACGCTGTGCGGGCTATCAAACTCAGGACAAAGTGTGTGCTTCAGACCTTTAGCCATCTCCCCGTATCACAATATTTTTTTTTAAAAGTTACAACTGTGTGACTTATAGATCAAGGGAAATATTTTTATTTTTTTTTAAAAAGCAATTGACTATTTTTCACTCCAAATCTCTCCTCAATAATGTCAGAGCACAGCAAGTTGCCACTGCCTTACTTGAGTATCTAATATCATAATTACAAGGCATAGCTTTGTTTACTGCTAGGAGCCTGTAAGTTCTAATTACCTATATAACGGTGGCTATTTTCTTTTATAAAGTTTATTGGAATCAGCCTTGAGAAAACTGCAACCCAGCACCCTTTCAAACTCTGCTCCTTAATGACAAGTCTCTTCTAAACATAACAAGCACTATTCTGAAAGCAATGAATGCTTGGTGAACGAATTGCAGTTGTCACTTTGCGTGAGTATACTAAAAGTCAATTTCCAAATGTAGTCATGAGCTCACAAGAACAGTAAGAGTGCAACAACATTCATAAAATATGGGACATTGATACTTGGAGTAATTTTCCTCTGCAATAGGACTTTTATTCTGCAAATAGAAGGGGAATCCTGTGACTGCAGAACAGGCTTGTAGACTGACTTAGGACTGGAGATGTCCCCTCATTTTTCTCCAAAATCTCCACAGCTCTACTTTGCAAACTTTAATATGTTTCTTAGTTATCTGAGGATCATGTTAACATGCAAATTCTGATTCCAGAGGTCTCTAGCTGGATCTGAGGCTGCAATATAACAAGCTCCCAAATAAGAGTGATGCCGCCTCACTCTGGCTACACTTTGAGCACTAAATAACTGCCTAGTTAGTACACAAAGAAGACAAAATAAAGGTAAATTCTCTATGATCTGCATAATCACATTCTGTTATCTGAAGGTAGTTAACTTGAAAGGCTGTTGATTGAAAAAAGTGCCATGATATTTTTCAGGAGAAAATATTGACTTCATATTAACTTCAAAAAAAACTAAATTCCAGAACAGAAATTAGATAACAGCCTCAATTAGCAATTGTTTAATATCACATTCCAGTTATTCTTTCCACCAGCGATCACTAAAACTCTTTACAAGTGTAAATGTGAATGATAAAAAATTTAAGACCCAATTCAAGGTAGCCAAGAATCTATTCTACAAGAAAATACCCAGTACTTGTAGAGAAACACACTGGAGAAGGTTCTCCAAGGGCATTAGTGTCTCTCATAGAGCATACAGAATAAAACACAGCAGAAACCATCATACGAATGTAGTGAATTATAGAAAAATCTGTGGGTGACTCAGGTTTGTCCTGTCACTTTCAATCTTTCCTCACCTCTCTTCCTGCCTTTGCACTCTAGTTCCTGATTCTGAATTCATGCCTGTTTGTGTAGCAACCTTACGATGCTTCTCAAACTTCTATTGCTATTATCGAAACTTAAATATGGAATGGGGAAAGGAAAAGTATGAAAAGAGATGTGTTGGAATTTTCCACGAAGGGAATATTTTCTCCCTTTGTAGTGAGACTCACACTGAGGTCACAGCATTGCTAAAAATTTAGATCGTGGGTGTATTTCAGATCAAAATGTATCATGAATCAAAAAGTAATTTTGCACTAGCAAATGGAACCCAGTTGGATGTGTGTCCTAATGTATTAGTGTTACTTCCCTGCATAAGATGAAGTGGTTAAACCAATAGTGTAAGTTCTGTTTCTTCTGCATGGTCTTAAAACTGAAAATGTCTCTCAGTCCTATATAAAAGCTTCAGAGGAGAAGGGTTAGGGAGAGACAGTTCTGATTTGATGACAGAAAATGGGAGCTCTTAATAATACAAAGTCTGTCATAAACTTGGCCATAATGAACCTTGCTGCTCAGTTGAAACCCAAAGTCTGGAACCAACCAGGACAATTTGACTAGCATTATTTTATTTTTAGCATTAAAACCCCACATCTTTAAAATTTCCTCAGTCCTGAGAGAAATAGGACGATAGTTCATCCTAACCCTGAATTCTAATCCAAATACTTTGATTCTCTTATGATTAGAAACTCCTGTGCAACCAAACTATGATTCAGAATATATGATTATGGCTCACAAGGGCATCACAGTTTCCATAAGTCTCAACTATTCTCAGGGTAAATGTACCTATATCCATGAGATCATTCCTCTCTAGTTAAAAAAAGTCACTATGTAAAACTAAGAGCCAAAGAAATAATGATGACATAGGCTATTTTTCCCTTTTAACAAATGCATCATATAAGTGGAATTTTTAATATCCTGAATGAAAATGCTGAATATAATTTAACAAGGAAGTAAGACGTGGAGAAATGAAATGTTCATAAATTAGTAAATTAGGTTCATGGGAACAACTGTGAAGCATGTCTCATTCCTGATATGACTTGCTCTAAAATTCTGACTTAGTCCTCCATATCACTCTACTCAAACATTACCAAAACCAGTTTCGACAATTCCATGTGTCTATTTGTATACACGGCCACAGGCCAACTCATCTGCATCAGGTTTCCAATTCAATTAATTCTCTTTGTTTCATACTTGCAATTTTATCTCCCAGAACACTAATAATATTCTATCAACATTCGCAAAGCACCGGGTCCTTAAGAAAAAGTAATGTAGCTTCTGAGTAGTCTACATATGAGAAAATGTTCAAATGACAGCTAGATGATTAACTAAATTACAAAACAAGCTGCAAACAATAACATGGGTAGGTAAAGGTGGGATGTGGTAAAAGAGTTCTAGCATTATTCACATGCTACCTTGTCACCAAATTAACTGGGTATCTTGTTCTTTCTTTGTACTTTCAACTATTATCTAATGAACATATTAAACAACTAAACAGATGCAGTTGTCTTTTCAGGGGTTAGGGAGAAGTCACTGTCACTGTCACTGTCCTCCTGTTGTTCATCGATTTCAAATTCATTTACACAAAAGACCTGTTTTGAC
>JAOXYA010000041.1:32719763-32734189 GCA_028565675.1 Sorex palustris | reverse complement strand
CACTGTGTAGATGTACCACAGTTTCTTTACCCAGTCATCTGTTCTAGGGCACTTTGGATTGTTTCCAGATTTTGGTTATTGTGAACAGTGCTGCAATGAACATTTCTACTGTGCCTTTTTGCATCCTCGGGATATATTCCCAGAAGTGGTATTGTGGGGTCATATGGAAGCTAAATTTCTAGTTTTTGAAGGACTGTCCATATTGTTTTCCAGAAAGGCTAGACTAGTGGGCATTGCCACCAACAGTCAAAGAGCCATGCACGGGTCTGAGACTTACCGCAGTTTTGATGTCTTACAAGATTTATTTATGAGATACCTTTTTTTTCCTTTTTTGCTCATGCCCGGTGATGCTCAGGGATTACTCCTGGCTCATGCGCGCAGGAATCACTCCTTATGTTTCTGGGGGGACCAATGGGATGCTGGGAATCGAACCCAGGTCAGCTGTGTGCAAGGCAAATGCCCTACACGCTGTGCCATCGCTCTAACCCCCCGAGATTTATTTATGGGTCTCTGAAGCAAGGCTGATAAATGAGCTGGGAAGGGATGGTGGGTGTGGTTACCCCAGACCTGAACTTTGGCAGTTTAATTTCTTAGAAAACTTGGTCCTGAGTTGTTGGAGTCCAGCCAGAGGCATAGTGGCGACTTTGGAGTGTCAGGAAGGTTGAGGGCAGCGCCAGGCTGCTGTTGCACTTGCCCTGGGGTCCAGGTTGACCTGCCAGTGGCGCTGTGCCCACTGGGCCCCCAGTGGTGATGTAGCATCAGCCCTGGCAGGGATCAGGACTGGAACCAGGGCCGGTTCTGTCTGTGGCTCAGGAAGTCTGGGTGGGCCTTAGCCACTAGCCCAGCAGAACCTGATGCTACCCTCATCCTTGGTCTGCTGTTGGCGATCAGAGAGGTTTTCCTCCATAATACGCTATAGGCAGCACAGGCGGGTCTAGGGGAAAAAGGCGGCAAGGACGCCCCACAAGCAGCAGGTGGCGCAAGCCGGCCTCCCGTGGTGGGAACTGGGATGCCCCCTCAACTCCGGGACCCACGCTAGGTGGTAGTGCCAGGTTGGACCCAAAGAGTCCTATCTATTCATGCTAAACTTCTGTTACCACAGCAGCCCATGGCCCATAGTACTAACAGCCAAAGTAGTTCCATCACCTCAGAGCCAGCAGGTGGCACCGCCAAAGTCACTAAAGCGACTATTTCAGAGGGAAATATTTCAAGGGCACTTAGAGTTATTCATGCAGAAATTTTATGATGCTATTGGTCCTGAAATTAAGAGTGCTGAGAGCTGCCGCCACTTTGCCAGCCCTGCCTCCTGCTACCACACCAACACCATCTTTCTATTGAGCCTCCCGAGTATTTGATTTTAATACGAATAATCACTTGATCACTTGACATCCCGTTACTTATAAATTTGCTCGAGCAGGCACCAGTAATGTCTCCATTGATCCCTGTCACGTGCTAGTGTAGCCCAATGGCGTCTGCTCATTCTAGGAACACGAGGAGCCTCAAACCGATTGTTCAGGGTCTTGATGAAGTCTGACCATCTCAGAGGTAGGCGGTCACGCAATCTTTTGACATCCTGTGGAATCCAGTTGGTAACGGCTCTAGTTCAGTGGTCGTCTCCAAATCTCATTACATGTCCAGCCCATTTGATTTTTGAGACCTTGGAAAACAAGACAGCATCCTGATTCTTGATCATCTATGTATGTCAGAACTCTGGATTTTTTCTCTCATTTGAGTGAAGCATGATACTCCAAGCATAGCTCTTTCGATTCCTCTTTGAGAGACCCTAATAACATTCTCATCCTATTTTTGTAGGGCCCAGGTCTCTGAAGCGTATATTAATGCAGGAAGAACAGTGTAAACAAAGAGATGTGCCTGGAGCTGGAGGTTTTTCATCCTCTTAGCTAATCCTTCAATGTTCTTGAAGGCATTCCAAGCCGTTCTCTTCCTCCTGTGCAATTCAGGTGCCAGGTCATTCGTCATGTTGACTTCTCGACCTATGTACATGTCACTGTTGCATTTGAAGATGTTCGTTCCATTGAGAGCGAATGGAGTATCAGTAACAAGACTGTTTCTCATAAACATTGTCTTCGTGAGATTCAGGTGTAGTCTGAACTTTCCA
This sequence comes from Sorex palustris, assembly GCA_028565675.1. NCBI lineage: Eukaryota > Metazoa > Chordata > Mammalia > Eulipotyphla > Soricidae > Sorex > Sorex palustris. The sequence continues at coordinate 32,732,070 of JAOXYA010000041.1, read as the reverse complement.
CACTCACAGTCGAAGTCGGCCAGCAATTTGTGCTGCTTGACTAATGTTTGGTGTTATTAGAACGATGTCATCAGCAAAACGGAGGTGGTGTCATTGCTGACCGTCTGTCTTAACTCCCATTCCAGTAAATACAATGGGTCTCATTCCTCTGACCCTGAAAGAGCCACCAATATGGCAGAGTAAAGAAGGATGAGGAAGGAGAGGCTGATAAAATCGCAAGGCCGAACTAGGCTGCTGAAACAAAGACAAAAATGACTCTCTGTACTTTCAATGCACATACACTGGCATCTGATGCATCCATCGAGGACCTGATGGTACAAGCATGAAAGATCAAATACGGTATCATTACTCTGACCAAGACAAGAAAGAATCAATCACATAACGCCATTTTTGACACTGGAGAAGAACTATTTCTCGGAAAATGCGACAAAAGAGGCGTCAGTGATGTCGGTGTCCTTGTCAACAAGAACTTGGCCATAAACATTGATTCATTCAAATGCCTAACAATCTGAATCAGACTATTACACTTGAATAGATGTGGCTCACTGCCAGCATTTTCTATCTTCATTGTCCACACACCAACATCCAATTATGATGAAGGAGAAATTGAGAAGTTCTACATGGAGCTGGAGAAGTACTATAAAGAAGATCACACCTTCTACAAGATCATTGTCGGTGATTTTAATGCCAAGATAGGACCAAGAATACCAGCCGATGAACTCCACATTGGGACCCACGGCCTAGAATGGAACGAACAGAGTGACAGACTGTCTGAGTTCATCATGTCAACCAAGGCCTTCCATGGTATCTCACAGTTCCAAGAAAATGATGCTTTAGAAAATTAAAAAGTCAGCTGTCCTGTTCATTTCCCCTTCTGAAGAGCTCTCAAATCAGTCCAAGTACCTTCATCACAATTCTACCTTGCGTTCTAAGGGTATGCAACCTAGAGGAAAAGATGTGACCATGAGATGGCAGTAACACATAACAAGCTTTGAGTGACATTTGATTTGCTTAAGACAGAGCCTCAGTTAAATCTAAATCAAGGAGCACCTTATAGAAGGGAAGGCAGATTAGAGAACTTCTGAGTGACCAGAGAAGGGATCCTATGTCTCGGGGTATCATTGACCGCGTAAAGGAGAGTCTGCATCAGAGAACTCTGAAAGCAGATGGGTTTATTTCACTTTGTCTCCAACCAGATGGTTTGGGTATAGTTGAATGGGCTATGCAAATCAGACTCTGTGTGTGTGTGTGTGTGTGTGTGTGTGTGTGTGTGTGTGTGTGTGTAAATAGCTGCTTATTGCAGAAGTCAGAGATATAGCAGAGCAGGTAAATTGCTTGCCTTGCACAAGTTGACTCAGGTTGTATCACCAGCATCCCATGTGGTCCCCCAAGCCAACCAAAAGTGATCCATGACTACAAAACCAGGAATTAGTCCTGATCACATTGAGTATGGCCCCAAAACCAAATACATATTTTTAATCTGTTTATGAGGGATCTATTTAAGATTAACTGAATGACAAGAACTCAGTTTGGAGTCCACAGGTATTTTGAGCATTATAACTGATTCTATAGGGCAGTTCCTGATGTTACTATTCCAAGAATACACTTTGGGGACTACTAGGAGAACAAATACAGATTTTTTGTAAAAGCAAGGTGCTCAAAAAGAGGAAGTTCTGTTTCTTCTCTTGGGTTGACTTACAAAGTTGAAATTTTTTGTCCTGGAGAAAAACAATGAGGGAAAAAAGAGACTATTGTAACGGAATTTCTATCCACAGGGAAGGTAATGGCGGTAATGAGCACTAATTGCTCTTTGTATCTATAAACACACCCTTCATGATGAAGTTTCAACATCCTAAGAAAATATTTTTTTAATAGGGACTGTTGTTTATCAATGTTGAAAAGATGGAGCTCTAATAGGAACTTTCTGGCTTCCAATAAAGAGAAACCGGTTTTATTATTCTGTCAAACAGTACTTTGCCTATAGGGATAAAAAGTTGGATAATATCCTTATATTAAGCAATCACTAACTAAAAATGATTCCCATAAGTGTGTTCACAGATTTTCGTTAAAGAATTCTAATGAATATCTCTATTTGCAATGTTATAAAATGTATATAAACTGAAATTTAATTAATAATATTGAAACTGTTTCCTTTAAGTTAATTTTCAATTTCTCCTTTAAATATTCATTTCTCCATCATCATCCATTCATTCAATCATTAATTTAGTTATATAGGCTTAATGAATATGTGCTATGCCTTAAGAACATCCCTGGGACCTTTGAGATGTTAAATGTTGAAGTCAGAACTGGGAATAACAAGTTTTTGCAAAAACTTATTTGAATAAACAAAGGAATCAAAATTTGATTACTGGGAGGTTTTGGCATTTTAGTCTCAGCTGTTTTGCTTTCCTTTTCCTGCTATACGCATCTAGAAGAACTCACACTAAAGTAGCATGAGGGATTCAAGAAGAAAAAGACAACGGAGACACTTTTCTAACAAAGAAAAACTCCACCTTGAGATTTATTGAATAGAAATGTGTCACTTTACACGGTAGTTTAATGACAGATGGTAAATCTTTGGTAGTTCTAGCATTTCTCCCTCCAGGCTGAAACCTCCAGCTGGCCCAAAGAAGCATCAGCCTCTTCGTTCTGTCAGTATTAATACTATTTGCATAAGTACCTGTCATTACCCCCTATCAAGTGCCTCCTTTCCAACCTTGAACATTTCTTCTTGATTCATTATAATTAAAGAGCTAATGTAGCCATTCAAGTTCACATTGTCAATGACCATGTAATCATCTTCCCTAGTGGCCAGAATTCCTTTCTTTTTAAGAGCTTACAATTAAATTCCTTCCAGCCATAAGGTCAAAAGAATCTGGAACAGTTAGCCTTCCCAGTAACTAATTTCACACCTGTGACTCAGATACATATAAAATAAGACCTCTAAAAGGGAAGGTGTCAAATTAAGAAATAATATACATTTCACTACACTTCAACGGAAGTCAATTAGATGTAAAAATTAAAGACTGTGGATTTTTTTTTCCTGTTAGTGGAAGTGATGCTTGACACTCCACTTATCAATTTAAGACACATCTGTCCCTTAGAAATGTTCAAGTAATTTATAAATTAGAAGGGAATTAAAATGGTCCAAAAACTGGGTAGGAGATTAAGATAATGCGCTCATGTCTGTCCGTATAACAACTTTCCTACTGCTTAATTTTTCCTAACCCCAGATTTAATTTCTTCTAAAACAAATTTTGTTATTTTCCTCCTACTGAGACTTTTTATACTTGCAAAGGATTTTATTATTAGATCACAATGCATGCTAAATGTCATGGGCAAATTTAGCCTCTAGCTCCCAAGATGTAACACTGACTGGTGAAGCCTTCTTTTTTTTTATTTTAATTTTCCTAATTTTTTAAAAAAAATTATTTAAACTCTGGTTTACAAAGTTGTTCATAGTACAGCTGTTATAGGAACCTTCAGTCCACCATCATCCATGTTTTCCCACCCATCCCTAAAGCCATTTAACATACTTAACACGTCTTGAAGCTGTTGGTTCCTCTTGAAAGCATTAGAGAAAGCTATTGTTGCCTTTGTAATACTCTTACTGCCAACTCAAATCCATTCCTGCTCCTCCTGTCACTACACCTTGATTTCTAATGGGGTAAGAATGCCTTTCTCTCAGTTCCTATGATTGACACCTCATTTTGTATGTTAAGGGTTGTACATACCCAATTGGAAAGACAACACATTAAACAACATTAGGTCTGATCTAGCGCAGCAAAGAGGAAATATCTAATGAGAGAATCAAAACAAGGGAATAAGAGTCCAGAAGTGGAGAGGAAAAAACTCAAGTTCTGGTGATGCTTTCTTCACCAAGATAAATCTGAAACCAAGCATACTAGCAAAATTAATTCACTCACACCTTTGTGTATACTTTGTCATCTACCAGAGCTAAAGAAACATTGCAATCTTTAGTCTTTTTCAATTTTTATGTCAAAAGGCAGTGACCATTCAATGTTCTGAAAAATGAAAGAAATACAGCCAAACTCAAGGGAGGTCACTGGTTTCTAGAGAGAGAAAAATTTGAGAGCTGAAACTTTTAGCTAAACTCTTATTAGTCTAGTGACATCAATACCATGTAGATGATGATCCCTCCCAGCCTCTGGCCTCTCCTTCTTTGACGGCTTACTAGTTTTAATCTCTGCCAGGTCATTCTTTCCTATAACGGTTATTAATTAATAAAGATTTTTTTGCCTAGAATTTCTACATCCTTGTATTAAAGAGATAAGCACTATACTCTCTGAATGTAATCAAACATTTCCTGATTCTTTTACTCAATACTTACTCCAAATTATATGTCTCTTCTCTCTATCACCATCGTGTCACATCATGTTTTTCTGTGCCCACCTACAATCTTTAGCTCTTACCAGTATCTTTACCACATTCTCCACAGCTCACCAACCAGAATATCATGTATCATTATTGTTTATCAGACCAGAGAAATTATAGCTATAAAAAGTAGAGGCTTTTTTGAGAACAATTAGATCCCAAGTGATCAGCATCAATGGTCTTTCAAACATCATATGATTAACAAGATTGTTTAACTAAAACATATGTCACACAATCTTACTCCGGACATTTACTGTGCTGAAATTTGGTGATCAAAAAATAAGAACTCAGTGCCACCCTCATATTGCTTACTGTCTTTTGGGTCTATACACAATGTGGTGGAAGCACTGTATTGCAGATACAGTACCAAAAGTCCAACAAAGATAATGATGTTCACAGTAGAGGAATTGCAGAGCAACTTGTAAAATTCATAAAATTAGCTACTCAGTGATGGTCTCCAAGAAATGTACTTAAGTACCTTCTTTTCCAAACTGAGGCAGCTACACTTTGAAGTTCAAATCCAGCAAGTAAAAACTTGCTCAATAAGCAGTAAGAATTGGTCAAAGAGGGGCTGGATCGATAGCACAGAGGGTAGGGTGTTTGCCTTGCACTCGGCCAACCCAGATTCTATTTCCAGCATCCCATATGGTCCCCCGAGCACCGCCAGAAGTGATTCCAGAGTGCAGATCCAGAACTAACCTCTGAGCATTGCTGGGGGTGACACAAAAAGCAAAATAATAATAATAATAATAATAATAATAATAATTGTCAAAGAGGAATCTGAAAACTAGTACAGGAGGTAGCTTGCTTTCCTTGTATGTGGTCAACCTAGGATCAATCCCCAGCACTTCAAGGGGTCACTCCTGAGCACAGAGCCAGGAAAAGCTCCTGAGCATCACCAAGTGTGACCCAAAATACAACTAAAGAGAATTGGCCAAAGATCATAAAAGATTAGGTATGTTTTAATGTGTTTTCTTTACATTATGGTAAGGGAATTGGAAAAAGAAGTATTAATTCTTTGAAATTTTTCAAATTTTTTCAAATCTAGGGTGGTCATTTTAGCAAGTCATACTATATACATGCAATTTGTACCCCTTGGTATTTTCCTGATCTTGAATCTCCCAAAGATGCATAAAGATAAACATCAACAATAAATAATAGGGTATATGGCACACTTGACAAAACTTGACAAAACTAGGTGATTATAAACTGGTATAATATGCCGACTCGAGTTTGATTCCTCCACCCCTCTCAGAGAGCCCGGCAAGCTACCGAGAATATCTCGCCTGCACAGCAGAGCCTGGCAAGCTACCTGTGACATACTCAATATGCCAAACACAGTAACAACAAGTCTCATGATGGAGATGTTACTGGGCCCGCTTCAGCAAATCGATGAGCAACAGGAGGACTGTGACTGTGACTGAATATGCTAAAACCTCAGAATAGAGAGTGCATAAAAATCCAAATAATAAAATAAGTATAAAATTACATCCAAGTCAGAAGCACATGAATTAACATTTTGTTTAAAAAGAGTAAAATGGTAGCTGTAGGGTAAAAACAAGACTAAATATAAAATTTTATTATGAGTGTGAATTATTCTAGTTACCTTCAAATTCTAGAGATCCATAAAAATTTTGAAAAGGACCCTATTATCCAAACAGGATGAAATGGTAGGGTCCAAGCAAGAACTTAGTTAATGAGATTAAAAAAGAAAATAGGACTTGATTTGTATACTTTAATCAATGACAAACATGCCAGAGTGACTTAGATATGTGGAAGAGAGGCAAACCAACATAGTACAAACTGTTAGTTCAACATGGAGAAAAATAAACAAACCCATAATTCACAAAGATGAGTCACAGAACAGATTAAATCTGAAGAAATAAAGAAAATGGACAGCAATGGTCTAATCAGGATTCTTATGATCTGAAAGACCTTTAAGAGTACAGAAATGACTCAGACACTGGGTAAAGAGAAAGCAAAAGAAGCAGAGAAAGATGCCTCTCGGGGTCAGATCCAAGCACAGCAGGCAGTGTATTTACCTTGCACAAGGCTGACCCAGATTCAATTTCCAGAGCCCCACCAGATCCCCTGAGTCCAGCTAAGAATGACCTCTAAGAGCAAAATCAGGAGTAACCCCTGAGCATCACCAGGTGGATCCCCAAAACAAAAACACAAAAATTACATACACACACACACACACACACAAATTGAAATCCACTCCTCATTCACAGAGGGCAAGAAATGAACGAAGAAAAAACTGACCCTTCCCTATTTTAACATTGGCTTGTTTTAACCTCCAAAGGAACTTAAAGAGACTTTGTCTTGGGTACTGTCACTGTCACTGTCCTCCTGTTGTTTATCAATTTTCTCGAGTGGGCACCAATAACATCTCCATGATGAGACTTGTTACTGTGTTTGACATATCAAATACATCGTGGGGAGCTTGCCAGGCTTTACCGTGGGGGCGAGATACTCTCAGTAGCTTGCTGGGCTCTTTGAGAGGGGCAGAGAAATCGAACCCGGGTCTAGAGGACTAAAGTTTTCTGAGTCCCACTGCCTACCCCATTCAAATGATCTATAGAGGTTTTAGTTGGGCTCAATCACACACGCGGTCCAGTTACTTTCAGCAACGTATTACAGACTGCAGTAGGTTTTCTCAAGACTGACCTCGGGAGCACCTCCTGGGAACAGAGAAAGCAAAGGGAACACATATTTTCATGGGAGGGGTGAGGCAAGGCTGAGTGTTCTGTTCCAGTTCCAGCGTCAAACAGGCAGTTGTCTTTTCTTAAACAGCTTAACCCCAAGTAAGTGAACTCTCTTGGAGTTTACAGGTGATCCCTAACCTCACTGAGCAAAGCAAAGTAACCCCAAGCTTTAGCACACAACACCCTATGTCCGAGCAACTATTTCCAGGGAAACTGATGGTCATCTTACTCAACATGGTACATTCAAGAACCCCTCTGTGTATCCTTGTTGAAGTGGGATTTCTGGTGCCTCACATGTTGGGACATGTAAGATCAGACACCCAAGCGTCACTGTTCACATTCTTGCCACTTTGTTCATGCAGCAAGGCCTGGACTAGAAGCAGCATTGCCTCATAAGGAGACTGGCAGAGCTGGTGAGGACATGCTGCTTCTCCTTCTGGGACCTGGTTTTGAATAGCATTATGGAATAAACCAAGAGAGGGAAAGAATTTGTCCCAATACTCACAGTTAATTAGACAACCATACCAATTTAATTTTGCAATGAAACAGGTATTTTCTGAGACTGAAAGACAAGTGGTGAGGCAAAGCATCTGCTCGACGATAAACATAGCTGTAAGTCTCATTTTAGTGTTGAAGACAAAAGGCAGCCACCTACCCGAGTGTAATTCATTAACATTAAACCAGTCAGATTCCATTACTATGAACTTACACCAACACAGGAACAAGATAGGCATTAGCTAAGTCTTGTTAATCATTTGGGTGTATGAAGATTTTTAAGATGCAAGCATCTGTTTCTGTAGGTTTCAATTGGTCCCAATTATACCAGACATGTAAGCTGTACTGGAGCTTTATTGATGCATTGTTGATTTGTTCCTGAATGCCAAAGGTGTTGACATTAGGACTGAAGATTCTTTGCCTGATAAAAATATTTGTATAAGGCTCTGAAGCCAGATGTGAAAAAAATCAGAAGACAATCCATATAAACAAATTATTTCAATAATATTAAACCTGACTGCAATTTATATTACTTGTCTACACTCTTGTTTATCAGGGATAAAGTTCAGAAAAACAAAAGATGGTTTAGACCTAATAGCACAACTGTCAGCTTACAGATAAGGAAGTCTGTTTGATTCAGAATTGTTTGGCTTTTTCTATTTCAATTAAAGTTAAACACGACAGACTACAGCAAAAGAGATGGTACTGTGGGTAGAGTACTTCCCAGGTTTGATCCCAGGCATCCCATATGATACTCTGAGCCCACCAGGAGTGATCCCTGAGTGCAGAGCCAGGAACATCGCCTTGTGTGGTCCCTAAACAAACAGATAAAAGTTTAACAGACTGGAGTTATGTGTTTGTCTCCAACCTCTCATGAATTATCACAGTAGTGGTAGAGTAATAAAAACCATGTAAACCCCAGATGGTGGGGGAAGAGGGGTAAGGACAGTTACTCAATGAAAAAGCTGAATCTTAAGTGATTTCACTGGGTAATAGTAACCAGAATCTGGACAATCTGAACTTTGAAACTTTGGAACTCAGATGTGATGCAGAATCCAAAGTATATGAGAAGGCTAAATACTAGGATACATGAAAGATCTTTTAAGAATAGCTGACTTCTCAAACCCCTTTTCTCAGTCTGTTCAGTTAGACAATTCCTCTTACACTCACCCCAGAAGAGACCAAATGTTTATGCTTTTGAGGAACTTACTCTAAGCCATCCTAGCCTACAAGACACTGCATTCAGTGAAAAAAAAAATGAACAGGATTTCTTTTAGGTACACATTTAGAACTATTGTGTTTAGAACTTTGTTCTCTTCTTTCTAAACCTAGAGCATTAACAGCCAGGTCATACAACCAGGAAGTATTTTCTGAGAATGTGAACCACTCCAAAGGAATTATTTGAAGACATTAATATCTGGGAGCACCAAAGAAAAACTTATTGTTGCCCAAGCATTATGAAAAACCCATTCACCCCTGCCCTTTCAGGCAGCTTCTTAATACTTCACTATCAAAAGACAATCTATGTATATCAAGCATGTGAGGAAAATATCCAATACTGAGAAAGCAAAACAAAAATACAAATGGAAAAGTTATCTGAAAGAAAAAAAAACAGCTGAGCTGTATTAAGGTGCAGATTACTTGCATATGTGAGGTCCTCAGTTTATTTGTAGTAGAAACCCTAAAAAAAAAAAATCAGTGAACGCAGAAACTTAAAGAGTTTAATAGAGTTAAGAGCTTTAGTAGCGTTAAAAGTCCCAACAAGATCCCGAGTTGCCGCCCACAAACGGCCTCTCTGGCTCCTGATCAAGCTGCTTAACAGCCATGATCCCAGAGACTCAGGAACAAATCTCAGAACCCAGTAGGTTTTGTCAGAAATCCCTCCAGATTTCATTTTTTAAATTTTGGAATTCAAAAATCACGTGGCCACTACTGCAGCTGCACCACACCATGTTATTCATAATCAGCAAGAGAAAACAAACTGTTTATGGTTGCCTTTTTGGCAGATCTGAGTGTTGGGGTAAAAAAACAAATAATAATGGTGGGTCTGGAGTTGAAATATTGAATGTAATCTAAGTAGAGAGAGAATAATGTGTAAATCATCTGCCCCACAGGTGGGGGGGGCGTGGGATGGAGGGTATATTGGGGGTTTGGGTGGTAGAAAATGGGCACTGGTGAAGGGATGGGTGTTTCATCATTGAATGACCGAGACTTTAACCCAAAAGCTGTGTAAATGCTCTCACAGTGATTTAATAAATAAAATTTTAAAAAGAAAAAAAGAAGTAAGGTGGAGTTCATGTCCAATTCAATCAGTCTAATCAATGACTGAATAAATAGCAATACTCCTACATTTAAAAAAGAGTTTAAAAGTGTTTCCTATGACTTCAGAAATAAAATTCACAGACCAATTTTTTTTAATATATCAAAGAACTAATATTAGACCAGGAGATCTCTGAAAACATAACAAAAAGATTGAGGAATTTTCATCGTCTTTATTTTTTAATGATTGAGATGCCAAGGATGGAATTTTGGTCTCCCACGTGCCATGCATATACTCAAACCACTGAGCTATCTCCCCAGTCCAATGTTCATTTTTAATAGAAATCTGGAAGATTAAAGTGGCAATTATTCCTTTAAACGTGTATGTAAACTCAAATTTGCTAAATCTTTGCCATACTCCAACACTTCCCTGACACAAACAATATGTACCATTTAGTACTGCATCTGCAAATTTTTATTATAGATTATCTTAATAGATTTGTAGACTAAAGTTGAATATTTTTCTATATCTGTCTAGGAAAAAAGCAGAAGTTGAACAAGAGAACTTTTTTCAACATAGAAATAACAAGTGCTCCATGGAATTAGTCTGCAAACGAAGCATATTTTTCTCATAAATTGGGTTACCTTTCTTATTATGATTTTGTGTCCTTCAAAAGCATATTTTGAGTTCTTAAAATCCAGTAACTCAGAACGTGACCTTAGTTGGAAGGTAAGGTCCTTAGTTGACCTTCATTCAAATGAGATCACAGGCAAGAAAGGATCGTGCCTCAGATGCTTCAGAGAAACTGTGACTCTGGCAGCATCTTGATTTTGGAGTTCTGCCCCTTAGAACAGTGAGGAAGATCCTGATGCTTAAAACCCCCAGATGCTGATGGAACTTTGTTATAGTCACCTTAGGAAAGTTTCTTAAACAGATTATTCACATTTCATAACACTTCTAGTTTTTAATTGCTTCTAAACAAGGCTGAGAAAAGACATTATAAAATTCTTATATTTTGCACCTATGTTTTTGAGGAATGGCTACTATTCTTTGTGTGTATGTGTGTGGGGGGGAGGGGGTGGGCAGGGAGGTACATCTTTCAGTGCAAGGAGCTATTCCCAATGCAGTGCTAAGGGGCCTGTAATGCCAAGGATCTAACCAGGACTCCCACATGCAAAACATCACTTTGGGCTCTCTACACCTTCTCCTGGCCTCAGGACTGCTTTCCTCCACTAAATATTTAATGGTAATACAGCTGAATATCCTTTGTCAGAACCTATGACTTTTCTCATTTAGAGTCCGCACACAGTCAACAGATGCCAGGTTCACCAACCAGACTTGGCCCCAGGCCCTGCTTTAGCAGGCCATTACACTTTCAGCAAGCCCGTGGCTTGTGGATTATAGGCAGTGTGTGTCTTCCCCATGCCCGCAACTCACATTCTTTGAAAACAAGACAGTGAAGTGGATGCCTGATCACTCTACACCACCAGTAGACACCTGAACTAGCAACTAACTCAGTTTTGCCCACCTAAATCAAGAGCTTACCAGTATCCCTCAGAGGCCAGAAAAGGCCCACACAGCGCACAACCCAGTGGGAAAAAGGGCAGCATCCATGCCTATACTATCTGCCCAACTGGGTAGGGAGGGGAAAAAGAACTGGAAAAACAAAACACGGGCATTTACTGAGCCCAGTGTCTCACCAGGGGGAACAGAAAGACCCCAACCCTGCACAGCTGCCCACATGGCTTTGGGTTCAGCCTGCAGAATTTTTTGTGTCAGCACTGATCAGTGTCTATCCTGACTCTACCCTCACACCCTACTCCCACCCCATTTTGAGTTATAACACCTTCACTGGATTTCAGCCTTGTGGTTTACCAGGCCTCCCTTGGGACTGGAACCTGACCTACCAATACAGGAAGTGCTTCCAGTTTGGGAGGGTCACAGATATCAGCGCCCCACTCCACCCCCAATGATGCTCAGAGTATACTCCTGACTGTGCTCAGGAGTTGCCTCTGGCTATACTTTGGGGACTCTGTACAATGCTGAGGATCAATCCGAGGATGGCTGAATGCACACAAAGTGCCTACATCCTATACTATCTCTCCAGCTAATGTTCATTTCCTATCTATTTATTTTTTGAGGTTTATGCCTCACCCAGCAGTACTCAGGGGTTATTTACTACAGACTCTGTGCTTGGGGTAGCTCTAAGCCATGCTCAGGGGACCAGGTAGTACTAGAAATCAAACCCAAACCTACTATAAGCACATTATGCAGTCAACCATTCATTGGTCAAAAGTTACTTTTCAAATTATATTTTTGATTTTAAAATATTTATTTTTTACTATATTATAATAAATAGTATTTCTATTGAGGGGCTGGAGCGATAGCACAGTGGTAGGGCGTTTGCCTTGCACGCAGCCAACATGGCCGACCCGAGTTCGATTCCTCC
>JAOXYA010000041.1:32698277-32712183 GCA_028565675.1 Sorex palustris | reverse complement strand
GAGGCTGATACCTAAGGATAGTAGATACACGGAACAGGAAGATTGCTCCATAGCTGGAAGCCTGCCTCGTGAGCAAAGGGGAGAAGGCAGCTGGAATAGAGAAGGGGTCACTAAGAAAAAGATGGCTGGAGGAATCAGTCGGGATGGGAGATATGTGCAGAAAGTAGAGAAAGAACCAAACATGATGGCCTCTCAGGGTCTGTACTGCAAACCATAGTGCCCAAAAGTGGAGAGAGATTACGGGGAATCATATCTGCCATGGAGGCAGAGGGAGGGTGGGAAAGGGGTGATATACCGAGGATACTGTTGGTGGGGAATGTGCACTGGTGGAGGGATGGGTGTTTGATCATTGTGTGATCGTAACCCAAACATGAAAGTTTGTAACTATCTCATGGTGATTCAATAAAATTTTTTAAAAATTAAAAAAAAAGAATTGGAAAACTGAGGGAGGGGAGAAGAAATAGGTAACCAGGATAGTGTTGAGTACAGACTGTGCGAGGGGGTGGGGAGGTCCTTATTGTCCTGAGGTTCCTTGATCTTAAGCACTTCCATGAGGCTGTGAGACAGGTAGCAGAAATTAAAGGAGGGTTCATCAATTCTTGTTGAGATAGGTTTTGTCTAGAAATAGTGGGGAGTCATTTAAGGATTTTAGTAGAGGAATAACTTACTTACATTTTTCCTTTGGAAAACTTTTGACAAAGTTTTAGAGATAAATCAGATAAGGAGGTCTTATTAGTCTGTATGCTCCTCGCTGACATTTACCAACTATAGAGCAGTATCTAGGATTGCTTGGACAACATTACAGGGAACATGTGAAATTCTTGCTGTTTCAGTATCTATTATTTTCTGTCCCGTGTTTTGATTACAAAATCATGTCTGTCTTTTGGAGAATAGCCCCTTCTCATTCATGGGAGAACTCACAGTCAATAGGTCTTATATTTTCAGCCAAATTGTGGGCAGTAATTCTAGAAAGTTCCTATGCCTGCTCTCCTGGAAAGTTGTATCTTCAGAGAATTAAAAGGTTGGAAACAGGCACTGGAAAATCACTACTACTGCTATTAGAGTCATAAGCTTCCCTGAGTCTTGTCTTAGGCTCCAGCTTATTCAGCTTCACCTTTTGTTCTGTTAACTACCTTCTACTCTGACCTTAAATTCTTGTTTTTCATTTTGCTACTTCCCTTGTTTGGAATCCACTAAAAAATCCTAACTGATAAAACTAGACATGTAATTACTTGATGAATAGGACCATTGTTTCAATAAAGGTAATCTATAAGTCAAAGGTTTCTGAAATCCAAATAAAATCCCCATTTTGGACCCAACTTCTTGTTTCACAGTCAGTTTGACTTTTGTGATTAAAAGATGTTTTTCCATGTCACTCTTTTCATCTTCAATGTCAATGATTGTGTGTTTCCTTTAGTCTGATTTTTCTCCCATAATGTTTCTAGCCTTATTCCCACTTTCTGCCAACTCAAAAACCCTCTCTTCTAACCTCATGCACTTTGAAAGGAAGTAAGTGATAATTATAGAAATCTCATCTCCATGCCTGTTCATGGATTGTCAGAATGACACTTTCCAAAGGATGTTAGAATCCTTACTTCCATTCAAATGGTTCATTTTTCTTCTCTTTAAGGGTTGTCTTCTACATTTTCAGTTTTAAACTCATCTTTAGAAACCTTCACTCACAGCTAACTTGTTGCTAAATGTTCCAGAACTTTCAATTCAGTCAATAAAAGGGAAGTAGGGAAATAAACTCTGAAGCTATCCAAACTTTTTCCTGTTGAAGACAAAGGCTCTGGGATGCTATAACTGGCCCAATGTCACCTGCATGAGCAGAACTTCATGAGCACCAGGACTGTGGATTTCCTGACAGTTCTCTCCACTAACCTATGCTGTTCTCTCATGTTTTACTCCAATTTTCCTAACTACCTATATCTATTAATATATTATGTTTTGTTTGTTTTCATCTGTGGGGAAACAGTTGGTGGTGCTTAGGTGCTATTTCCAACTCTGGGCTCAGAGGAAGTAGCTACTGGCATTTCTCAGAGAACTGTGCAGTGCTGGGGAATGAAATCCTGATCTTCTGCATGCAATGCATGTTACTTGGCCAATTGGGCTATCTTTCTGGCCTTCCTCTATTCTTTTTAAGACCCAGTTAAAAAGTATTCTCCAGGTGATAGACTCTGAAGTGGGACTAAAAGTTTGCTCATTGGTGAGTACTCATGAAACAAGCATATATGAAAGCAAGGGTCAAATATAAGGATAGACAGACAGAAAACTCAAGTGACCTTTCAGACCCCTGATGGCTTGGCCAAGCCCATTCAAAAGCTCTCATACTAGATTGGCACTTTAGATTTGTCCTCAATGAGGTAGAGATGGCCAGTTTTAATTATGATGATGAGGTGGTTAGGCCCTCCCAATGGGTTGACAGCCAAAGGTGCCTTTCTAATGGCAAGGGGTTTGCTACTTGGGCTGTGTTAGCCAACAGGCAACCCCAGGTTATTTTTGAAAGTACAGGTAACAGGAGCTGTAGCAATAGCACAGCGGGTAGGGCATTTGCCTTGCACAAAGCCAACCCACGTTCGATTCCCAGCATCCCATATGGTCCCCAAAAGTACTGCCAGGAGTAATTCCTGAGTACAGAGCCAGGAATAATCCCTAAGCATCGCTAGGTGTAACCCAAAAAGGAAAAAAAATGTACAGGTAACAAGTAAGGAAGTAGGGAAATAACATTCAAAGTGTGACCTCTGCTGGTAGCCAGTCCAGGGGGATTTTATTAGTAGTAGTAGTAGTAGTAGTAGTAGTATTTAATTTTTTATTAAAGAATCATGATTTATGAAGTTATTGATAGTTGCGGTTAAGTCATACAATTTTTCAACACCAATCCCATCACCAGAGTCAATTTCCTTTCACCAGGATTCCCATATTCCCTCCCCACCCCAAATTCCACTTCACTCTCACCTATCAACTTAGCAAGCACATTACAAAATTTCAGCGGTTGCCAATTAGATCTCACGTTTTCAGTTCGGTAGAATCTGTATTTTGAATACGTGACTATACCCTTCACATATATCACTTTTATATCTCTGTCAAATCAACACTTTAACAACCATTATTAACACTGTTGTCTATGGAAAAGGTATAAGACAAATGGTCTGTATTAGTTTCTCATTTCTATTCTCTGACTTCTATGGCCCCACTTACTCCAGCCATGTAATTTTCACTTTCCTTTTTGTCTCAGCACTTTCCCTTAGTCTTTTCTGCTGTGACTAATGCCCTCACACACAGCTTACTCCTTGGACTTCAAACACTACTGAATTCAGTGCAGTCTGCTGACACTTCCCACCTGCGCCAGGGGGACTTTTTTGTTTCATAGAAAAGTAGAGGTAGATGGTGCCTTACCTTGCAGGCGTCCAACCCAGTTTTGATCCCCAGCATCCCATATTGTCCCTCAAGCCCCACCAGGAGTGATCCCAGAGTGCAGAACAAGGAGTAGACCCTGGAAACAGGTGGATGTGGCCCCCAAATAAAACAAAACAAAATAAGAAAATCTGGACGTGGGCAATGATATCAGCTAAGGGAAGGAGTTTGATATATATACATATATACACATATATATACAGGGGGAGAGGGCT
Source organism: Sorex palustris (assembly GCA_028565675.1). NCBI lineage: Eukaryota > Metazoa > Chordata > Mammalia > Eulipotyphla > Soricidae > Sorex > Sorex palustris. The sequence continues at coordinate 32,708,551 of JAOXYA010000041.1, read as the reverse complement.
CCATTGTGTCCTTTATTCATGATGTGTCCACAAAATGATTGTTCTCAACAAGCTCAGTGGTAGAATTTGGGTGTGGGGCACTGCTGCACAGCCATGAAGCCATAGGCTGGCACCAGTTCATTTCTGAGAGAGCTGTAGTGTCACTAGATAGGGCCTTGCTCCAGGTTGAGATAAGAAAGGAGCTGAAAGAGTCATGCCTTAGAAAACAACACAGTTTTATCAGATTCTTGGCTTGACCCTCCCTTGCTAGCTCACAAAGTTCACTGTAGGCCCTCAGACAGTAGTCTGGCAGAGGAAGTAGCATGTCCTTCCCTGAAGGGGGCCAGATACATCAGACTGTGGACATATAATCCCCTTGTGACAGTCTCTGAGGGATTCATGACTCTCTAGAAAGAGACTTAGGGTCTAGTGGGCAAGGCACGATGGTGGCAAGAAGGAAAATTATGCACATAAAATGAAACACACCTTGGTCAAAGATATAATACATAAAATGTAACAGGCCAGAGAACTTGATTTGCATGTGGTCTACCCAGGTTTGGGATCAAACTCCATTTAGTTCTCTGAGCCCCACCATGAGTGATTCCTGAGCACCGATCCAGGAGTCAGCCCAGAGCACCATCGGCTGTGACCAAAGAAGAAAAGAAAGAAACATATCTAAGGGGACAGGTGGGAGACTCAGAATAGAGAAGACCCGGACAAAGCTTTGCAGAGAGACAAGGTCCTCTGGCTCCTTGGTGACAGGAATTCACTGGTGTTTACTTTATCATCTTCATTTTCTACTTTTCCTTTAATGCTCTCTCCTACAGTTTCTTTTTTCGAAGACATAATCCTATTATTTTATTTCTCACTCATTTCAAGCATTTTCCTTCTGATATCTAGAGAGGTATATTTTTCTCGATCTAAAAAGCCCAATTCCCCAGCCTGTTTTCATTTAAGCTTTAAAAACTAATGGTGCAACATCTATTGGAATTGTACACCTGGCAAAGAGTATTTCAGGAGAACTATAGATTTAATGGGTTAAAGCTTTAAGTATGTACATAATTAAATTGCAGATCTTAATAAAATACATTATAGTCTAGATGCTAAGTGCAAATAAAACCCAGAGCAAGGAAGGAGTAGGGAATGGACTCTGCTAACAAGTATTTACTTGTCAGGAGATTCCTAGCAAATTATAGTGCCAGATCAGAAGGGTATGTTGCATGTTTACAAAGGGAATATAATCAGGAAACGCAAAGCTGTGTCTTACAATTTTGTAGCCTTTAAAAAGAAAAGAAAAGGGGGAAAAAAAGAGAAAACTTGCCACATTAAGACTTTGAGAATAAGAAGTAACACACTGAAGTGCATCTGAATATAATTGGCAAGTTGTAATCCTCCTCAGAGAGTCTGGCCGCTTTCCATTGCTGCTGGAGTTGGCCTCAGACACACACCGCGGAAGATCTTTCATAAATCTGGCATGCCAAGCTGTCACCTCATTTCCCAGGGGAACTTCCCACACACGGTGAGTGCGAGTGAGGGCAAACCTCAAACCCACAGAACATTGCGCTGGAACGCTTTCAAGCCACGCACTTGGACGGCTCACTGGCTGCAGCCTTTTGGCAAGTGACAAATGGAAAGCGCCCTGGAGCCTTTGGTTTGGGTGCCAAGAGAAGCCTGTGCCGTCAGGGACCTTCCTGAGCCCAAGGCCTAGAGGGCTTCGTGAGGTGGGTGGGTTGGTGAGGGTGGGGTTCGGAAGATCCAGTCAGAGCTCTGAGTCAGAAATCATGCCTCTTCTTTGAAAGGGGAGTCAAGCAATCTCCGTCTGAAAGGGCAGAAAATGCACAGGTGCTCCTCGGGACCTTTTGGGAAACGGAGTTCCAATTTGCTGTGGGTGGCTCTGTCTCACCTGCAGGGCTGAAGAAAGAAGGGCCTGGGGCACATTCTTTCTGCAGGATGCCAAGGTAACTTCCTAGTGCTTTGACCTTTCCATGTGGCATCCCTTTTCTCCAAAGATGAATTACGGCCGAATGCAGCTGAAAGGCGGGGCAGACTTCTCTAAATCCATGAATTATGTGACTCCTGAGAGGAGGAAGCAGCTGATTATGCACAAGTTAAGACTCTGGCATCTGTCCCTAAAGATTCTGAGCACAAAGATTGCCCTGTAATCTTACAGCAGACTATGTGACAATAAAAACTTAACCCAAAATCAACCTCTGGCACTAGGTGCTGTTACATTAACAAAGAACAGTGTGTGTGTTTGTGTGTGTGTGTGTATCATTGTATACATATACACAGAAAACATGGGGGGGCAACCCCCCTAAAACCAAATGTCTTCTGCCACTGAAGATTGAAATATTGCATTAAAAGAATTCAGCTTACAAAGTGATTTGCAAATCTTTTAAAGTAAATCATTTCTTTTTTAAAGACATAATTGGCATATCATATATTAATTTGGGGTATACAACAAAATCCAGCCTTTACATATAGTGTAAAACAATCACAGTAAGTCTAGTGAACATCTGTCACCACCTAGACATAAAAATCAATTACCTTGCTTAAAAAGTAAATTATTCCTGAATGTAGCTTCCGTGCAGGCTGCATTTAGTAAACATCATTTTGGTTTTCATTTAACTATCATTTGGGAGCATCTTTTATCTTTTATCAGACATAGTGCTAAGAGGTAAGGGAGAATAAAAATAAACACATTTTTACCTCAAAAGACGTTAAGTTATAAGAATGCCTGGGAAACTGCCCTCAGAATGATCAAAGGGAAAGGTGGAATGAAAACAGTACTTCCTTTAGAGAGACGCCCCTTAGAAAGGATCCTATCTACTCTCGGGACATCTGGAGGGTGACCCCCTTTACAGAAGGGGTCATTGTTTCTGCATGTCCCAAGAGGGAATTTGGAGGCGCCTGGCTGGAGTCTTGACACACCCCACTCCGGCGGTCTGGGGTAAGGTGCACCCGACATTTCTGCCCAAGACCAAGGTTCTCATTCAAGTGTCCTGTCAGGGGCCAGAGCGATAGGACAGATGGGAAGGCGCTTGCCTTGCACATGCACCCAGACTAGGGGTCAATCCCTGGCATCCCATAAGGTCCCCAGAGCCCCGCCAGGAGTGATACCTGAGTGCAGAGCCAGGAATAAACCCTGAGCATCCTGGATGCAGCCCCACAACCTCCCTGAAAAGTCTCTTTTTAGGAAAAAAAAAAAGGCTCCAGGTCCAAGATAAAGCCCTAAAACGAACCCAGTTCTGAAGCCCAAAGGGCTCCGGGCTGGTTCAGGACCTGTCACGGTCATTCTCAAGCGGGAAACTGGCGTGTCCTGAGATCTGATGGGCAAACAGCTCTTTGCACTGCCCAGCAGGACGGTCTGGGCGACACCTCCCGCGGTCACCGATCCTGGTGGGGAATGGGGGGTCCATCGCCCCCAGCACTCCCTTCCCGGGCTGAAACGGAATCTCGTGGCCCCCTCCCTGCTCTGATGAGGTTCTCCGGGGTTCCTGGGGTTCCTGGAGCCGCGACAGGGAGGGGAGGGGCTGGGACTCCCGTCACCTTGCAAAGCCCCAAACAGCGCCCTGCACACCCCGCCCCAGCACCACCTTCCCGAAGAGACGTCGATTTAACAACGGTTCAAGTACGAGCCGGGACCCAGGCACTTCGGCTCCAACAATTCGTCTCTGAACGCCCCCCCCCCCAACGGATGTCAGTCAGGTGAAAACGGGACTCACGCTTCTCAACCAGCACCTCGTCGCAGTCCAGGCCGAAGAGCTGCAGCTCCTCCGCCAGGTGCTGGGACGACACGATCATGGTGAGGCGCAGGGGGCCGCCCCGGGGCCGCGCCGCGACGTTCCTCTGGGTCCTTTCAGCCTCCGGGAGGCGCGGCCGAAACGGCAAGTGACCCCCACAACAAGACCAGAGACGTCAGGCCGTGTTCGCCTCAGCCGTCAGCCGACGCAGAAATACTTCAAAAAAAATCAAAACAAAAGTGGGAGGGGAGTGGCAAGGGACTGCCAGCCCCCGCCGCGAAGGAAAAGAGGAGAAATCTCCAGAGAGACTCTCCGACGAGAACGTCCGGCTTCCTGAGAGCCGCCGCGGGGCACCTCAGCGTCCCGGGAAAACTACTCGCAGCGGGCAAAACCCGCCAAATGATTTGTGCCCCGCGCGCATGCGTACGACCCGGGGTCAAGCCCGCCCCTTCCCCGCCGCTGTTTCCTCCGGACTCCCGGGCCGCAGTGCGCAGGCGCGGCCTAAGGCGCGTGCGCACAAGTTCCAAATCGCCCCCTAGGCAGCGCCTGGCGGTAGGCGCGTGGTCCGGGCGACTGCGCAGGTGCGAAAACCGGATCTGGGCGTGCGGCGCGATGCAGGGTCGCTGCGTTCCCGGAGAGGTTCCCGGAGAGTTTCCCGGCTCCGCAGCCTCTGCGGAGCCCCGCGATGCGCGGGCTCATCACCCTTGTGTCCCGTGCCTTGCCGTGCAGGCGCTGTCGTGGATGTTGTGCCCGCAAATGTCTCAAACGTTGAGCGGGCACGGGAGAGGCTGGACGTGTCCCTGTCTGCTCCGCGGCGTCTCTGTGCTCCGAGCGCCTTCGTTCAGGAACACAGTGGCTCCGTGAGGGGGTCTAAAGGCCACGGCAGTTATACTGACGCGTCTTTTCAACACCTGGGGCAGTTTGGTGGAAAGAAGAGGGCGGAAAGGTGACTTGGTTGGTTTCATTTGGGGCTTACTGGTTTGGGATCGCCCAAAGGAGGTGTCCAAGGTTAGACTGGAAACTGGAAAGCGAAGCCGGGGCACTGAGGGGGGAGAGATCCTTTGCTTTTTGGGTCACACCCGGCGATGCTCAGGGGTTACTCCTGGCTCTGCACTCAGGAATTACTCCTGGCGATGCACAGGAGACCATATGGGATGCTGGGAATCGAACCCAGGTCGACCTTGTGCAACGCAAACTCCCTCTCCGCTGTGCTATCACTCCAGCTCCACCACCGAATTCTTGCAGCCACAATCTCACAGGTCCATAGAACCTAAATTCCCCGGGCACCACACTTCGTTGATGGGATGGTGGACGGTGGACTGGCTTTACAAACACGAGGGCAGCATCTAGCAGGACGCTTAGAAATGTGCGTCTTCTATCGGCCTTTATTGTGAACCAGCCAGAATCCAAAGTTTTACGGATGAAGATGTTTGTCCGTTTTGGTTGTTGTTTTGGGGCCACACGGGGTGGTGCTCAGGGCTTACTGCTAGCTCTGTGCTCAGGGGTCACTCCTGTCGGTGTTTGGTGGATTCTGTGTGGTCCCAGGAATTGAACTGGCTTGGCTGCATGCAAGGCATGTGCTTTACTCACTTTTGCTCCAGCCCCTGTTATAGTCTAGTTTTTATAGAGAAAACTGAATGTCCACCGGGAGCGAGTCAGGCATGTACAAGGTTTTGACCAGAGCATTGATTTCCAAGACTGAAGAATCTAGGAGACATCATAGGGAAAGATGAGGGGCAGGGGTCCTGCTGGCAGAAGAACACCGTCTTGCCCTCACCACATGTCTGTCATCAAGAAATGGGGAGAAGGAACGAGCAGATACTTTCTCCAAGAGGTGGAGGATCAGCTAACAGGTGTATGAGAATGTTCATTGTCATCGGCTATCAAAGAAATGTTTGCAAAGCAAAGCAACCGTGAGCTAGCATTTCACACCAGTGGGAATGGCATTCATCCAAAGAATGGGAACACTTGAGGCTGGAGTGATAGCACAGCGGGTAGGGTGTTTGCCTTGCATGCAGCCGAACCGGGTTCGATTCCCAGCATCTCATATGGTCCCCTGAGCACCGCCAGGAGTAATTCCTGAATGCATGAGCCAGGAATAACCCCTGTGCATCGCCGGGCGTGACCCAAAAAGCAAAATAAATAAATAAAAGAAGAGCTTAGAAGAAGGTATTTGCCTTGTATGTAACCAACCGTGGTTTGATCCCCAACCTCCCATATGGTCCCCAGAACACTGTCAGGAGTAATTCCTGAGTGCTGAGCCAGGAGTAAGCCCTGAGCATCGCTGGGTGTGACCAAAAAGCCAAATGATAAAAATAATGATGATGATAAAAATTTAAAAAAAATAAAATTATGGATATTTGGAATGAAGAGAATTCAGGAGTATTCCTTGGCACACTACTCACCCCGGTTTAATCCTGGACACCACATATGGCCCCCTGAGTACTGCCAGGAATAAACCCTGAACACCATCAGGTGTAGCCAGAAAAAAACCCACAAAAGTACCTAAACTACAGTTTCAAGAAACATCAGAAAAAAAAAAAAAGAAACATCAGAGTTGCGGGACAGGGTGTAACCTCTTATGAGCCCCTGGAAAAACTCTCTCTCCACTCAGGCCTCTGATGGGCAGTAAGAAGGGTGGACAGCGGGGACAAAAAGCAGTGAGGGTGTCTTAGTGTTCTACTTTGGGGTAATTTGTGCAAACAATGACTTAGAACAACACCCTCTTCTCGGCGCAGAATTCTGTACAGCAGAGGGCGGGCGGCAGGCTGTTGGCGCTCTGCTGAGATGGAAGTGTCGCCAGACTGCATTCCTTACTTGGGTTTCATCCTCCAGCCCCAGAAAGTCTTAAAAGGGTTTATGTTATTAGGCCAGTTCTGGCCCAATAATCTTCCCTTCTTAAGGTCAAGTGATTTGGGGCTGTAATTACATCTACAAAATCCCTCTGCCTCGTACTTGGATTCATGAGCCAAATGTGTGGGACCAGATTCAGTGGAGCGCAACTCAGAAAAAGCCAAAGAGGGGCACCAGGGTGGGCTTCAGTGGCAGAGCGCCTGGCATGGAGACAGAGATGGCCAAGCATCTGGCCCTGGCCCACCTTCTGTCATCCAGGGACTTTCCCCAGAATCCCAGTGAAGTGTGTGTTGCTCTAATCCAAGCGACCACATAGGGAGGGAAGAAGAAAAGAAACTATTTTTAAGTGAACAAGGAGGCTATTGAAACTATGGTGGTATCATATTCTTGAATAGATTAATATCTTGAATCTTGTCTCATTTCATGGTAATTATGAAAGAGAGTGACATTAATACAGTAGCCCAGCTACTAAAAAGATGGAAATCTGGGGCCCTAGCGATAGTATGGTGTGTAAGGTTCTTGCTTTGCACATGGGTGACCCGGGTTCAATTTCCTGTGGCCCATATGGTCCCCCAAGCCCACCAGAAGTGATTCCTGAGTGCAGAATCAGGAGTAACCCGTGAGAACCATCATTTGTGGCCCCACAACGCCCCCCCACTCACAACCCCCCGCCAAAAAAAGGAAATCTACCATTCACAGCAAAATGCAAGGCCTCAAGGGAATTATATGGAACAAACTAAATCAGAAGGAACAAGACAAATTTGGGATGAGTTAACTCTCTACAGCCCTCCAAAGGGTTTTGTTGTTGTTTTGTGGGGACTGGGGAGATGCTCAGAATTCTCAACTTGCAGGAGCCCCATATTGGATCCTGTTGCTTGGGATCAGTAGGAATCACCAGATGTGTCCCTAGGCCCCCCGAGTCCTGCTTGGGAAACCCCCACACCCAAAGTATATACACAGGAGAGAAATTCTCTGAATATTACAAATCTGTGGGTGCAACAATGTAATCCCAAGTTAAGCAACCTTTGATACTAAAATCAGGTGAGAAAGCATTTATTTTATGCTGTATTTTACACTAATGATTTTACTTTTTTGGTTTGTTTTGTTTAGGGAGCCACACTTGGCAGTGCTCAGGACTTACTCCTGGCTTTGCACTCAGGGATCATTCCTGGCGGGCTTGAGGGACCATATGGGATGTTGGGAATCAAGTACTGGTCTGCCGTGTGAAAGGAAACTGCCCTACCTGCTGTGCTATTGCTCTGGTCCTGTTATTTTTTGGGGGGGGATGAGGGCAGTGCCAAGACCAAATCCAGGGCCTCATGCTTGAAGCAATCACTCTTATTTTTTTTTCTTTTTGGATCACACCCGGCAGTGCACAGGGGTTACTCCTGGTTGTGTACTCAGGAATTACTCCTGGTGGTGCTCAGGGGGCTCCAGCCCCATAAACACTCTTTTTTTTTTTTTTTTTTTTTTTTGCTTTTTGGATCACACCTGGTGATGCACAGGGTTTACTCCTGGCTCTGCGCTCAGGAATTACCCCTGGAAGTGCTCAGGGGACCATATGGGATGCTGGGAATTGAACCCGGGTCAGCCAAGTGCAAGGCAAACGCTCTACCCTCTGTGCTATCTCTCCTGCCCCTCCATAAACATTCTTACTATTAATATCATTATTGTTTAGAGAGGGCTGGAGTGATAGCACAGCGGTAGGGTGTTTGCCTTGCGCGCAGCCAGCCTGGCCGAGTCGGGTTCGATTCCTCCGCCCCTCTCAGAGATCCTGGCAAGCTACCGAGAGTATTCAGTATGCCAAACACAGTAACAAGAAGTCTCATAATGGAGACGTTACTGGGACCGCTCAAGCAAATTGATAAACAATGGGAGGACAGTGATTGTTTAGAGAAACAGAACGAGAATTGTTGCTCGGGGGAGAGCAATGTATAAGACCTTGGATTCAATTTCACACTTCAAACACATCTTCCAATAACACAAAATGTACCACTGTCATCCCGTTGTTCATCAATTTACTTGAGCAGGCGCCAGTAACGTCTCTATTCTTCCAAGCCCTGAGATTTTAGTAGCCTCTTCTTACTCATCTTTTCCCAATGATTGGAGGCTCTTTCAGGGTCAAGGAAATGAGACCTGTTGTCGTTACTGTTTTTGGCATATCAAATATGCCACAGGGAGCTTGCCTAGCTTTGCCCCTGCGGGTAGGATAGTCTTGGTAGCTTGCCGGGCTCTCTGAGAGGCATATATTTATATATTTCTCTCCATGATTTGTTGCCTACTGTCTGAACCCCATCAAATATGGTGTGGCAATTACTGAAAATGGGTAGGAAGTGTCTTATAATGTGTCGGTCCGGAAAGTGGCCTGGAGCGTGGCGGCGGTTGGGTAGTGGAGGTTGGCTGCCGGGACTGGGTCCCTTGGGGCGGGGAGGGCTCTTACCCACCCCACTCTGGGGCGCCCCAAGTGAAAACAGCCTGGTGTGGTTATGGGGGAGGGTCACAAAATGTAGACTCTTAATAATTATTTCACTGTAGCACTGTCCTCCTGTTGTTCATCGATTTGCTCGAGTGGGCGCCAGTAACGTCTTCATTGTGAGACTTGTTACTGTTTTTGGCATATCGAATACGCCACGAGGAGCTTGCCAGGCTCTGCCGGTAGCTTGCCGGGCTCTCCAAGAGGGACGGAGGAATCGAACCTGGGTTGGCCACGGGCAAGGCAAATGCCCTACCCGCTGTGCTATTGCTCCATTTTAACTTTAACTTAATAATTGTTATTATGCTTTTTTTTTGCCACATGCTGGGGTCCTCAGGGGTCACTCCTGGTGGTCCGCTGGGAATTGTATGAAGTGCCATTTGCAAGGCAAGCATCCTACCTGTTGTAATATTTCTCCAGCCCTTCAGCAATTTTTAAATGTACGGTTGTTTATGAGTGCTATCTTTATTTTGTTTGTTTTGGGACCACACCCAGTGGTGCTCAGGGCTTACTCCCGGCTCTGTGCTCCTGAAGGGCCTCGGAGAACACTATTCTTTTCTTTTTTCTTTTATTTTATAATGTAGGAGTACTGCTATTTATTCAGACATTGATTAAACTGATTGAATTGGGCATGAAGTCCACATTCTTATTCTTTTTTTAAATTCAGAATGTTAATTTTATTTTATTATTTTATTATTATTTTCCCCCTTTTTATTGATTCACCGTGAGATACAGTTACAAAGCTTTCATGTTTGAGTTTCAGTCATACAATCATCAAGTACTCATCTCTTCATTTTCCATCACCAAAATCCCTAGTATTCTCACGACCCCGACCCCGTTCCAACCCTTCCCTGCCTGCATGGCAGACAATTGGGGAACCCTATTCTGTGCCAGGGATTGACCGGAAGTGCACAAGACAAGCAATACAGTAAACCTGCCATACTGTCTCTCTGAACAGCAGGATGATCGTGATCATGATTGTGACTGTCTCTCTGACCCCACGAGCTTTATCTTTCATCTAATTTTTTATTTTAGGGTCACTAATGGGGATCAAGCCCATTATACTCTGAGCACCACATTCGATCATGATCACGATCATCCTGTTCGTCGATTGCCTCGAGCAGGCACCAGTAACGTCTCCTCCGCCCTAGCCCTGAGATTTTAAAAAGTGCCATATTCAAGGCTCTTTCAGGGTTAGGAGAATGAGACCCCTCATTGTTACTGGT
>JAOXYA010000041.1:32598597-32615843 GCA_028565675.1 Sorex palustris | reverse complement strand
GGTCACGTAATGAGATTTAAAGACGACCGCTGGACTAGAGCTGTTACCGACTGGATTCCACAGGATGTCAAAAGACCACGTGGCCGCCCACCTACCAGATGGTCAGATTTCTTCATCAAGATCATGAATGATCGGTTTGAGGCTCTTCGTGTTACTAGAACAAACAGACTCCATTGGGCTACACTAGCACGCGACAGGGACAAATGGAGACGTTACTGGCACCCGCTCGAGCAAATCGACGATTAACGGGAAGTCAAGTGATCAAGTGATCTAGCGATCCATCCATCCATCCATCCATCCATCCTTCTCTGCATGAGACATGCATCCACCATTCATCCACCATTCATCACATCATCGATCTTTATATGTCATCTACCTATCCATCCATTTATCCTCTCTCTCATACACCCATGTGTCCTATCTATAGTACATGTATTGATCATCATCCTTTATGTCATCTATCCACATATACAGTCTCCCTATCTATCCGTCCATCCACCCTCTCCATCCACCCATCCATCCTTCCGTGTATAGGACATCCATCGATCGCCCGTAATTTCATCTATCCATTTTTATCATCTGCCTATCTATTGATACACCCACCCTCTCTCCATCTACCATCCATCCTCTCTGCATAGGACATCCATCCATCATTCATTCACCGTCCATCACATCATCTGTCTTTAGATATCATCTACCTATCCATCCTCCGCCCCTTTCAAAGAGCCCAGCCAGCTCCCGAGAGGATCCCGCCCGCACGGCAGAGCCTGGCAAGCTCCCCGTGGAGTATTCCATATGCCAAACACAGTAACAAGAACTCTCACAACGGAGACGTGACTGGTGCCTGCTCGAGCAAATTGATGAACAACGGGAGGACAGTGCGACAGTGCTACCTATCCATTGATCATTTACCCACCATCCTTCACAGCATCTATCCATATGTATTGTCTCTCTCTCCATCCATCACTTTTCGATCCATCCTCTCATCCGTCCTCCCATCCACCCTTCTCTGTCTTCTCGTATGTCACCATCCATCCATCATATTGATCCATATCTCTCACCCACCTATCCGTCCGTCCACCATTATTCTACCCATTTCCTTTTGTTTGTTTTTTTGGGGGACACACTCGGGGATGCTCAGGGGTTCCTCCTGGCTCTGCACTCAGGAATGGCTCCTGGCAGTGCTCAAGGGACCGTTTGGGATGCTGGGAATCGAACCCGGGTCAGCCGCGTGCAAGGCAAACGCCCTCTCCTCCGTACTCTCAGTCCGGCCTCTATCCCACCCATTCGTATCTCTCCATTTATTCATGCTTCTGTCTGTCTATGCATCTTGCCGCATATTCACTTATCTATCCGTTTTATCCGTATCATCTATTCCTTTATCTGTCCATCCATCCCTCCATCCACCCATCTGTCTAGTCATCCATCCATCCATCCCTCGATCCATCCATCCCTCCATCCCTCATCCATCCCTCCATCTTTCCATCCATTCATCCATCTGTACATCCTCTATCCATACACCTCTCCCTCCATCCCTCTTTTCATCCTTCCCTCCATCCATCTGTACATCCCTCTATTCATGCATGCGTCCATCTGTCCATTTTCCCTCCATGCCTCATCCATCCATCCATCCGTCCTTCCCTCCATCCATCCAGCCAGCCATCTATACATTTCTTTACCCATGCATCCATTCATCTATCCCTCCATCCCTCCATCCATCCATCCCTCATCCATCCTTCCATCTTTCCATCCTTCCATCCGTCATCCTCTATCCTTACATCCCTCCTTTTATCCGTCCATCTGTACATTCCTCTATTCATGCATGCATTCATCTGTCCACCCTCCTTCCATCCCTTCATCCATCCCTCCCTCATCCATCTCTACATTTCTTTATCCATGGCAATGGATGGATGGATGAATGGATTGAAAGATGGATGGAACGATGGATGGATAGGTATGGATAGACAGGTAGCCTAGTAGCTATTCTCATGCTGAATTGTCTCCAGCACTTGACCTGAGTGTCTCGGATGTTCATCTATGCCTCCATTCCTCCGTCCACCCATCCCTCATCCATCCTTCCATGTTTCCGTCCATCCATCCATCCTTCCATCCATCCCTCCCTCCCTCTATCCACCATCTATACATTCCTTTATCCACGTGTCCATCCCTCCATCCCTCCAACCATCAGTTCCTCCCTCCATCCCTCCCTCTGCATCCCTCTGTAGATCCCTCTAATTCATCCCTCCCTCCCTCCACCCATTCATGTGTGGGGCTTCAGTTGTCTACTTGACCCAGAAATTCCACTCTTTGGAATAGCCCCCAAGGGACCGACAACACGTACCCAAAAAGTGCCAGTGTCCACGGCGGCACGAGAACCCGTCCTGACCAGCAGAGGGCAGCCTTGCCCGCACGTCACAGAACCCCGAGTCGCTGTGCTTTCAAACTCAAGGAACTTCCCGTCCTTCTTGGAATGCTTCTCAGGCTTCGCCACTGGATCCCGTGTCGGAAACACAACACAGGGATGAGAGGGGGGTGCGTACCAGGCCCAGGCTCACAGCACGGGGAGAGTCACAAAGTGACGGCCAGCTCCTCTTTGCGTTTTATTCTCTATTTCGGGGTCCACACACGGCAGTGCTGGGAGCTTCCTCCTGGCTCTGCACCCAGGATTCTCTCCTGACCGTGCTCAGGGAACCGTCTAGGGGGCTGGACGGTTTTCTGCATGCAAGACAAGGGTCTTAAGCACTGGTGCTTTTTCTCTGACGTGGTTGCATTTTCTTTTACCTTTTTCCACAAAAATAATTTTTTTAAATGGAATCACCATGAGATACACAGTTACAGAGTTGTTCATAGTTGGGTTACGGTCGTACAGTGTTCCAACAACCAGGGCCTCCTTCTTCTCCTCCTCCTCCTCCTCCTCCTCCTCCTCCTCTTCCTCTTTTTCCTCTTCCTCCTCCTCCTCCTCGTTCTCCTCCTCCTCTTTCTCTTCCTCCTTCTCCTCCTCTTTCTTCTCCTCCTTCTTCTCCTCCTCCTCCTTCTCTTTCTCCTCTTCCTCCTCCTCCTCCTCCTCCTCCTCCTCCTTTTTGCTCTCTCTTTCTCTCTCTTTCACACACACACACACGCACACACACACACACACACACACACACACGTCCCTCTCTGCTTTGGGCATTGTGTTTTTGCAGTACAGCTACTGAAAGACCATCATGTACCTTGAACTCGGCTCCACCAGTGCCCATTCCCCACCACCAGTGTCCCCAGGATTCCCCCATCCCACCCCTCCCCCTGCCTTCATGGCAGACAATCTCCCCCATCCTCTCTCTCTCTACTTTGGGGCATCAAGGTGTGCAATTCAGACACTGAGATCAATACAGATCAATACAGATCCAATACACATCACATTTGGTTTTTTATCTATTCTCAGCATACATCTTCCATCCTGAGCGATCCCGCCAACCCTCCCTGACTCAGTGACCCCTTCTCCATCCCAGCTGCCTTCTCCCGCAGCTCATGAGGCAGGCTTCCAACCATCGAGCAATCTTCCTGGCCCTTGTGTCTATGTCCTTGGGTATGATGCATCATTTTCAGCTGCCTTTCTGGGTCAGGGCTCCTTCGCCAACTCAACCCTACGACTCGGCACTACTTGAAGAGCTGACCTTGTTTATACAGCAGCAAATCCTGCTGTCTAAGATCATCCACAGCACCTTCACTGAAAAGGCACCATTCACAGCAATCCCAGAGATAGACACACAAGGCAGGAATCAGTTGCTTGGGGTATGTGATAGAATCCTCTGGGATCTGCGGGATGCTGAGAACACTTAGGCATGATTATAAAATTCTTAATTTATTTTGTTTTTTGGGTGGGGGGGCACAGCCGGCAGTGCTCAGGGTTTTGTCCTGGCTCTTCATTCAGGAATCACTCCTGGTGGTGCTCGGGGGAACTTATGGGACACCGGGAGTCAAATCCCAGTTGTCCACATGCAAGGCAAATGCCCTACGCCCCTGGACTATGGCTCCGGCCCCACTTTTTTCCTTAGATCTCTGTAGATTTCCTTCTAGTATCCCTGAGTCCTTCTGTTGATTTCCTGCCAGCGTCTCTGAGTCTCTCTGTAAATCTTCTGCTAGCATCTTAGTGGCTGGCTCTCTCTGTAGATCTCGTTCTAGCATCCCTCGGTCTCTCTGTGGATCTTGTTCGAGCATCCCTGAATCTCTCTGAGTTTCTCTGTGGATCCCTTGTTAGCATCCCTGAGTCTCTCTAGAGATTTCTTGCTAGCTAGCATCACTGAGTCTCTCTGAAGATCTCCCGCTAGCATCTCCGTGACTGACTTTCTCTGTAGCTATTGTTTGAGAATCCCTGACTTTCTTTGTGGATCTTGTTCTAGCATCCCCGAGTCTCTCTGTAGATCACCTACCAGCATCCCTACCTCACACAGCCATAGTTCTCTCCTGTAACCCAGAAGAATCACACATCAGGAGCATACCCATTCCTTATGTGTTCACTTCCCTGGCAGTGTGTGGCCCAGTGACTCTTACAGTTTGACTTGGGAACGAGCAAAACACACCAGTCCTGAGACTAGGTCTTCCCCTGCTCATTCCAGTGGCCTGTGAGAGTCCCCAGAAAGCTCTCACTGAATGCACAAGGCCCAAGTTCCTGTGGATGGTACTGAGGTCTTCTGTAAAATGCAGGCAATGGGGGATCATTGTTTTGGGGGGGATCACACCCGGCAATGCACAGGGTTACTCCAGGCTCTGCACTCAGGAATTACTCCTGGCGGTGCTTGGGGGGCCCTATGGGATGCTGGGGATAGAACCCGGGTCAGCCACGTGCAAGGCAAACACCCTACCAATTGTGTTACATACTGTGCTCCAGAGCCCGGGAGATCATTTTTATGATCAATTCCACTTTGACTTTGGGAAGACCAACGGGTTATGAACCCTCCTCAATGTATCACCTCTGCATTACGATTGTGATCATGATCACAACCATCCTGTTATTCGGCGATTGTCTCAAGCAGACCTCAGTAACATCTCCTTCGTCCTAGCCCTGAGATTTTTAAAAAACTAACATATTCAAGGCTCTTTCAGAGTCAGGAGAATGAGACCCATCATTGTTACTGGTATTTGGCATATTGGTTATGCCACGGGGAGATTGCCAGACTCTGCCGTGTGGGCAGGTAACATTCGGTAGCCTGCCAGTTTGTCCAAAGTAGGAATGAGATAATAAGATAATAAGATGTCATAATAAGATGTCAGTAGGCAGGGCTGAGCATCCTCATTCTTTAAAAAAAAGAATGAAAATAAAATATGGTCAATAGTTACTAATCAACTAACTGCCATCTCCAGCTTTCGTCTTCCTTGCCCATATCTTTCTCTAAAATCTGGGGAGGGGAAATACAATAGAGGGCATGACCAACAGTCTCTGTTCTAAAGAATGTGATATAAGAGGAGGACTCATGACTGGACTTTTCGGAAAGATGTTTTTTTTTCTTCTTGGATAAAAACAGACAGGCATGTGAAAGTTCTCTTCCACCAACTTGGCCATATCCTGACTTCCTGTCTTTTGAGGCCTTTGGACATGATATGTGGTGTTGTAAGAAAGATCAAGAAAATCAAAGAAACATCAGTCAAATATCCTAAAGTTTGGAATTGTTGATCTAATCCCCAAAGCAAATGCTACCAGGCTTTTGTTCCATGAACAGTATTTATATGGCTTAAAGTCACTGTCAGCTAGAGTTCTCTATAACACACAGTCCAAAACATTCCTAGCTGTTAGAGATTATGTGCTATTAAGAATTACTAAAATGGGGAATTCACAAAAATTTTAATTATTCTAGAAGTTAATGAGAACTCCAAACTCTCACTGAGTATTCTACTAGTTGTTAAAAGACTTTGTAAAGTTTCCATTTATGTGTTACAGATACTTGACATTCTTTCCACTTTCTAAAATTTTTACTTTATTATCAGTTTACAACAATATTATGTTGGGTTGACCATAATTTTCTGCTACTCTTCTTATAATGACCATATAAGAAGGATGGTTATTTTTTATTATCGAATTAGTTTGCTTTACATTCTTTGATTAAATTTTCAATGTGAGCTTATTTTCATCTGATCTGTAATTTCTTAAATACTATAATTTAGTTCATGTATATATCATGATTCAAATGGAACTCAACAATATTGTTACTGATAAAGCACTAACCCTCACCAAAAACTTTTTTGTATAATAATCCTTCATTAGTGATAGGCTACCACTGTGATTTTATTTTTAAGCTTAGAAATGCTATAATCATATCCAAAAATGATAGTTGATAACATATGAGCACATGTGCTTAAATAGGAAATCACACTCCTATTGTCCAGAACCATTAGCAATTCATTTATGTATTTTATGAAATACAAATGCTTCCTAGGCTCCTCTTTTTCTCCATTTGGAGAATCACTCTGCATTGTCTAGCAGTTACCAGATTCAGTCTTATTTCTCTGGAACACTTTTCTAAGTTTGTTCCCATGGAATGTCCAACAGTACAGCTAGCTACCACCTGTAACTCAGGGTCAGCCCATTCAGTAGGTTAATTCTATCCTTCCTGAAACTACCATGCTTTCCCCAACTCTTCAGATAATCATATCATACTTTAGAAATTCCAGAGAGAGTAAATTTTTAGATAATGAAAATTTTATTTTGGTGTCCAAAGAAAGAACACCAGGGACTCTTACTTTTCCCAGGAGTCAGTCTCCATTCACAGGCTGCTCCTCCTCTATACCCATTTCTGAGTTCTCTCCATCTGGAATTCTGCTCTCTTCTCTTGAGAAGATGTCATATTTTCTGTTTCCTTTCCTCTTCTTTTCATACATTCACTGTCACTGTCACTGTCATCCCATTGCTCATCAATTGCTCAAGTAGGCACCAGTAACATCTCCATTCGTCCCTGTAGCATCTCACAGCCCAATGACGTCTGCTCGCTCCAGGAACATGAAGAGCACGTTGTTGTTACTGTTTTTGGCATATCGAATACGTCACAAGTAGTTTGCCAGGCTCTGCCATATGAGCGGGATATCCTCGGTAGCTTGCCAGGTTCTCTGAGAGGGGCTTTGAGCTTATATAACTGAACCGGAGGTGGTTTGTGGGTGTGTCTCCCACACACCTGACTTTTGACCATTTAATTTTTTGATAAACTTGATCTCAAGTTGTTGGGGTCTGGGAAAAGGCACATCAGCAATTTGGGGGTATCTGGAAGTCTGAAGGCATCATCAGGTTGCTGATGCACTCGCCCCACAGGTACAGGTTGACCTGCTGGTGGCACCATACAACGTATGATGATGACTTCTGAAAAGAAGTTACAGAAGCATATCAAGAAATAACACCAAATGCAACATGAGAGAGTCTGGTACTCCTTGACTCTGTCATGTTGCATTTGTCATACATTACTACAAATGAATATTTCAGTCATTAGAGCGATAGCACAGTGGATAGGGCCTTGCACACAGCCAACCTGGGTTCAATTCCTCCGTCCCTCTCGGAGAGCCTGGCAAGCTACCGAGAGTATCCTGCCTGCAAGGCAGAGACAGGCAAGATGCCTGTGGCATATTCGATATGCCAAAAACAGTAACAAGAAATCTCACAATGGAGACATCACTGATGCCTGCTCAAGCAAATCCATGAACAATGGGACGACAGTGCTACAGTGCCACAGACTGACTAAAATTGTATTGTTCCACATGCAAGTATGGCTATGATATTCTATTCTATTTTGATATCCTTTTCTATTTTCCTGGTGATTTCGTCACCTGTAACAGGCAGTTCATAAGATAACCTATCTCACCGAGTGTTTAGGAGGTTTAAGCGATAGCTTATTTTTTATGACCGTCATTGGCATATAGAAATTACCACAGAGAATTTTGTTTTAGATTGTGAAAAAAAAATTTTTTGATTAATATACCTAAGACAGATATATATTTCAATAATAGTATTTTTTTCTGAAATAGAATGGTAAAGTCGTGTGCCAAGTAATTACATGGTTTAAATAAATGAATAAATCAATCCCAAGAGGTTAAAATAGTACTATTCCAAAAGGTTGATATGCAGAGGGAAAACTGGAAAAGGACATTGGATAATTTTTAAAACATAGAAAGATAAAATGAAATTAACAATGAAATCACATAGTGGAAAATGTGGTAAATATTAATATATTATGACCAGAAAGATAGCTCAGTGGACCGGAGTGCATGCTTGTATGCAAGATACCTGGGTTTGATCCCCAGAACTACTTGGCTTGATCCCTGTTGGGTATTGCCAGCAGCAGTTTGAGCACTGCTAGGTATTGCCCCTCTTCCAAAAAACATATATATACATATATACATATGTATATATGTATGTAATGGAAGAACAATGAGGAAGAAAATCAAGTTTGTTCCATTAAGCAAGTTTCAGAGTTACTGAATCTTGTTTCCTGTGAATTATTTCCAGAAAAAAAAAAGAACTGTTTAGGTAACAGCCAATCCTCACTGATTTTGAGAGGTCCAGGAAATGGTCAGGCAGTAATGGCCATTTATGACATTCTAAGAAGAGATATTTGGGGATTTTTTTCCCACTAAGTAACTGAGACAATGGCAGGATCAAATTAGGGAGGTGAGAAACAGAGTGTGCCTTTAACTCAGGGGAAATGCAATCAAATCAACAACAATACAAATGGCGGGATATTCTAAATGTTTCTTGAATTCAATTGTGTTGAACAATAAAAGATTGCTAAGAACAGTGGGAAAAATATCAAAACTAAAAGAAATAAAAAGAGAATCTCTGCTTTACAGTCTGTAAATATAGGACTGTCTTCTGGTGAAAAAAGAAACCTCGGTTTTGAATTCTGACTATGTCATTTGGGCATATTACTAAAATACCCTAAACCTCAGTTTCCTTATGTGCAAAAAGGAGATATTCCTAAGTGATTGTGATAAAGTTCAGTGAAGTAATGTTATGTTGCCTTGCCTGTTTCACAATCAGAACTCCATATATTTTATTTTATTTTATTTGCTTTTTGGGTCTATATATTTTAGATCTTTCCTCCTCTAACTACACAAAACATCTTATAATAATTTGAATAATAAAAAATATAATGTTTCATACTATATGTATATATGTAGGCTAATCATAGAAATGAGTTTATGTAGGCTTTATCATTATTATATTTACTTATACTTAACTCAAACTTATATCCCTATTTCTTAAATCATCCCATTACTTGAATATCTCATAGAATATAGAAAAGAAATTACCTTAGTCACTCAACACAGATTTATTTAAGGATTTCTCAGCAATATACAATGTATTATGTTCAATTTATTACAAACAAAACCAAATGGTATCATTGATTTATCATTTTTTTCCAGGCCCTTCATCTTAGTTACCCTCAAATTCTTTTCAGGCTACTTACAGACTTCTTCCATGGCTCATCATGTATACTACTACCTTCAACTTCAAACCACTATTTTCTGTAGCTTGGAGTAACTGCCATAGACATCTGCCCAGCTTTTGACATCCATTCTTACTTGCTTATAGCTGATTATTCACTCACTAAGCCATCAGAATAATTTTTTTTGCTTTTTTTTATTTTGCTTTTTGGGTCACACCTAGCAATGCACAGGGGTTCTCCTGGCTCTTGCACTCAGAAATTACTCCTGGCAGTGCTCATGGGACCATTTGGGATGCCGGAAATAGAACCCAGGTTGGCAACATGCAAAGCAAATGCCCTAGCCGCTGTGCTGTTGCTCCAGCGCCCACAGTGATCCTTTGAAAACAAAAGCCTCATTATGTCATTTGTATTCTAAAAGGTTTCAGTGATGTTCCACTTCTGTCTAGGTCTCCAAAGACTGCATGTTTGGCCGGTGACCATCCTTCCATTCCCTCTCGCCCTATTAAATAATCATTTAAAACCCTACCAGACTCATAGACCTTTGACAATTTTTGGACTAGCCCACATATTCATATTCCCAGTTCCTAACAGTTCCTTTACTTCTTAGACAAATATTTTTCCCTACAATCTAAAGTAAATAATTTCTTTTCTTTACTTTTAATCACGATCACAACCGTTAATTATTTATTGATTTATTGCTTTAACTTTTACCTATCTGTCTCTCCCACTTTACTATATGCTCCAGCAGAGTTGAGATTGTGTATCTCTTATTCTGCAGCATAGGATCTCTTTAGGATCCCTTACATTAAAAACTTGCTTCACATACATACAGATGATAAGTAACTATTTGTTGATTGCATAACTTTTTCGTTTATTTCCTCCATATTATTTTTGTTAATGCAAAGTTGTGGGTATATATATGTATATGTATACCCATATATATATATATACTCACTGCTTATAAACCAAACAAATTGCCACCTTCCCTGCTGCCATCATCACAATATTTGATGTGTACCCATTCTGTCTGATTCTCCTTAATTTTTCTGTCTTTGACTTACATTTTTCTAAATAAAACTAGTTTACTTGGCTAAAAAACATACATAAATAAAAAAAGGTTGCCCCATGAGAATATAATAAAAAGTCTTTCTTCCTTTAATTTTCTCATCATTTTTCAAATATTTGCATTTTGTTGTTTCTGTGGTTATTCAAGCCAAACATGAGATTACTTTCTCCCACAGTAATTATCTCCTTTTGGGAAAACATTTTAGAAAAATTCTTTGTGGTCTTGCCCAATTTGAGCATGGGTCTATGTTAATTTTTTTTTAATGTTGGCCCTTATGTTTCATCTCAACTAGCAAAAATACTGATTGACGGCTTAAAATCCATGTCCCTCTCTTGGAGTGGGAATTGATATAGGGATTAGGAAAGCCCAGTACAGGGTAAGAAATCCAACTGATTGCTACAAATTTAAAGTCCAACAAAGCACTCAGACCAGATGGTTTAAATGTGCCTCTTTGCTAATAATTTAGTACAAAGAAGAAAATAACTCCCTTGCTAGACAGCATGTTTGAAATGGTTTTAGAGATGGAAATTAGGTGATAAAAACTAGGTAAAACAATTTTTTTCTTATTGAAAATGCAAGTTGTACTAGTAAGTGTAGCAACTATGTTTAAGGGGAAAGTAAGATATCTTTTAAAATACTCCTATATGTGTTGTTTTTCTTTGTTTGGCGGCCCCACCCAGGGGTGGTCAGGGGCTACTCTGCACTCAGGATTACTCTTGGTGGTGCTTGGGGGACCATATGGGATGCTGGGGATTGAATTTGGGTCTGCAAGTGCAAGGAATATACCCTACCCACTTCACTATTGCTCTGAACTCCTAAATAATCATTATTTTGAAAGATTATTTCTCAAAGTTTTATTATTTCTCAAAGATTATTTCTCAAAACATTCCACAAATGGAAGATTTTATTATACTTATATTACCTATTGCTGTGTAGCAAATTCTCCTTCCTTTGATATCTCAAAGCAACTGTCTTTGATGTCTCAGTTTCTGTAGGTTTGGCATATGAACATGGCTCTACTTGGTCCTCTGTTCAGAGTCTTTCAGAGGCTGAAATCATGGTAACAATTGGTTTACAGAAATCTCAAGGTTCATAAGGAACAGGATCTGTTTTCTGTTGACTCATGATTGTCACTGGATTCAGTTTCACACGGGCTGTTTCTTGGAGGTCATTTCTGTTTCTCTCTGGAGAGCAGTTCACAACATGGAAGCTAGTTCATCCAAAGGAAGTAGCAAAGGGACAAGGAAGAGTGCTATTAAAACTGAAGTGAGAGTCTTATATAATCTAATCTCAGAGCAGTATCTTGTCACTTTTGCCATATCGTCTACATTAGAAGTAAGTCACTAGGTTCATCCCATCCAAGAGAAGGTAATGATTGACCGAAGATGGACACTGAGAGGCAGGTGGTAGTTGGGATTGATGTAAAGCAATCCTCTGTACCTAGTGGAGGTGATGACATACCGTACTTAAGAGCACAAGCTTTAAAGTTGGAGAGAAAGTGAGTCCCAGGTCTATTATTCATGCCTTATGTGACTGGTCAATTCACTTACACTCTGTAAGTTTCCATTTCCTAACCTCTAAAAATTCAGATATACTCAAAAGTAGAAGGAAAATTAAATAAGACATAAAAACAGAGCACTGGCACAGTACATGGTGCCTAGAAAGTGATTAATTAACTTTAGAAGTTATGATCAGTATAATAAGATACCAGAGAAGCGACAGAAGCGTTAATATTTAGGAAGGAGTCTAAAAACCCAAGATCTGGGATAATCTACATGTAAATCATATAGATATCAGATAGGCAAACCATATTAGTTATGGTTTCTGTGGATTTTTTGTTTGCTTGTTTGTTTTTGGTTTGGGGGCCAAACCAAACAATACTCAAGGCTTACTCCTGGCTCTGTGCTTAGGGATCATTTCTGGCAGGTCTCTGGGGACCATAGGTAGAACACGGTACTAATATGGGTTAGGTATATGCGAGACAAGCTAAATTGAACAAGTCCAATTTGAGTGGATTTTGCCTACCAATTATAACTTTAGACTTAGGTTTCTTTCTTTATACGTGGGCGTTTTCTCTTGCCAGATGTGGAAATATTCTCCTAATTGAACTCTCTCTTTCAGGACCTTCAGTAAAAACTCTATACAGCAACCAAGTTAATCTATAAGTACTTTAGTTGGGTGATCCAGGGATGTAACTCAGCAATTGGCTCTTTCCTTGCGTTTATGAGGTCTGCATTTGATCCTCAGAACCACCACCACCACAATTAACACACACAGCACACATACACTCCTATTTTGAAGGCCAAATCACTGTCCTGTTTTAGTTATTTTCAATGAATTATAATTTCAAATAAAATTCAAGTATTTAAATGTGATCTGCATCCCCTACCTATTTTTCCAGCCTCATCTGCTCTCATCTTGTGCCATATACGCAGGCACAATGATTTTGCTTTGAGTACATTAACTTGCCAGGTCTTTGAATGCCTCAGGACCTTTGTTTATGCTATTTTCTCTGTTATAAACTGCTTCCTCATCTTACTGACTTCCAATAAGTCTTTCTGTCACTTATCATTTCATTTACTAGGTTTCTGTCACCTTCTATTTCCAATTCCAAGGCCACTTTGTTACTTCTCCTAATACTTTGTTCTTTGTCCTCACACTTGAACTTTATTGGGGAGAGGGGAGTGCAATATGTCTAACATTTTGTTCTTTGTCAACCTGCTCTAACTCTCTATGTGGGAGAGGCGCAATATGTTGAATACCGTTCTCTTCTCAGAGGGCTGAGACTGTATCTGTTTGATTTACATTTTATAGCCACGTCTAACATAATATCATTAAATAGGAGATGGTTCCTGCCCACAACCAGTATTAGTTACATACATTTCAAGAAGGATATATGTATACTTAAGGATGTGTGCCATATGAAAAAAGAATAATCATATATCAATGAATTGTCTAGTAGCGAATCAATAGTCTTTTCGAGAAACTGAAGAGACTAATATAATGTTGGGACTAATGTTGACCAATTTATGTACCAATTCTCAAAAGTGAACCTTCATTTGATACAAAGTATAAATTTAAAACACATATGCAGTTCAATTAGTTGATCATTTTCAGATTGTTTATTTATCAGAAAATATATTCTAAATAAAAATATATAAAAACGTAAGGGCCAAAAGTTATGACCTCTGGATTTACACAATAAAAATAAATATAAAGGCCAGGGAGACAGGTGGACAAGCTGGAAAACATGGCACGAACGAGGCCCTGAGTTTGACCCCAGAACCTCATGTATCCCTCAAGTATTGATGAATGTGACCCTAGAGGCCCAGCATCACTGGCCCTTGGGGGGCTGTATCATTTCTTGTCTGAGCATGAGGACTGTTGGTCCCACATTATTGATCCAAGAATCTCTGGGAATAGTCCTGACCTTCCCCATTGCTGGTGAACCCCAGTGAGTGAATATCACTTTGATAATAATAATTTATGAAGAAAGTGGCACCCTTGGAAACTAGTAGCACTGAAATATGGCAAATATGGTGATGGGCAATAAAACATTTAATAAGGGTTTTTCCCTTGGCATTATATTAAAGGATAAAGTAAAATATCTCAATACTTGAATTTCAGCATATATTCTAATGCTAAACTTTCTCCTTATACTGTTACACCTTATTTTATTTTTATCCTATTTCCTCTTTTGAAAGGGAATATTCTATGAATGAATGCACCTAAATGCTCTGTTTCAAGAATACTTGTATGCAGTAGAGAACAGTTTCTTTCTATTTCATTCTACCCTAAGAAATAGCATTTGACATCTTTTAAAATTAAATATTTAAGGACTCAGAATAGTCTCTTTGTTTTAAATCTAATTTTAAATTTTAGCTAAAATAATGATATTGAAGTTTTGTCTTAGATTTCTTAGACATTATGCATAATACAAATGAAATAATACATTGGGAATTATTACAAATGACAGGACATTGGTGGGGGCTGCAGGTTTAGGTAAAGCAAGGACATTTTGAAGTTGGGTGATGATACGTGGCTCTTTATTGCATTATTATTTTAATTTTTTGCTCAAAATGTCAAGAAAAGGTCTTTTAAAGAGTCTTACATAGTATATATGCATATAGTTTGGGGGGCACATTGGTAGTGCTCAGGGATTACTCCCTGCTCAGGATTCAGGGATTACTCCTAGAGGGAGGTAGGGATCAAAACCCAGGTGGGCCCCATGCAATGCAAGGTGAGCATCTTACTTGCTGTACTATAATTCTGACCCATCCTTATAGAATATCTTTAGATCTCCTTAGGTTCTATATACACGCTTCCTTTCTCCCCAACCCACCTTTGATTAGAAGGTCAAACAGAATATTTGAAGTACTAGTGATTGAACTGGAGAGATTATATAGAGTTTAGCATGAATCTTGCATGTGGCTGACCCCAGTTTAATTCTTCTCACTACATGGTCCCCTTTTCACTGTAGGGAAAATCCCCTCCCTGCTCCCCCAGCACAGAGTCAGGGGTAGCATCACCAGGTTTACCCCAACACTTCATCCCACTCCCCAAAAATCCCCCAAACAATCCTTGATTGCAAGTATGTCTAGTCTACACTGCTACAGTTCAAATTCCGGCTCATCATCAGCTAGTGTATATTATTGGTGTGAACCTAAAGAGGTTTTCTGGGACTCCGTTTCCTTTACTGTAAAATGGAGATAAAAATACCAATCTCGTAACTTTGTCAATTACAGTGCTTAAATTTTTAAAAAGTGGGAAACAAAGAATTGGAAGTGGTGAAGAGATTGGTAGAGATTGGCAGAGGCCCCTTGTTTTAGAGGCAGTGTGGTATAATGGAGTAGCACTGAGCTTGGAGGCCTAATAAGTTCATTTTCCATCTCTACCCCTCACTAGTTCTGAGACTTTGGAAAAGTCAGTTAAACTCTGAGTTTGTTTTTCCCCATCCACTTCCCCAAAAACCTCAAACTGAAGATATAATGGATGTTAAATTTATAGACTAGCACACAAGTCCTTATTCAATTAATAGTGGCAATCATTTCTAAGTTAATGCAATTAATTATTTATTTTGTAACTACTGTGTGCAGCACTCTAGGCTAGCTCTTATTATTTCCAGATAAACACTAAGATAGTGAACCAGAGAATGAATTTGCAGAAACTGAAAGATGGCATCCAAGAATCAGAATGAGGAAAGTCGTGGGTGCTGATTTGACTCAGCTGTCATCCTTTGTCCCTGCTTCTCTATACAGTGAGGGAGAGATAAGAGGACATCCTTGGTTTCCGAAGGACGGGAGACCCCTTGAGCAGAAGATGTCCTTTGAGGATTCTCTTTCTGGTCACTAAGACCACAATAGAATTAGTGAGTAATAATGAAACAAAGAAGAACAAGCCATTCACTGGAAGCCTTATCCACTCAGTAAGGGAAAACCCTAGAGAATTTTTATCTCCAACCCAAAACATTAGAAAAAAATGATTCAGGAGTATTTAATATGCATATCTTTCTCATTTAGCAGCTGAAAAAAAAGTCCTTCACCCAACTCATGGGTCTGTGTGGCTCATGGCTCCCTAGTCACCAGGGTTTGAGAAAGATCCAGAAATCAAAGCAGGCAAGAAACCGTTTCCTAGGATAAAGCTTCATTGAAACAGTCAGTGCATACTTTCCTCTGTGCAACTGGTCTGTCGTGACCCTGCATGCTACTTTTCCCCAACCTCTATCTCTGTGCAGGGACCTGAGACTCTGATGTAGACCATCCTTAATTTTGGCCTACAGCCCACTATCCACTGACCTACCTGATCAGAGCCTCAGGCCAGCCCTCCTGCTGCAGAAGAGGGGGTAGCTGTCCATTACTTGTGTCCAGCCCTGTCTACCTCTGCTCTCTGGGTCAGCAGTTTCAAGCACCTTCTGCTACCTCCTGTCTTGTGCTGTCAAGAGAAAGTAAGAGCAAGAGTTATGACCTTGGAGATTAGGACAGAGTTCCTGGGAGTTATGTTACAGAAAAGGAAACAAGCACAAAAGATCATTTATTTTCTTTTTTAAACTGAAATAACATTGCATCCTAAGGTAAGTTTCAGAAGTGCATCATTAAATCTCAATATGTATATTGGGGAAAAAATTTAGCAGCTTGCTTCCTAAAATGTGGCAACTTTTTGGAAAATAATTTTAAGCAACTGTCCCTTAGTTATTTTAGAGTATACATGAGATATTTGGGAAAATAAAACCCATTACATAATCATAAATTACTATCATGTTACCAAATTTCAAGGTGAAGGCAGGTGATTTTACTTTTCAAGAGGACCTAGGGTTCTCTCACCCCATCAAGTAGTTGCTGACAAAACAAGTTCACACCATATTCTTTTAAAAGTCATTTGCTGATTTTAATATGTGTCAAGATATGAATTAGAGACTATTTATTTTTTATATTTTATTATTTTATTCTTCCTTTTCTTCAATCGACATCTGAAAGAGAACAGAATTATCTCACGGCATCTACCAGTGACATTGACAGCAATTACAGGGATGAATCTGAAACTCAGTTTGACTCGTGATCTTTTAAAAATTGCTCTAAATTTTATAGATTAAATGATCCTCTCCAATGACCATTTTTTTCCTTCCCTGGAGAATAATGGTAAGTATTGGAAACTCACTTTCCCCCATTGATATCAGCATAGCAGCCACTGATGAAATTTTCCACTCTCCTTTTATTTTTATTTTACATATTTTTTAATTGAACCACCATGAGCGACACAGTTGCAAAGCTGTTCATGAT
>JAOXYA010000041.1:32579577-32594532 GCA_028565675.1 Sorex palustris | reverse complement strand
GCCTCCACCAGCTCGGCATGGCAGAGTCCCCATGGCTCCCTTCCCCCACTCTCTCCCAGGAGGACCGCAGGTGCCCTAACCCATTATGTAAAGAAGTAAAGAAATTCATCAAAAAGTTTTAAGTAGAAATTCTTTATGAGTCAGTTATTCCACTTCCGGATTTTACAGAAAATACAAGCATACTAAATTGAAGAAATATATACGCATTCCCATGTTAATTGCAGCATTATTTACTAAAGCCAGGAACTAGAAATAATCTAACTACTTAGCAACTGATAAAGAAAATATGGTATGTATTTATAATGAAATAAATATTAATGATTTGTAAGGAAATTTTAAGGGGCCAGAGAGACAGCACAGACATTTAAGGTCTTGCATGTGGCTGACACCTGTTCCATTCTGTGCACTTCATATGTGGTTACCTGAGCACTGCAGAAGAGATTCCTGAGCATAGTCAGGAACAAGCCCTGAACACATTCCACCCCCAGCCCCCCTTTAACTAAATTTGTAGCAACATGGATGAACATAAAGAATGCTATGTTTGTATGATAAGCCAAATAAGGAAAAGACAAACACCATATGATATCACTCATATATTGTAGACACAGAAGCTGAATATATGGCTAAATGGAAAAAAAAGTGAATCAGTATATCAATTAGTAGTCATCTGAATAGAAAAGGGGAAGGAAGTATCAATCAGGATAAGTAGGACTGATGTGATTTTCAATGCTTACCTGAAACATAAAATGTTATAATGAAATGTTATTTTTATTATAAAAAAACTAAAATAAATTAAACACAAATAGCTAAAACAAATGTTGAAGGAAGTATTTCAGTCTGTCTCCACCCCTATGATTAATATGCATGTAAAGTTGACTTGTCCAAAGTATTCCTGACCCCTGAAATTTTCTGCCTTCTTAACTGTGAGTTAAGACAATGGCACTATCATATGTCCAGAAGTTCAAGTCACAAATCAGGCTTCATCTGGTTTCTTCTTCCTTCTTATTCTAAGTCTCTTGAAAATCTGGTTATTTCTTCTTCAAGACACATCTTGAATATAGTATCTTCCAATTTATATTTTAATCTGTTACCAAAAATGCCTTCATAAATATGTTTATGCTCTTAATCTTGGCCCTCTTCAATTACCATTGCATAAAAACAAACCAGAAAAAAATAATCTGTTCATGTCTCAGAAAATTAAGAATAAGGTGCCATATGACCCAGCAATTCCCTTCCTAGGTACAATCTGAAGAGCACAAAGTGATACAGGGACAGTGATGACAGGAATCTGTCTGTCCATGGTTCCCAAGAATGAAAATATTGAGTAATAAAGATGCTTGGACTCAGAGTTAAAAAAAGAAAAGTTTATTGGAAAGTAGAACAGATGGGAAAATAAATTCCCTGTGTGGGGAAGAAGTTAGTATAGATATAAGTTAAATCTGGCTTATTTTGTGAGGTTTTTACAGGAAAACTTGGTCTTTTTGTTCTTGTTAAGTGACAGGAATGTTACAGAGAATTCAAGGACTGTACAGAGTAGTCTGGCTGGTTAAGGTCTTTGGGGTTATCTATTTGACCATTTGCCTTAGATATTGCCTATTTTCTCAGTCTCTGGATGAGCCTAATCTCTGGGGCAGAATTGATGGTCTATAGAAATTGTTAACTCCTCTTCCCTGAAAGAAACCAAGATTTTGAAGGAATTTTTAAAGCACAGAGTGGAGACAGCTAAAAGGAACTGCCTCTTTTGCAAACCACAACACCCAAAAGGAGAGAGAGAACAAAAGGGAATGCGTCTGTGGCAGGGGGATGGGGGTTGGGAGGGATACTGGGACCCATGGTGGTGGAATATGGGAACTGGTGGAGGGATGGGTATTTGATCATTGTATAATTGAAACCCAAGCACAAAATTTGTAAGTCTACAACTGTACCTCATGCTGTCTCACTAATAAAAATTAAAAAAATAAAAGGAAGCTGCTTAAAGCAGCTGCCATGGGGGAATTCAGACAACCTTTTCAAAAGTATGAATTTGAAAATAAGCGCAGTTGTGTTCATTGTCATACTACTTACAATAGCCAATATTTGGAAACAACAAGAACATATATGCACACATTGGAATACTACTCAGCCATAAGAAAGAATGGTTTCACTTGTATTGCTATTTAAAGAAACAGAGGAAGAGAACAATGTCCAAGAGCAGCAACAACAATATTCCCATTAGACTCTGACAGAGAACTGAGGTCGGATGGGAAGTGAGGTGAAAGGGTGGTGAGGGCTAAGTTGGAGGGATATTGACACTTTGATGCTGTTGCAGAAGGATAAGTAGGGGGACCTGGTAACGCACTTTTGGGTAAAAATAATAGAACTTAAGAAGAGATCTCTAAGCCCCCAAGTAGACCAAAGGCATAATGACCACATCCCTTTGACAGTCAATTCTTAATTCATTGCAGAGGAGAAAACTGGAACACTGCCAGATGCAGAAGTCCGTAGAGTAGTGAACCCCTCAGAGAATGGTGGACCTCACAGAGAAGTAGAAGCTGCAGAAGAATCTATGAGAGTATAAAGAGTGCAAATGATGAAATTATAAGACCATCAACAGTGCAAGGGATGAGATTTTGAAAAGATCATCAATAGTGCTAATGCCCAGATTATCTTTTATGCATGCAAAGCTGGGGGGTGGGGGAGGGGGACGTTTGGAAGAATTTTATAAAAAGCTCCTTGTGGAAGTCACTTGGAGATTGCTCTTCAAGCCCGTGTTCTCCCCCAGCACATGTCTCACTTGCTTGTCTCTGACTCTGCTTGCCTTTTCTACTCTGGGGAAGCCCATGTTCTCTCGCAAATATGTACTTCCTCTCTTTCTCTCCCCTCTGGTCTTTCTAAGTAAATTTCATTCAATAAAGACTATCATGCTCCACCATTTCCCCTCCTTCTAAAATTCTTGTGTTTGAGGGAAAGGTGATGCAACTGAAACACCTATGCCTAGTTTAGGTCTGACCTGATCTGGGTTAGGCATGACCTCTGACAGTGGGTTGAGCAGAGGTGGGAACACTCTTTTATCTCCCTTGCTCTGACTTTACCAAGCCACTGGAAACAACTGGAGTCATGATCTTTTAACGTGGCACTCTTAAAACACATATAAAACATTTATAAAATTGTAAACTACCAAAAATGATTACATTTTTAAGAATAAAAAAAGGTGGTTCGGCATTTTCCAAATCTTTAAATCTAAAACCCAGCCCAGGCCATCATAGACCTCCAAAGAGTCATGGGGGCATCATGGGTGGGAACTGGCGAGCAGCCACTGGGCTAATTTATGCCTCCCAATCCAGGGAAGAGAACAATTTATTTTGGTGTAAATTAGATTTTTTTAGCATACCTTTTAATGGCATCCCATTGTATTTAAAATCCCCTTTACTCCCTTTCCCTTGCTATACAATGCAAACGTCAGTTCCACAACCTAGCCTGGATCTCTTGAGCTCTTCCCTTACAGTTCTTCCCAGAACTCCCTCTATTTTCCTTCTCATCTTCCTCAAATATTGTAAATTCTTTCATGTTTTTTGCTTTAAAAATATATTGGCTGTTTTTTTTCTTTTTGAGTCACACCCAGTGATGCACAGGAGTTTCTCCTGGCTCATGCACTCATAAATTACTTCTGGTGGTGCACAGAATTACTCCTGGGATGCTGGGAATCGAACCCGGGTCAGCCACGTGCAAGGCAAATGCCCTACCCACTGTGCTATCACTCCTGCCCCACCCCCAAAATATATTGGGATAATATTGGTTTATGAGACTATAATTTTAGGTTTCACATAACCTCAAAATATGTTACCACACTATCAAAATATCTATAGCCCTCCACCAATGTTCATTAGACCCTATCCTCTTTCAATTAGAGCAGGAATATGCTTATTGTGCTTATAATTATATGGTTTCTATCATAGTATCTAGTCAATACAATATCCTTATACATAATTATAATGTGAAAGCTGATTGACTCTCCCTGCTTATGTTTTCTCTCCCATAATCATCATAGTTCACACTTGATACCACTTGGTAGACCCTACTCACCACATTGTAATTGGTAAAGAGCCCTATTACTGATGTAAGGGAAATTTTTGTCAACATAGATTTACTGACCCATATCTTATAAACATAAGGCAATTATGATAAGCCAGCAATCTTTGAAGTCTAGAATATTTAGAAAATGAAAGGTCTCTATGAGGGAATTTTCTCCTAAAGTGCCAGTCATCATAATTACATGTGAGGTAGCTATAGATATTCAAGACCTTCAGGCTTATATTGTTAATCAACCAAAGAGATATCCCAAGGGCCTATATCCAGCAATGATAATCAGTGAAAAAAATTAAATTGCAGACACAATTAGGAGTAAAAACTTTACATTTAACAGTTTCCTTCCAGGGCTGGAGAGATTGTACAGGGGTGAAGGCAATTGCTGCACTTGCAGTACACCTCAGTTTAATCTCTAGACTACAAGTCTCTTTGAGCACTTCCAGGAGAGTCTACTGGGTACTGAGCCAGCGGTTACCCCTTAGGATCTCTACCCACAACCAAACCAAACCAAACCAAACAGAAAGCAATTATCTTCTTGGTGGCTTCAAATTAATTCAAAGATCAATACCGTAGCACTGTAGCACAGTCCTCCCGTTGTTCGTCAATTTGCTCGAGTGGGCCAATATATTTTATTTTTTAATTTTGAAATTTATAATCCATAACTGAGAAAAACCTAATCTGTTTTATTGTTTATTCATGACAAAAATATTTACTGAGACCTTGTAAGTGTGAAGCATGTGCAGTATGCAAGTTGGTTATCAACATTCTAATCCACAACTAAGTTGAAAGTTTATGACTCAAACTAATCACACAGAAATACAATTTGATAGCCATATCACTGTAATGTAAGTATCCATTTCAGCTGGTAATAAGTGGAAAGTCACAATGAAGACAGTTTTGAAAAATCAAACAACAACTGCTGCATTTCTTTTTCATTGTGTCGGTTTTCCAAGAAAGACCATGCTGCTTTTCTGGGGAGAGTCTGACCAAATCTGGAGGTCTTCAGAGTCTCTGGAGCATGAAGTTTGAAGTGACTCAAATGGAATTATTTCAGCTCCTTATTTCACACTAGTTTAGAGTATAATATTGATACCCCTTGGTTAGTTTTGGAGTCTGGGCCTCCTGGCACTATTAGACTTTTATCTATCCTTGCCTTGCATGCATTGTCCTCATAAACAAAAGGTTATTTTCTTTTCTGGAATGGCAGAGGAGTGGGGGAGGGAGTGGAAGGGCCACGCAAGAAGTACTAAAGGGACCCAAGGATAACTCCCAGAAATTCTTTTTTTTTTCTTTTTGGGTCACACCCAGCAATCCGGCAATGCACAGGTTATTCCTGGCTCTGCACTCAGGAATTACTCCTGGGAGTGCTGAGGGGACCATATGGGATGTTGGGAATTGAACTCAGGTCGGCCCTATGCAAGGCAAACGCCCTACCCGCCTGTGGTATCGCTCCAGTCCCCCAGAAATTCTTTACAGCTAGGGTTTGAGCATGCTGCGTAGTTGCTCAGATGCTAAGAACCACTGCCAGCACTCCCCCCCAAGCTCCACCCCGAAACACATAACCCCACCCCCTCTCCAGTGCTTCCAGGGCAAACATCTGTGATGCTTAGGAGAAAATCCAGGTTGGATATGTGCCTAACACCTTGACTGTCTTCTCAGCCCCTGCTTTGACTGTTAATTGTTATTATAAGTAATTTCATTTCAGGTACAGCCATTTTCTGATTAGTGAGGATCGTCTTATCAATACATGTATTACCATGACAGCAGCCACTAGAAATACAACAGGAGAAAGCTCCCCAAGAATGTCTACCCTCATAGAGAGTCCAGATTCGTAAGAAAAGAGATGCTAAATAATAAATTTTGTTATCAGGGTTGTTCACTTAGTTATAACTGTGACCAGCACTTTAAATCAGAAACATAAGAAACTCTGACAACTTATAAGGTTGATTACCTCTATTTGTCTCTCCAGATGAATCCTCTTCTTCTCTGGTCTTGGGAAGCTGACTTTATTGCCTGAATCCTTGACCTTGGCTTCTCTTTCTCGGTAAGACATAGAAGAGTAGAGGGGACTCATGTTGGGATAATTGTGGTCCCTGTTTCCTTCTCTATTATTGTTGCACTGTCCCCTTCAAGTTCTGGGAACAACAGTCCTTCCTTGGAAGCTTCCAGACTTAAAAGTGCCACAGTTCCCCCAAGCCTGTCTGACATTCTGCACCATCTTTATTAGCTTCTCATAAACTTGCATTCAACTACATCATTCTTTTGTTCTCATAAATACCTTTTTTTTATTTGTTTTTTGGGGGGTGGAGGGGAGAGTTACACCCATTGTTGCTCAAGGGTTACTCCTGGCTCTGCACTCACACACAGGGAACTATATGGGATGCCAGGGAATGAACCCGGCTCAGTCACATGCAAGGAAAGCACCCTATGGGTATACTATCTTCAGCCTCTGTTCCTATAAATACTTCAAATTTTTTTATCCTCTTGTACTTTCCACGTGATTTACAGTTGTGTAAATGCCATTTGTCTACTACAATTATTTCTCAGACATGACAGAAACCAGCTTCTTTTGGAAACACTCACAACCACACATCTAATCAACACTTCACATTGAATACAGTCTAATGCATAGCTGGACTACTATAGATTAAATTCGTTCTAAAGCTTCTTGGTTTAGGGGAATGTATCTGTGGGACTAGGGGCCTACTCCAGGCTTTATGCTCAGGGGTTATACCCAGACCTCCAGCATGCAAAGAATGTGCTTAGTTCATTGAGATTTCTCGTTCATACAACACTATGGCTATTATTGATAATTTATATGTATTTTATCTTCTAACTTATAAAAATACATTCCAAAATTACACCTTCATATTACAAAATAAACAAAAACATTAGTGTGTGCTCTTTGTATATGGTCTTTGGCAGGGTTTCTTCCGTAGTGTGCTTTCTTATTGCAATGTAATTAAATTGTGCGGTTGAATTAAACATAATTAGGGGAAATAGAGCTAAGAATATTAGGGGAAATAGAGCTAAGAATATTTCTATCAGTTAAAACTTGGAAAACTGAACTTTATTCTTTCATTTTACTGCATTTCAACACTTGAAAATCAGTCATGCCGAAATTTTTATTTTCTCAGGAATCATAAAAACTCTTTAAGGGCCTCCAAATACCACCTGGTTACAAAGAGCTAGAGGAGCAGGAATAGGACATAAAGAGGTTAATTGAGAGGAAATGAAAATATGTTTCCCCTAGCTTCTGGTTCCTTGCTTTTAACCTGAGATTTTTACGTTTTCCTTTGTGCATTTGTTATGTCTGTTATTTGGTTTGGTCATGTTGGAAGATGAGAAATTTTAGAATTTTAACTCTAAAAAGTTTTCACTTTGTGTATTCTGTCCTGAAGTGCCAGGATTGGTTTTCACCTTCTGCTCGAGCGGGCCCAGTAACATCTCCATTGGAGACTTTGTTGTTCACCTTCTGCAGCTGGGTTAAATTGGGAGTAGCTCTCCAGAGGCTCCTCTGATGATGTGTGTCTTTACTTCCCTTTCTCGGTGACCGGAGACACCTGCCCCATGCCTCTATTGATTTGTGTGGTGCTGGGAATCAAACCCCTTCTCTGTGTGCAAGGCCTGTTCTCCACTATGAGCTCTCTGTGACTTGCCCTTGTTTTTATTTTATTCATCACTTCATTCAGCAAGTGTTTTCTGGGTTCTAATGTGTGTCACCCACTGTTCTGGGCACTAGTGGATGACTTGTGGGGAGAGGAAGTTCCTGTTTTCATTCAAAGTCCTAAGGAACATAAGAGTGTGAAAGAAAAAGGCTATTCTTGGCTGGATGGAAGGAAAAAACATCTTCACCCAGTGTCTCCCAGCCTGCCTGTCCTTGCCTCCCTCGTCCCGAGCTTAGTCTGGGAATCATACAGTGGAAGTATCTCTCCCTGTACTTGATTCCTTCAAAGACTCAGTTCCCATTGTATCTCTCAGATTCATCAGGTGGCACCACTTCCTGGTGCAAAGGGACAGCTTGCCCTGTTTTGGTGTGTTTTGGTTTTGGTTTGAATTTAACTTTGTTTTTTCAATTTTATTTTCCCTTACCTTATGGAGACACTGTGGTTTACAAAATTGTTCATGACATTTTGTTGCATTCAGTCCCACCATCATTCCCACCACCATGTATCTCCAGTTTTTCCAATCATCCCTTAAGCCTACCCCCAAAACACGTACTCAGTAATTTATTTTATATATTTCTTGTTATAATTTGCTAAAAGAATAATGAAAAAAGATTTCCTCAGAAGAATATTAGTGAAGATTGTGTATCTCCACCTTAGAGCTATTATTTTAGGTTTTGTTTGTTTGTTTTGCTTTTTGGGTCACACCTGGCGATGGACAGGGGTTACTCCTGGCACTGCACTCAGGAATTACTCCTGGAGATGCTGAGGGGACCATATGGGGTGCTACTCCTGGTTTATCTTTGTTGTACAGTTTGAGATGTCACGCGGCTGCAAATGCCCCTCACATTCCAGTACGTCCAAAGTTTTCAAGGGGGTGATACAGGAGGAGTTAAATTTTTTAAGTGCTCATGTAGCCAAAGCATGTGATTTGGTGTGAGGGCCTAAGAATGAGATCCTTTTGTGCCAGAGACCATCAGTGTGACCTGGTGACCCTCAAGGGTCTCCAGGGCTATACCCAGTGATGCTTGAAAGAGGGTCTCATGGTGCCACGGGACAAATCCAGGCTTGGTGTGCACTACAGCCCCTTTGTCTTTATCATTTGACAATAAATATTTTTAGTTTGTTTCAATTTGGGGACCATACCTGGTGGCACTCAGGGATTACTCCTGTCTCTGTGCTAAGGGGTCACTTATGGCAGGACACCGGAGACCATATATGGTGCTGGGGATCGAACACAGGTTGGTTGTATGCAAGGCAAATGCCTTACCCGCTGTCCCATAGCTCCATCAAAAGTTTTCAGTTTTGATGTACTCCAGTGTCTATTTCCTTTTGTCACTTAGGGGTTGGGTATTTGTAATTAAGATCCTAATTGCCAGGTCTAAGGTCACAAAGATTTGTTTCTGTGGCCCAGAAGCCCGTGGAAGCTGAGGATGATCTTGCAAGACCTTTTAGACTAGGTGACCCTTGTCAGAAGGAGTAAGGAAATTCCATTAGGTGACAAATAAGGTGAAATGTGACAGCAGGGATAGATAGTTCTGGTGGGTTCTGGAAAGGCCAAGTTCATCAAGGCACTTTCTCTCCTTAGAGGCTTGGATGCTGACTGAATTCAACGGACCCTGCACTCTGTGCAATCAATGACCACGCCAGGGATTCCATTCCATCATGTAATTCTCTTAACTACAGTAGCATTTGTACAATATAATTTTACTTAACTTGAAACTTTATAACATTGCAAAAGGAGTTTTAGTAGAATATGTAACTCAGTAGAAAGAAGAAACTAAAAATTGCTCTCAGTTCTCTGATTAGAGGTAACCAGCATTGGGTCAGTGCTTAATGTTTCAGGTTTTTTTTTCGACTTTTTTCAGTACACATGCAGATAAATGAGTACACGTGAGTATGTTAACATTCTTTTTTGAACAGAAGAAGGCAGGTGTACTTGTTATTCTTATTGCTTCTGGGACTTGGCTTATGTATTAGCCAGATCACTCTTTTGACTTATTATGGTCATTAAGAATTCTTCTGTGGAGAAATAAGCATCGTTAAACAGTCAGTTTTGTTTCACAAAGTACTGCTTCGAATTGTTTTCAGTTAGTAATATATTATAGTCAACTTTCACTGCCAGTAGTGTACTTTGGTGCTATAATTTTTTTTGAACTTTTGGGTCACATTTGGCAGTGATTGGGGGTAACCAGTGATGGGATGTACTCTTAGCTTTGTGCTCAGGGATCACTTGTGGCGGTGCTCAGGGGGCCTTTGGGGTGTTATGGCTAGAGCTTGGGTCAACTGTCTGCAAGGCAAGTGCCTTACCCACTGTATTATCCCTCTGACCCCAGTGCTATAATTTTGATAACTTTATGATGTTTCTGTTGTATTGGCATAACATGTGATTAGATAATTTATATATTTTATATATTTTACATATAGCAGCAATAGCACAGCGAGAGCGTTTGCCTTGCACACTTCTGACCTGGCCCAGGTTTGATTCCTCCACCCCCCTTGGAGAGCCCGGCAAGCTACCCAGAGTATCTCGCCCACATGGCAAAGCCTGGCAAACTATCCGTGATGTAGAATATGCCAAACACAGTAACAACAAGTCTCACAATGGAGATGTTACTGGGCCCGCTCAAGCAAATCGATGATCAACGGGAGGGCCTTTACCTTTACCTTTAACCCTTGTCATGCAAATTAGATTTATTTCTAGATTTGCTATTCCTATTTTTTGAAGACAGAGTTTTTTTGAGTTATATTATTTTTATTTAAACTTTCTCATATTTTTCTCTATCCATGTAGTTTTTTTTTCTTTTTGGGTCACACCCAGCGATGCTCAGGGGTTACTCCTGGCACTTGCACTCAGAAATTACTCCTGGTGGTGCTTGGGGAACCATATGGGATGCTGGGAATCAAACCCAGGTTGGCCACGTGCAAAGCAAATGCCCTACCCACTTTCTATTGCTCTAGCCCCTATCCATGTAGTTCTTAATCTCTCTTTTTTCTACATTCTTAGTTTGTTTCGTTATGTCCTGGGAAGGGAGTTTCACTCGCACATTGACCAGACCAGACGTGAGGATGCAAATGCAAGACCCATTTATCGCTAGCTTGAGCCAGGGTCCAAGTCTCATCCAATGCAGTGAAGTCTTGACAAGGACCCTGACTCTAAATTCTTAGCAGCTTATATAGGATTTGGTTACATAAAAGCAATTTTTTTTTCTAGGAACGGGCAATATGTTTCCAATTCTGGTCCCTGTCTGTCCCTTCAGGGACCAACATTATGTTTCCAATTCTTGGTCCCTGTCCAGTCCGTGATTCCACTCCCTAGACCCTCTCTACTAGACTGGGTGCCATTGCCCATGCCCCCTACTCTGATAGGCTGTTGCTATGGTGTGGTTTATTTGCCCAGGGTGATACTGCTTTCTGAGAAGTAGGGACTTTCTGATGGGGGAAATCAAGACTTAGGCCTGCTGAGTTTCAGTCTTAAAGTGGAGCCTGTCATGGCTCCACTTCAGCCTCACAGTTCTTGTTTGTTATTTGGGGGATGGTTTGGGAACCACACTTTGCGATGCTCAGGAGCTACTCCTGACTGAGCTCAGGGTCACTTCAGACAATATTCAGGGAATCATGTGGTCCCAGGAAGCAAATTATGGTCTGCCCAACATGCAAGGTAAGTGCTTTGACCCATACTATCTCTCCAGCTCCTTGAAGAGTAGTTGTAATCTGAGGGGATGAATTTGTGTTTCCACAGTTTGTGTTAACCATGCACTCTGCCTTTGAAGACTCGTCTCTGATAACACACAACATATTCAGGCAAGGAGGAGGAAGCCATTCTTTCAATAAACAGTCCTCATTCTCAAAGCTCTCTCCTATTAAAATTTTGAAGTATCTTAAAAAAGTATTCAAAACCCCGATCTAATGACCTTATTTTATCATGAATATGTCTTTTAGAAGAAGACATGATTTATTTGTATTTCTCTTGGAATCATTTAGAGACAGCACTTCAAAGCTTGAAATGGGTTTTACTTATATTTGTTATCTCTAGAGTTGACAGATCTTTCTGGCCAAGCAGTGTTTTGGCAATATTTGGTTCTAAATGCCAACTTTTTGAAAGTACAGTCAGGGAAAACCATCATCATTCTGAGGCGACATTTATCAACCTCACTTGGCCCCTATTACCTCATTCCTGAGGGTGGGAAGCGCTCTGGCTGGAGATCACATGCTTTGGCCTAGGGAGAGGGTGACTTATTTTGTTCTTCAGCTGACCTGGCTTCGGAGTCTGGTGGAGAAGGGCTGAGAATACTCATTTCTTGGCAGTGTGGCCAGGGGGCGGCACTCTCTGAGTTGTGCCCATTTACAAATGGGGGGAAAAAATAGAGTCACTGGAAGTTGGTCTCACAGGAGCAGTGGCTGTGATGTGAGCAGAGTTGGTAGAGGCCTGAGGAAAACTTCATAGGGTTTGAGATTTATCCAAGTTGTTTACATTTGTTAAAAGATAAAAACTGAAGTGTACTCTTCTTCAAAGTTTGGTTTTCAATTTGCTTCCAAGGGAGATACTCCCAGATACCTGTTCTCACCCAGATTTAATGCCTCCCCTGTCTACTGTGTTTGTTCATTGTCTTAGAAAAATCGAAAAACTGTCTGCTTTCTTTCACTCATCCACCAACTGTTGGATAACATTGTCCTTGCTTCCCCCATGCCCCCCTGCCCACCACCCATTCCCCCACCTGCCAAAGAAGCTTAGATTTATTGAAATATCCCCACAACAGTGTTCCTGAGGCACACCAAATTCCATAAAGCACTAATAATCCTTTTAATAATGATAATGCTTTTCTGTTTTTTTTTTATGTCACTGGCATTGTTTAGCAATGTCCTTTTTGTAAAGACACAGGAATACAGTTGACACTATGCTTTTGTAACATGGGAGTTAATTGACTCCAAATAATATTTACTCCTGGGCATCAATATTTACTCGACTTAAGCCTCATTACCTTTAGCTAGCACTCCAAAAGCAGGGTCCCAATGGAGGGACTGGATGTACCCAGGGCAAGCTACCCTGGTATCAAAAGGAGACAAGTTAAGTGCCATAAGTATAATAGGTTAAGAGCATGGTCATGGAACAAGCTGTCATGACCCAAAAAGAAATAACTGAATAAGGATCCTCCTGGGGTTAGGAAAGAGTAACCTGGCCTGAAAACTGTAGTCTGGGATATATAGCAAGATGTCCCTAGGAAGAGCCAACCTTTAAGTTTATTATATCTCTTACTGTGTTCATACTAAATGACTAGAAAGATGATAAGTAAATTTACTATGATTTCTTAAATGGATTACTAGCTGAGGAAAGAAGAAAGCAATATACCCTAGATGGAATCCCACCCTTGAGCGAATCACCTAGTAATCTAGTGCTGACCCCTCAGATGAGATTTTGTCCTTGAATTAATCTCCTAGAAATTCCCCTGAAGAAGTGGCTTTACATGTACTTGTTATTATGACAATGTTTAACCCCACCTATGTGTACCCCCACCCTTCATGATTTCTATATAACTATGCTGTAAGGGGAAAGAGAAGACTAGAAAGGGAAGGACTAGAAAGGAGAGGACTTTGAGGCCTCTGAGGAGAGTAGGATGATGGAACTATGATGACAGGGACTACGACCAAAACTACAACTACGGCCGTGCTGTAAAGGGAGAGATCAGACTATGCTGGGGAGGAGAGAAATAAACTGAGTACTGACCAGCATGGGGCCCAGGCCCTGTTTCTCTGTTCCCCTTGTCCTTTGTCCATCACCATGGGCTGGCCAGGGAATGGTTCTTGGCCATCAAATGCTCAAGTCCTGAGGGTGCCCCCACATCTTCTTTGGTGACTTACAACCAACCTTACTAATACTATGTGTTGGGCACTGCACCAAGTTGAGGGATAAAATATCAAGGAATAAAATATAGATGAGTAGTTTTCACTCATCAAAACTATACTCAGATTTGACAGAACAATAAGTCAAAATAAATGTGATTTTGGGGGAAAATTAATGATTGGAGGAAAACAAGACAAACATAGGGGTATTGATCTTGTTTTGCTTCACAATCTGGGTGCTGCTTATAGGCCTGTATACACTTTGTGAAAATCCATTGAGGTGATTATTGATGACTTAGATGGGCTCAAAATGTTAATAATCATAATACACAATAAAATTTAGTTCAGAGAACTACAACCTGTAATTAAAAGAAAAATATTATGAAACTGGAATCCACAGGAATCAAAGTTGAAACACATTGGAAGTGAATTCAGCAACTTTTTAAATAATATTATTCTGATTTGTCCCAGGAATCCTGGCACCACTTTGCCCCCAAACAGCCCTTTGGAAAACATAAGCCTAAAATAATCAGGGAACAAAATGTTTTGTTTTTATGTTTTTAAATGTTAGGGGAAAAAATCATGTATGAGTGTACTAGGAACAAAGATATTTTCCTGGGTGATCCTTCAGCATTTTCTGAATATGAAATTCTTGTCTTACCTGTTTCCATTCAACAAAAGGTTTTAGCAATGTTGATTTGCCCAGAATTTATTACTTAGATTGTTTTAGCATTTTTTTTGTATTTGTGTTTGTTTTGGACTACACCTTCCAGGGCTCAGGGGCTACTCCTGGCTCAGTACTCAGTGCCCTGGTGTTTGGATAACCACATGTAGTGCTGGAGATCAAACCCAGACCTTCTGTACATAGGCAAATGCTTGAACTATCTCTCTAGTCCCCATTTTAGTCTTTTTTTTTTAATTTGTGATGGTGTGGTTGAGCTACATCTGGCAGTACTCAGGGGGTCACTCCTGGTAGTGCTCAGGGAACCATATGTGATGCCAGGCGGTGGAGCAAAGCTTAACTCCTGTACTCCCTCTCCAGTCCTCTTTCAGATTTTTTTTCAAATAGTTTTATTTATCTATTATAAAATGTATGCCATTTTATAGAAGTTGTTTTATGAGTGTGGGTGGGGGGTTGACCATACCTGGCAGTGTTAAAGGACTATATCTGGTTCTACACAGAGGACTAAACCAGGGTCAGTTATGTGCAAGGCAGATGCCTAGCCTCCTGCACCATCTCCCTTTTACCTATTTTAGTCTTTTTTTTTTGGTTTTCGCTTTTTGGGTCACATCTGACAATGTTCAGGGGTTACTCCTGGCTCTGCACTCAGGAATTACTCCTGGCGGTGCTCAGGGGACCATATGGGTTGCTGGGAATTGAACC
>JAOXYA010000041.1:32467197-32483273 GCA_028565675.1 Sorex palustris | reverse complement strand
ATTTGCATGACTGAGACCTAAACCTGAAAGCTTTGTAACTTTTCCCACAGTGATTCAATAAATAATAAAAAAAAAAAGAACCCCGACCTATAATAAGGAAGGTGGAATATATAAGAGAAAGTTAAGCTGCAAGAAGCTTGTGCTGAGGGCGGAACAAGGAAATGTTACGGACTAGAAGATGATAACAGAGTAGATGGGGAATTTGAAAGAGTGAGCCTTGCAAACTGGAGTGTTAAAAAGACTTCAAAAGAGCTTCAGCAAAATACAATAAATCATGCTTCATATGGGGAATGACACAGCTTTCAATGGGTGATACCAGTTACCCAAACCAGAAATCTAAGTATTACTCCTGAGTCTCCACAAATTCCTCACACCCAACCAACCACCTAGTCCTAATGATAATACCTTTCAGTATTTTTCCCCACCCAACTGCATTTTCATCGTCCAAACTATGTTTTCCACAGCACAGAATCACCCTATTCCCCTGTGTGTTTTCCACACTAGAGCCAGAGGACCTTTCCAAAGTAAAAATCTGATCAAATGACCCCCCTGTGGAAACTAAAGGTCTCTGTTTCTCTGAGGACACAGTACTGAGGCTTTTAGGCTCAGTGTCTTTTGGTGCTTTTACAATGCCCTGGTCTGGCTTTTATCCATCGCTTCATCATCTGCCCTTCAGAGAACAGACCTTTCCAAAGTTGTCAAGATTAGCTTGGAGGCCAACCAACTCTAGGGCTAAAGGCAGCTCAGATAGCACCAAAGGGAGCACCAAATAAAAGGTGTTAGGAAGATCCGCCCAGGATGGGAGATGCATGCTGAAAGTAGACTATAGACCGAACATGACTGCCACTCAATTCCTCTTTTGCAAACCACAGCACCCAAAACAAGAGAAAGATCTTTCTATATTTTGCAGCAGCATATTGAAACCCAAGCACAAAAATTTGTAAGTCTACAACTGTACCTTATATGTCTCACTAATAAAAAAAAATTTAAAAAAAAGAATCATAAAATCCACAGAAATACAATGCAGCAATGGAAAAGCTTGATGTTTGTATGGTCTGAGCCACACTCAGTGGTGTTCAGGGGCTGTCAGGTGCTGGGATTACAAATGACTGTTGCTGCTGCTACCTCAAGCAAGGTAAATGCTTTAACCTTTGCAGTATCTCACCTGCCCATTGTTGATGAATCTCCCAGACACAGTGTTGAGCAAGAGAAGGGGAAATGCAAAAGGCTATGTGATGGGTAATTCCATATTTATCAAATTCAAAAAAAATAAATCTAATGTACAGTGTCAGGAGTCAGATAATACTTGCCTTTGGTAGGAGTATCTGCTCTGAGTTGATATCAACCCAGAGCCAGCTAGCACTCCCATGCTTTCACTCTTACTGCATCTCTCCAGTTCCTCTGTGTGGTTTCTTTCATGGGGTCTAATATCTTTATATTATATTTAAATAAGTTTAGCCATATGATGCATGAACCAGTATTCCATTCCTCTTACTGGGCAAATAGTATTTCATTGTACATGTAAACCTTGTAATTGAATCACTTCCAATGACTTCCAATCATGAACAACAGCATCAGAACTCTTCATTTTTAAATTCAGG
The DNA here is from genome assembly GCA_028565675.1 of Sorex palustris. Classification (NCBI taxonomy): domain Eukaryota; kingdom Metazoa; phylum Chordata; class Mammalia; order Eulipotyphla; family Soricidae; genus Sorex; species Sorex palustris. The sequence goes on along the minus strand of JAOXYA010000041.1, from coordinate 32,481,672 downwards.
TGGTTGTGACATTTTAATTTATGAGAAATAGATATATTTGGTCATTCAGATAACTCAAATATTTTTCTCTCATTTATCAGATCTTTATCCATGGTTCCTGATTCACAGCTCCCCCAAACTAGGCATTTCTAAATAGAGAGTGATAAAGGGCTATCTCCTTGTGTGAATGAGGTGTTTTTTGAAAGAACCTGAGGGTAGAGCCAGTTTCCAGGAAACCATCCCAGATGATTAGAGTTGGACCTTTTTCAGTCCTTCCCCTATTGCCCAGGGCAGGGAGTCTGAATAGACTTCACTTGCCGAAGGCCAATAATTTAGTCAACCATGTGTAAATTATGAAGCCTGCTTAAAAGTTCAGGAAGATGAGGAAGAAGAAGTGTACAGGGGTCAAGGCACATGCCTTGTATTTAGTTGACCCCAGTTTGATTTCTGGCATTTCAAGCATTGCTCTGGAGACCTCTGAGCATCACTGAGTATGGCCTTGGAGGCCCTTGAGCACCACCAGGGTGACGCATATAATCCCAGGCACAAGAATGAAGGGGCAGATCTTCCACTCTCTTTTTGACCTTGACCTAGTTGACCAAGAATCAATTACATGTAGGGACCAGGGACTCATGAGCTTTGCTTGCCAGCCCCTGAAAAAAAATTTTCAAGAAAGTAGGATTTAGAGACCTTCCAGGTTATGGAACCAGGGTTTATCTATGAGGACAGAATTCCTTCAGTTGCAAAGAGATGGGCCCAGATGGGAATAAAGTTGAGGGTTGAGGGCTCTGACTCAGTTTCTCTGGGTTCACTTGCTTAAGAAAGAATTTGGAAGCATGTTTAGAAAAAATAAGATAAAAAGTAAAACATCACCCAGCAGTAACAACAACAAAGTCTATTTATAAAAAAAATAGAGAACATGTGTTCAAGAAAGAAATAAGTATCCCCTTCCTCAATGAAATTAAAGCTGTGTATGTTTGTGAGTTGGCCGATTTGCGGGTGGGAGAGTAAGAGAAAACTCTTTTGTTACTTCCTTAATGGTTTTGTCCTAAAAGCAAGATAAAGCAGGTTGCTTGGCAGAGAATTGTGCCAGTGAATTTATTTTTTTCTGAATTTATTTTTTTCACTTCACACAGGACCATACAGCACTTAGTTATGTTTTCATCTCACTTTTCTTAGGACATGGCTTAAGTTTCTCTTGATTTGACTGTTGATTTACATCCTTTATAATAAATCTTTGAAATAGTAAATGGTTTCCCCGAGTTCTCTGAACCTCCATAGCAAATTAATTATGCCTGAGGAAGGGGTGAGAGGACCTTGCAATCTGTAGCCAATTAATCAGAAACACACACAAAAAAACAGGGCCTTGAACCTGGCATCTGGAGTGGAAGATGATTCTGGAGACTGAGCTTGTAATCTATAGAATCCGACACTGTCTCCAGGCAAATTGTGTGAGAACTGAGTTGAACCCTTGGCACCGTATTGTTCAAGAATTGGTGGTTAGTGGGATCAAAGCAGTAAAGCAGGTAGGGTGCTTGCAAACTTTGATCCCAGGTTGGGTCCCCTACTCTACATTTGGTTCCTGGAGCCAGGAGTGATCCCTGAGCTCAGAGCCACGAGTAATCCCTGAGGACCTCAGGTAGCCCTATAGCACTGTCATCCCATTGTTCATCAGTTTGCTTGAGTGGGCACCAGTAACGTCTCCATTGTGAGACTTGTTACTATTTTTGGCATATTGAAAACTGCAGGGGGAGCTTGCCAGGCTCTGCTGTGCGGATGGGTTACTCTTGGTAGCTTGCCTGGCTCTCTGAGAGGGGCGGAGGAATCGAACCTGGGTTGGCCCCGTGCAAGGCAAATGCTGTGCTATCGCTCCAGCCCAGGACCACTGGTATGAGCAAAAAAAAAAAAAAATGCTGGTTGGTATGGAAAGCTTCACACACACTCATGCACTCATGATGAAATTACATATGAAAAAACCCAAGTCAGTTTGTTTTCTTGTTGTTGTTGTTGTTGTTGTTGTTTTTAGCGATGGTTTATTTCAACAATGATCTGTCACTGTCACTGTCGCTGTCCTCCCATTTTTCATCAATTTGCTCAAGCGACCCAGTAACGTCTCCATTGTAACAATTGCTACTGTGTTTGGCATATCAAATATGCCATGGGGAATTTGCCAGGCTTTGCCGAGCAGGTGAGATACTCTCGGTAGCTTGCCAGGCTCTCAGAGAGTGGCGGAGGAATTGAACTCAGGTGGGCCATGTTGGCCGCTTGCAAGGCAAATGCCCTATCCACTGTACTATCACTACGGCCCAACAATGATCTATTTTTAAAAACTGATTTCTTTATGCTGATTATTTTTTATCCTGCAAACTTTAAAAATTCAATTACTCGTTTTAGTAGGTGTTTTGGTGTTAATTCCCTTTTATATTTTCTACATGTAATAATATATACATATATATGGAGAGAGAAGTAGTTTCATTATAAATTGAGCTTTACTTCTTCCTTTCCAGGATGTCTTTATTTAACTTTCTTTTTAAAGTTAAAAATGTTTTTAAATTTGTATTTTTTTACCTATATGTCCTAATTAGTACAAGTATAATAGAATTATGTTAACAAATATTTTTGCTTTCTTTCTAATCATGAGGGGTTGTCATCTTTCACCATTAAGTATGGTATTAGCTTAGGTTTGGAAAGTAACTGTTATTGAGTTGAGGGACTTCACTTCTATTTCTTTATACATATATATATATATTTATTTAATTTTACGCCATAGGTAACAGTGCTCATGGCTTACTCTGGGCTTTGCGCTCATGGTTTCTCCTAGTAGTATACGGGGGACCATCTCTGGGAACTGAACTGGGTTTGAATACAAAAAAGGAAGTCTCTTAACCCGTGTACCATCTCTCTGGACTGAACTTGTTGTTTTTAATTGTCTTTTGTTCATAAAAGAAATATTGAGTTTTCTCAAGTGCTTATCCTGCATCTTGAATTTTCCCTTTATTAATGTGAGATATTGCATTGATTTTTTGTCTGTTAAATAATGCATACATTGCTGAGATAAAACCTATTTAATTTGTGTATAATCTTTTTTCTATGCTGCAGGATTTGGTTTACTAGTGTTTTGTTGAGTATTTTTACTTCTATCTTTATAAGAAGCAAACTTTCTTTTAGGTACTAGTATTTTTGTGATTTTTTTTTATGACCAGCTAGTTTTGGTATCAAGGTAATATTGAAGACTTAAAATAAGTTGGTAAATATCTTCTCCTCTATTTTTTTGAAAGAGTTTGCAGAGGGTTGGTCTTAATTCTCATCTAAACATTTACTAAAATTCACCCATATATAATTTCTTTTATACATTTGAATGGTATGGTTTTAAATGATGATATTTTAGCTTTCATTTATTTAATAACTATCAAGGTTAAACACTTCCCCATATGTTTGCTTGCTAATTATCTCTGCTGATTTGTTCATATCCTTTGCCCACTTTCATATTGGGGCTTCAGTGTTTTTCTTATCAGTTTTTAAAATTACTATTCTAAATGACCTTCAGATCTTCAGATCTATATTATAATCTAGTTAATTTTTCATCATCTAGACATAGTCACATATTTTAAATATCTGGAGTATAAGTCAGACTTTAAAAACATTTTATTTCATAAACATTTCCCACAATTTTATTCTGTTGGCATATAAAATTGTTCCATGTTCAAAAAGGGAAGAGGAGGTCAAATTTAATTAAAAACAACCATATTTCTTGATACTCAAACCAACATACAACAAAAGTATTTTCTTGAGTATTTGTTTATTGTTACTACATTGAGCTAGGCATTTCATCACATCCAGTGGTTTTGCCATTCCTCTGAACTCCTGCTGAGAGGGAGGTTTTTTTCAAGTGAGTTTGCCTTATTGAAGACCATGACATTGTTAACCCCTTGGAAGACCTCAAAATGGTAATCAAACAACTTCTTGCTGGCTTAGGTGGAGGAGGCAGAGGCAGAGGCATACTTGGCTACACCAAACTTGGAGGGCTATTCCTGACTCAGTGCTCAGAGGTCACTTTCCAGAAGTGCTCAGGGGAACTTGCCCTGCTGGGTATTAAATCCCAGCCTCCCTCACTGCAAAGCATGGCCTCCAGTCCTTTGAGCTATCTCTCTAGCCAGTAAATCAATTTACCCACTAACTGCATTCAAAAGTTAATTTCCTTCATGTTAATGAGGGGACCTGATGAGTCCTCTATAGCAATGTCTCTCAATGTCTCTCACTGTTTTTCCAACAGTGGCCTGCCTCCATCTAACCTCTTTTCCTTTCTGTGCTAATAGTTGTCCCCTAGTCTCATGCAAGGGCTATTTATGCAGTTTTCACATATTTTGTCCTTGGAAGATCCTTGGACTAGTCATATCCCGCCTTGTTGAGAAACACCACTTTATATTGTCAATTGTTCAAGTGGGAACTGAAATAGGGTTGGGGAGATAACTCAAAGGACAGGGGTGGACACTTTGTATGTAGAAGACTTAGGTTCTGTCTCTAACATCTCATGATTCCCAGAATATCAAGTCAAGAATAGTTCCTGAGCACCACAAGGTGTGACCCAAAACCCAAAATTTAAAAAAAAAAATGTTTTTAATAGATGAATAGATGAGTTAGTATAAGAGCCAAGTTTTAATCTAAAATATTCCTTACAGGTCTATTACAGTACTTGGGCATCCATTATAAATATATTGTGATTATATCTGGAGAAGTTTTATTCCGCATAAAATTTGTAGGAGTTATGTGAGTGTGTGAGGGTGGATGGGTGTCAGTGAGTGAGTTTGTGTTAGAAAGAAGTTGGCAAGAAAAAAAAACACATAGATAACAAAGGTGCATTATTTTGCTAGAAGAGATTAAGAACCAAATCACTTTTAAAGTCAGCCTCAAGAAAGTAGTTTAAATTGGTTAGTGTAGAAGATTTTACCTAGCTTTTTGTACTGTTATTTAAAACTGCCATTGTTAAATTTGTATCTCCTATTCCCTTGTCACATTAAATGTATATGCACACAGTTATGATATGTCTTGTAGCAGGCAAATAGATAAAATGTCATGACTATTGCAGTGGAGAAATTTTTACTTTGTTTCAATCACATATGTGTTTTCTTTTCCTCTTTCTCTTATTTCTCCTGATGGTATACTACCATTCTTTAAACAAATCTAATTCCTTCAAAGAGCATCCCCAGAGAGTAGTATCTACATGTACAATCTAACTAAGTATTGCTATTGCTAAAAGCTGGGTAGTATATTAAGTTCCAATTCTCCATCTTTCCCCTAAACTATCATTCTCATCTCACTTTTGTGAACAGGGTAAATTTGCAGGTTCTGCTGTATTTGCGTATGTATATATGATTGTTGCCTAAAGTTACCCCATTCTTGATAGGACAGCTATTTCCTTTTGCAGTTGTTAAGAGGGCCTATCAAACTTTTATACAAGTCCTTTAAGCAGATGTTGCAAGAATAAAATAACTGTCTAGAGGTCTGATAAAAGCATAGAACAGAGTAGACTCATCAAGGATCCGACCTTGGCCTTTCTGCAGCCCCGCCATTTTATCAACCTTGCTCATTCACTGAAAAATATTACCCCAAGTGAAGGGAAGGAAAGCCTACAAAAGTCCTGAAGCGCTGTGACTATGTAAAATGAAGAAAGAACCAGGAAAACACTAAGTGCTAAGTCCACCAAAATTTTTCGAGATTCACTTTTCTTCATTAATCTGCAGGAAGGAGGCTTCTTAGGCTGATAATTACAGCAAGACTTTTCTCTTTAATCATAGTTGGATCTTGATTAACAGTATAACTGGAATATTTGGAGAGGAGGGAATAAAGACTATTTCTATACATTATTTTGTTCTTCGAGGCTATCCTATTATTTGTCTTAAGTATTGGTATCAACCCTTAGCCATCTGCTTCTTTTTGAAGGAGAAAAATGAATGAGTCACTGCTTTGAAACTTTTACCCAATGAAAGTCCCCATGAATGTTTGACCTATTGCTAATAGGAATATTTTTCCCAAAGTCCAGGAGAAATCTACCCTCGACTCACCTCACACACATAATCATTTAATTAGAAAAGTACCTACAGTCCTAAGTACATTAACATAACAAATAATTGCTACTGGGTCATCAGAATTTGAAGTACATAATATTCATTGCTGCTAATAAGCCCAGAGAACAGAGGCCAAGAGTTATATTTTTATACAAACTAAAAGCTTCTAAAACCTTTAACAGAGGAAACTGCCTTTCAACTCTTTACATCCAGTGACATGGATATGTTTTATTCATCTAGGGAGTACACTTTCCTCTCTATACACAACTTTCTTATCACCATGAAGCTTTCGATAAGAGTCAACACTGTGCCTTCGTGTTATCTCTTTCTACAAGTGCAAGCCCTTCTCGACACATCAGCAAGAGTAGGAAAATGAAAACCTGAAAACAACTTGAAGAAATGGAAACACCTCATTTCTCATTACAGAGTTTAATGGAACCAAAAGTTTCCCCAAAGTTTGAAGCAAACTAATAAGGCAGCAAAACCTGAACCGATATAAGACTATTTAAAAGTATTTATCTATCCTACTTGGTATGAATTTTCATTTATCATCCTACAGAAATAATAATGTGCTTGATTACAACAAATCTGTTGGGTATGATATAGGATATATCAGTATGTTTCATAAGATACATTAAATAACCTTTCTGAAACTCAGGATTTCTCATTCTAAAATACTTCTTCCTTTAAAATTTTCTATAAGGGACTGTAAATGTGTAACAGTAGTTTTTCTACTTAGATTATATGGAATTATTCTAGACATATTTACTTTATAAGGCATTATATTGACCTGTTTTCCTGATCCTAATTTCCTCTGCTATATTTATAAATTATCACATCACATTTTCACCAATGTTAGCTCTAATAGTTAAGTACTGCACCTGATAATATGTAGCTAAGTTTGTAAATAGCTAAGTACTGAACATAACATATGTTTATATATACATGTATATATGTTTATGTATTTACAAACACAAACTAGCTTTGGAAAACATCTTGCTTATTGTTGGTAAATACAGGTTTATTATTAAGACTTTTATTCAATGATCTATTTATCAGAGGCAAAGCATTAATCAAGTGTCCTAGCAGCAGGTAGGAAGGACCGCGGAGCGTCCTGGAGTGTGACGGCAGCTGGGTAGTGGAGTGGTGGCGCCACACCCCAGTGAAATGGGCGGGGGGAGCTGTGACATGCCAGGAATTGAACCCAGGCCCCCCGCGTGCAAAGCCTGAGCCCAGGTCCATTAACCTTTCACATGGGCCCGAAGCCTTGGAAGGGCTTTAGATCTGGTGTCTGCAAGGTGGTAAGCACAGCCCAACCCCTGGGGGGTCACTGTGCAGCACGTCTGCTCTCTGCCTTCCTCTTCCTCCTCTCCCTCCTGATGCCCCCATTCTGCCGAGGGTCCCCTGGGGAGGGGACCCTCCCTCGGGAGAGCTCACCTCACTGCTCAGAGTCCTTGATTGTGCCCTTTCCACTCCCCCCCCCCACTCAGCTCTCACATGCCTCATCAGTGTCACCCCTTCCAGGAAACCTTCCTAAATTCCTGATGTAACTAGGACCTCCCCCATCAGAGAGGGGTCAGTAAATCCTTTGCTGGAAAGGGTCCTCTAGTAAACGTTTTAGACCATGCAGGCCATACAGGCAAGTCCTTGACACTGCCTATTGTAATGCGAAGACCGCTACTGACTAAATGCCAGGGAATGGATGGGTTGAGTGCCAATAAAACTTTATTTATAAAAACAAACGACGGGCCGTTGGCCATGTTAAAGCATTCAGTCGTTGTTCTGTACAACACAGTCATGTGACTTCTCTTTCCTGCTATTTCAGCACTTGTCAGATAGTGACTGGTCCTCAGCTATGCAGTTCAGCACCTCCAGGACAGCCATAGGCAGCACAGTCTTTATTCAGTGAGAGGTCGAATGAACGAAGGGCACAGGAGCAGAACTAGGGTCTGCCTGTCAGTGCCCACCAGGGTCGGCCCATGGGCCAGGCCTCCTCTCTGTCTTCTATTTTTTTTTTTTTGCTTTCTGGGTCACACCCCACGATGCACAGGGGTTACTCCTGGCTCATGCACTCAGGAATTACTCCTGACAGTGCTCAGGGGACCATAGGGGATGCTGGGAATCGAACCTGGGTCGGTCGCATGCAAGGCAAATGCCCTAACTGCTGTACTCTTGCTCCATCCCCTCTGGCTTCTAATTGAGCGTGTTTCTGTACAATAAAATCCTCATGGTCTTTTATCCTCTCCCCTAGTACCACACCCCCCAGCACGTGTGCACACACACGTGCGGACACTTGTGTGCATACAGATGCATACACATGCATGGACACATGTGTCGCACATGTATGTGCACACATATATACATGTACATACATGCATACACGTGTGCACATACATATACATGTACCTGCAAATACATGTATATACACATGTGCACATACCTGTACACATGCACACGTGCACATGCACATCTACACACACACACACACACACACACACACACACACACGAAATATGCATCTCCCTGGACTTTCCTGTCTTGTCGCTGGTGCCTGTGCCAGGCAGGACTCTGCAATTCTGTCTCATTGAGACCCAGGATGCGGCATGAGCTCGTCCCCAGAGCCCGGTGGCACTCCTGTCGTAGGGAGGAGCCCTGGGCTTGGTCATTCATTCCTGAAGGCTGGAGTCTCTGGCACCCGCCAAGCCTGTCTGGCCACCTGATGCGCGCTGAGGCCTGACCTTATTTTCACAGGTACAGGGCTTGGAAAGGACACTTTGGGAGATGCTGAGCTGGGCCTTTTGCTGACCCCTTGAGGGCCCCGCAGCAGAGACTGTGGCACCATCCCCCCTGCTGCATCTGCTCTTCCAGCCAGGCGCTTCAGGGGCCGGGACCTCAGGCCTCTCGCAGCATCTCCAGGCCCAAGGGGTTCCTACTCCGAAGTTCAGGGTGACAAGATAGATGCCTCATCTCTGAGATGATGTTTCCTGGCCACAAAGACAGATGTTTCAGGCAGAGGGACAGTGACCCACACCTGCGGGGCCACACCTGTGTACCCCCAACCCCGCTGACCCCACCCCTGTGGGCACCATACCTGTGGCCCCTCCCTGGAGCTCCGACTTCACAGCTGGTCACCGTCTCACTCACTGGGAGCGGGGATGGCAGTCTCTGCCCTGCCCTGAATCCGCCCGGGTGTGACTACAGGCCAGTCACTCTGGGACCTCAGAGCCCCAGAACCATAGGGTCTGTTGTGTGGTTTTGAACTGTTGTGGGCCGTGGGAATGGTTTTGTTCTGGCCGTGCTTTGACTTGGGGGGCCACACCCAGCCATGACTGGAGCTTCTCCTGTGTTCTGGGTTGTCTCCCCGTGTGGCCCATGTGCATTGAGCCCAGCCGCATTCCGGGACGCCCGCAGGACAATGGCTCCCCTGCCCCGTCCCTCCCTTGGTGCTGCTTCCAGACAGGAGTCCCAAGAGAACCAGCCAAGCACACCCGCCCTTTCAGCCAGGATCTGTGAGGCGTTTACTCTGCACCAGGCCCCTTCGGAGGGATCTCCGGAAACCAAGTCAGTTTCCCCAAGAAGGCTGCATCATCGGTCTGGGGCTGGCCAGTCTGCTGCATATCTAGGTGTCGGGCTGGGGTGGCCCGTCCTGTGCTGTCGGGGCGGTCCCCGCGGGCTGCTCTGTGCTTTGACCCGCGAGCCCGTGAGGTGGCAGATGCCCAGGTTGTGCTGTTTGGGTGAGAGGCACATGGACAGGGCGTGTGACAGGAAGGATCTGTACCATCTCTTGAAACTTCCTTTGCCTCCGGGTTGTCTGTCACTGTGGGCTCTAGCCAGCCCTGGCCTGGGGTAAAAGCAAAACGAAAAGAGACCTGTTCACTGTCTAATGCACAGCGCGTTAGACTGCATACAGCAAATCTATTTTTATGAGGTCTATGAAGACCAAAATATCCCAATATGTGTGATGTGATGTCATCTTGGTTCAGGATGGAGGGAGGACGGAGGAGCCCGGAGCCAACTGTCAGAAGGAAAGCGTGGGGGGTTGAGGGTGGTGGGGCTCCAGCTACTCCAAAGGCCGCTCGATCAGTTGTGAAGGGGGGAATAGAAGCCATCTCCCCGTTGATTGGGGAAGGAGACGGATGTTCCTGGGGGCCATCTGGGTGCTCGGGGTCCTGTTGCTGATACTCTATCATCATCCTTTATTGATCAGTCGTGGAGACTTGGCATTGGGGGTAGTTGGATGATCAGAACTTCTCACTCCATTTGCTTTTTTCCGCCTCCCTTTCCGCAGTGACTCCCCTCTCCGACCCACCCCCCCACGGGCCACGGGCCTGGCCATGGGGGTCGCATGTTTGTATCAGCCTCGTATCCTTGGGTGTGGTGATGCTGGGGATCTTACACTTTGTGTCCCGCCCTCCTGGCTGCCGTGCCCCGGGGGTCACTTCCTCTACTGTAAGCAGTGTCTGGGGGGGAGGGGTAGCAGGGGAGTCCCAGACATTGGCGCTTCCAGACATAGCTGGGTGTGTGTGGGCACTGCTGGGAGGGACACACAAGCCCAGGGGGTGGCCTGGAGCTCCGCCACATATGCAAGCCCCTCTTCTCTCTGCTCCCTCCCGACTACCAAGCGACTACCAAGTGGGGGGCCGTGGGGGCCGCTCCCAGGATTCTCAGCCAACCAGGCCTGGGGCTCACTCTGAGTGTCCGAGGCTGGGAAGCTGCTTGTCCTCCAGAGCTGGACCCAGCGGTCGGGCTACCGTGTCATGGCCAGGATGCAACCGGGGTCCACTGCGTGCAGGACGTGCCCTGTTGTCCTTGACTTGGCTCCCTCTGGGCTCAAAGCTTCGCCACTGCACTGAGGCCCATGGAGACGGAACCAGGAGGTGAGCGCCAGCCCGAGTGTGGCGTGTGCTCCGGAAATGGAGCCTCCGTTAGTAGCCGCGACCGGCGGGAATGTAGGTCCCCGATGCGGACCCCAGGCCAGAGTCACCGCAGAGGCCCCAGACCAGAGTCACTGCAGAGACCACTCACCATTTCTAGCTCCCGTAAGAGCCGGAGGCCAGTTGGTTTTTCCGTCTCAGCCTTGACATTGAGCTAGGTTTACAGAATCAGCCATCAGGTGGCATTTCTGGGAGGAATCGTGTGTGCGTGTGCGTGCTTGTGCATGCATGTGCAGGTGTGTGCATACACGTGCATGTATGTGTGCGTGTATGCATGCACGTGTGTGCTGTGTGTGCGTATGCATGTGTGTATGTGTGCTGTGTGCATGCATATGTGCACGTGAATATGTGTGCGTGTGTGCATGTGCATGCATATTTGTGCATGTGTGTGTGCATGCGTGTGTGTGCGTGTGGCTGTTCAAATACAGGTATGGGGGAACCACATGTGTCGCTCAGCACTGAAGGATGGCAAGGAAATACAGAGAGACAAGATTCACTCCCACGTGCAGGCCATGGGCACAGGTGAACATCCTGGTCCTTGTCTGTGTTTCCCAGAAGCCCACTCGTTGGGCTGCATCCTGACAGGCATCCCTGGAGGATGCTTCTGGATCTCAGACGCTACAGCCATTTTTCTGTCTCAGCTCGATTAACCGCCCAGCCCCCCCTTGGAGCAGTCGCATTCTTACCCGCCTCCCCAAAAAGGCCCAGCGCTCACGCGGGTGGAATGCACATGGGAACCAGATGGAAGTCAGGTGGTACCAGCTGGCCGTCCCGGCCCTGGCCCTCACTAATAGCACCTGCTAATCCCTCTTGGCTGGGATTTGCCGAGTAAATAACTCCAAGGCCAGGCTTGGAGCCAGCGAAGGGCATGACAGGGACTTGAGTTGGGGACGTCCTTTCTAGCGTCTGTCCCTGCTCTGTCAGGGGGTGGGGGCACGCAGGGCCCCTGCTGCTGTATAAACACTCCGTCTCAGAAGCAAAGGGAGAGGGGTGAGAATCCCACCCCAGGGGCACATGCAGGTGGCAGGAATCTGCGAACACCTTTGCGTTGAAGATGCATTTATGCTTTGCTGTCTGAGGAAACTGCTCGAGTTTTAGCTGCTCCTTCTGACTCATGTGTGCTATGATTTTATTTAAAGATGTTCTAGGTTTGGGTTTGTTTTCACAATGACCAAAGTGATGCGTGTTCATAGCAGACAAGCTTGTGGGGCGGGGGGAATGACAGATGTAGGGGCTGGAGAGAGAGCATGGAAGGCCGGGTCCCGGCTTTGCACGTGGCCGCAATGGGTTCAATCCTGGCACCGCAGTATGGTCTCCTGAGCCCCTGCAGGAGTGACCCTGAATGTAAACTCAGGAGTGAGCCCTGAGCACTGCCAGGTATAGCCCCACCCATCACCCCCTTTAAAAGATGTAAAATGAGGGAAAATGCTCACTACTTTCCTCCACAGAAGTCACCACTGACTGACCACACTGACATCTTTGGGGGGAAATTGTATAGTTCACCTTCCTCCCACCCCAGTCTGTTGAGCTGGGCGCATGGGGTGCCCAGAAGCAGAGAAGGCAGAGTCCCCTGGGCACAGCCGCTTGTGGGAGAGCTGTTGTGCACTTGGGGAAAAGGTCTTTTCTCTTTTTCCTGCGTTGGAGTCCCTGGACCCTGCGGTGACACCGACAGAGCCCCTCAAACCAGCCCCTCTGGGCGCCGAGACGTCTCCTCCAGCACACAGAGTGGCCCTCAGGAGCCAGAGGAGATGCAAAGATGAGTGTCCCTCATGGGCGGAATTGGACAGTGCCGAGGCGCCCTGGGAAACCGTACTTGGAGCACCATAGGCGACAGAGTCCTCGTCATAGGCGACAGAAGCAGCTTCTCGAAGCACTATCGATTCTGAGAGGACGGTCCCAGCTGCTCTCGGGTCAGGCCCAGCAGGAAGGGTGAGGGCAGCCGTGCCTTGGTAACCTTCTGGCCACCAGCGGCTTATGCAGTGTTAGTGTGTCTTGCCGACGACTCCTTTTGTGGCCAACTTCCGATCCCAGATCTCTCTAGGTGTTTCATTCTGGTTTCGTTTGTTTTTATTTGGGGGCTTTTTTGGGTCACACTCAGTGACGCTCAGGGGTTATTCCTGGCTCTGCACTCAGGAATTACTCCTGGCAGTGCTTGGGGGACCCTATGGGATGCCGGGGATCAAACTCGGTTGGCTGCATGCAAGGCAAGCACCCTCCCTGCTATCACTCTGACCCTCTCTGGGTGTTTCACTTTGAATTTCCCATCCTCCACCCATCCATCATTCTCACGGCCATCAGTGTCCACCATCCCGAAGTCAGGGTTCCTCTTACACACTCTCAGATCTCTGGCTTGAGCTGAAGCGATCTCAGCTCTTCTCGGTCTGTGTGTCTGTCCTCACCTTCACGCGACTGGGAGACCAGCCGAGCCACGAGCTTCCTTGTCGTTCTTAACTGCTCACACCCCATTTCACTCCCTCTTCTCCGTGGCACATCCTCCCTACTCACCCCCGCCTGTAAAGTATGTGAGGAACAGGCTAGGGAGACCGCAGGGTTGGGCACACGCCATGCATGCAGCGAACCAAGGGCCCCCGGCAGCGTCAGGCAGCCCTGGAGGGCCCCAAGCATGACCCAGAAGCCCAGACCCACAGCGTCTAAGCAGCCCTCACGGTGACCCGCCAGCCTAGCCGGCCAGGAATCCCCCAGGTCCCCTGGGCGTCTGTGCGTGTAGCGAGCTCCCCACCCCTCAGGAAGGGCAGAGTGGACACACCATCATTCCCGCATCTGGGGGTGCCAGGCCTCAACTTCGGAAGGTCACCCCAGCTTCACCCATCCCCTCCGCCACTTCCGTTCATTGTTGAGGAATTACTCACCGGGGACCCCATGTGTGAGGTGTTGAGAAGGTTTGTGAGGAAATGGAGGACCATGTCCCCCAGAAGTCCCTTGGGAAGAGTGTCCACTGAAGAGAGTCCGTAGGGAGGCACAGAAAACAATGGGTTCTTATTGGCTGATTGTTTCCTGTGTTCCCGGAACGTCTCTGTCCTCCAGGCCCCACCCATGTCCATTAATCGCCCCGCTGGAGCCAGGAGCACTATTGCTGGTCCTTGGCCTACAGCCAGCCTCAGTCCTGGCCTCTGGTTTCTGCTGTCCTTGTTCCTTTACTCAGAAGACTCACATTCATTACACCCGGATGGCGTGTTCAAGTGTTGCTGTGTTGTTTGATCCACCCCGGCTCCTACAGGGCCTCCCTTGGAGGGGGCTGCTACTTCCACAGACCTGCCCGCCCTTCCTTTCCTCCTCCCTCCCTCCCTCCCTCCCTCCCTTTATTTCCTCCTTCCCTCCTTCCTTCCTCCTTCCCACCCTCCCTCCCTCCTTTCCTTCTTCCTTCCCTCCCTCCCTGCCTCCTCCTTCCCTCCCTCTCTTCCTTTCCTCCCTCCCTTCCTTCTCTCCTTCCTCCCTCCCTTTGCTCCTCCCTCCCTCCCTCCCTTCCTTCCTTCCTT
>JAOXYA010000041.1:32423215-32436488 GCA_028565675.1 Sorex palustris | reverse complement strand
TAAAATGAAACTTCGTAATATTCAACTTTTAAGTAAGATTTGCATATTGGTGACATTAATTACAGATTGGGTCATACTGTGATATTAAACTATTTTTGTTTATCAAAAGCCTTAGAATGCAATTCATAATGACAATTACAGTTCATTTCTAATGAAAAATTTGACAGCCTGAGAAATGAACATGAAAGCTAGAATGCTCATAATCAGCCTTAGAAATTCAACATGACTGTTTCTTTATTAAAGGTGATGGTCTCCAATTATGACCGTGTTCTAACTCAGTCGACCTCTCTTCAATACTCAGAGGAATTTTTTGTCCTATTGATATATTATCATGAACCTACTTTAGTTACTTTACTCATACATTTGTGAGCTTTTGCAAGTCAGTTTGTCTTTTGCTTGTACTGTTTTGAATTTATAGTGGTAAGGTGAATGCTTAAATGATTAAAAAAAAAACCACAGCTGCCAAATTACTCTGACATTATACTGTCTGTTCTGTTGATCTAGTTATGATTACTTTAAATTTGAATGTCACTATTTCTTTGAATTGAAGTATTTCAGTGGTGGTGGGCAAGCACATATAATGTCACTCATTATAGGTGAATTGGACCTTCCAACTCATATCCTCCAGGAATTTACACTCTAGATCTCTGACATACTAGGATGAACAGGGCTTGAACTGCATGAAATATGGCTGCATATTCTTGGGGAACTTAAGGAATATCTGTGCCATCTGTGCCTCTATCTGTAAAATAGAGCAGTGATTACAGTATTTGTGTTTATAGATCGTGGTAAGCATTAGTTGAAGTAATGCCTCCCACAGTACCTCAAACATAGAGCTTAGCAGTTAACACATGACTGCTATTATTAGTGCTTTTTTTTTTTTCAAATACTGCTTTCAAGGACCCTTATGTCCTTGAAAGGGGAAATCACATTTTCAACTTTTTGGTGTGTGTGTGTGTGTGTGTGTGTGTGTGTGTGTGTGTGTGTGTAACTCTCCCGAACCTGTTGTAAAGAAGATGTGACAGAAATTCATTTATTGACAGCATTTTGATCTTTTTCTGCCTCTCACCTCCCTCCCTCCCTCCCCTCATTCCTTCTTTCCTGCTGGTAACTGCATTGTGTTCAGGGACCCTGCCCTTCAGTGCAAGGGGGGTACACATCAGAAGGTTTGTTCCCTATGTGTACTCCTTTCTGTTTCGTCTCTACCCCCTTGCCTCTTGTCCCTTGCTTCTCCTTTCCCTCCTTCTGTTTCCTGCTGAGCATATTTGCTCCCAAACTAAGTCCACACTAAGTCCATACTGTGCAAAAGTCACCCTGGACTGGCTGATGAACAAGGGTACCTTCAAATTGATCGCCTTCTTACACCTCACATTAGATAGAATTTGATTAACTAGGAGAACCTCTGGCCTTTCTGTCCCGTTGCCTCAGATCTCCAAGCCAGGAGCAACCTCGACAGGCATCTCTGTCCAAAATGAGCTGCTCCATGCTGGTGAAAGCCCCTCCTAGCCGTGAACTTCTGCCCTTAGACATGGGGTATTTATGGGTCCACTGATTAGCTCAGTCCTTCAGGGCTGGTAGACAGTAATCATCATCACAATAGCTACATTTATCCAGCTCTCACAGTGGGCTGGGCACTATTTTAATCACGGAATCCTCACACAACGCTGTGAAGTACCTACTTCTCTCATCGCCCTTGTGTTGGCTCATGATGGAAATGAAGCAGCAAGAGAATTCTGGGGGATTTCTGGAGGTGCCACAGCTGGGAACAGGGAATGACGTATGGGAACAGTCAGTCTGGCTCGAATTAGCTTAGTGCTGTGGTCACTTCCTTTCTCACTTTTCACAGCATTTTGGCCAAATCTTTATCACTTGTTTACTTTCTCTATGGTCCTGATTCCCTTTTGCTGTAAAGAGTTTTTTAAATTGAAAAAAAAGAAAGTAATATCCAAACCTCTCAAAAAGTCCAACAGTGTAGAGTGCAGAGTGAAATTTATGATCTTTCCTTTCGTTCCACAACATCCATTTTTTGGGTGGGTGAAAGCTTGGGGCACACCTGGCGGTTCTCAGGGATTACTTCCGGCACTGTGTCCCAGAGTCATTCACTCCTGATGATGCTCTGGGGACTGCGTGTCTACTGTTGTATCTCTACAGACCCCTAATGCTTTGCATTCTTTAATGATTGTGTGTGAAAAGCATCCAATTCATGCCCACACTTAAAAGTCTGTAGAAATGGTCACCCTTTACTTTTAGCGTTCACCTTGACACCTTCTGAGAGAAAATTAAAGCAACTTGCTTGGACTTGCTTTCTGTCTACTGCAACTGTAAAGTATATCTGCAACTATTTTTTCAATCTTTTGTCCTTTCACCACCAAGATCCACGTTAGAAATGTCTGAATGTCTGATTTCCAATTCAGGTTAAACTTTTTTTCCCCCCTAAATTGAATCACTGTGAGATAAAAAGTGAGAAAGTTGTTAATGATCCAGCAGCCATACCTTCACCAGCGTCCACTTCCCTTCACCACTGTCCCAGTTCCCTTCTCCCCCTCCTGCCACCAGCCTGCCTCTGTGGCATTTCTCTTTTTATTTTTTTTCCTTTTAGACCCTGTGTTTGCAATACTGTTACTGAAAGGGTATCCTGCATATCAGGTGAAACCTTTTTACCTCTGTTCTTGACTCTGCCTTGTTCTATAAGGGATGTGGCACGCTCCATTCTCTGAAATGTTCAGATGCCTTGCATTCTAATTGAAATATCAGAAGCAAAACCAGTTGCCTTCACAACTTTCCCATAACCCTTTGTCCTCGTCTCCTAGCCAGTCTTTGGGAGTTCATTGTTTTCATTTATTCAGTAAATATTAGCACATCCTTTAATCCTATTCAGAACACACATCCACACAATTTGGTCCTTGACTATTTGAGGCTCAGGCTCAGTTTGACTTGGAGAATGGGAGGTGTGAGGTGTTAATGGATATGGGTGTTACTGAGGTGTTTATGCAATCTTTATGGAGTCTGGCTGTGGGGTTAGCCAGCTTTAAATTCTGGTTAGGGCAGTATGACTTTGTCAAAGTTTTATTGTTTCTTTTGTTTTGCTTCTTCTATAAAAGGGAACAGTATATACACTACAGGTTAGATATCATAATTACTATACCACTATAGGTGTGTTATAATGGGGGTTAGCACATAAGTAAAGGAGCTTTTGGCATGTTCCTCTGTTCAGTGGCATTGATGAAGGAATGAGGGCCTTCATAAAGGAGGAATTGGCCTATCTCTCCTCAGTTCCCCAGCCTCGCCTTTGCGTCTGTCATTCACTGAACTTGCTCTGGAAGTTCAAGGACTGCAACCCCAGTGGCTAATTGTCTAGTTTCATCTTAGCGCCAGCACTGACTCCTCCCTCCTCAGAACTTGGTCATAATGTGTTCTCCTCTTCTGATCTTTGCTGAACCCTCTTCCCCAACCATTCCCTCTGATCTTGTTTTCATTTTACCTTCTGTCTTCTGCCAGCATGAGCTCTTCCATTTCTCTTGCTTTTACTACTTTCTAGATTGTTGCTCTTCCATAGAACTTGGTGATAATGCAATTTTTTCCCCTTTTACTTTGCTCAGTGTAAGAGTCACTAGCCACATGTGGATAATCCTGTCAAAGTATTGAATGTATTTAATTCATTTGACTTAGAGTACGTAGTTGTGCCTGGGAAGATAGCACAGAGGATTGGAGTGCACTTGCATGTCTATGCTACCAGATCGCTGGAATATTGCTGGGTCCAGTAGCACTGAGCACCACTGCATTGTCCTGCTGGAGCAACTAACTGATGGTGCAGAGCTGTATCTCTCTAGCAGTACCCCTTGGACTACCAAGCATTGCCAGGGAGACCTCAAACTTAATGATAGACTTAGGCCTATATTCATGTGATCCTATGAGATCACATATCATCTGTTAGCCAGACTGCCTACCCACAATACAACCTTTATTCCTGCTTGAAAAATGCCAAAGAGGATCTGTATCACACAATGGAATATTATTCAGCCATGAGAAAGAAGGGCATTTTACCATCTATGGCAACATGGATGGACCTGGAAGGGGTTCCGCTTAGTGACATAAGTCAGATATAGAGAGAAAAACGTATGATATAATCTATATGTTAAATCTAAAGCCAAACTTGTAGAAAAAAAAAAGAGAAAAATGTTAGTTACCAGAAGCTATAGGGGTGGGTGGTGGGATTTCTGAGATATTTTTTAAAGGTAAAAACTTAGATGGGTGAAAGCTCTAGAATCTAATGTCTAGCATAGTGATTACAGTCAAGACTGTATTATGTATTACTTTAAAATTGCTATGAGACTAGGTCTTAACTGTTCTTTAAATATACATGATATGCATATAGGCTGGAGTGATAGTGCTAAAATTATTGCAGTATTCTTATATTGCAATAAATGAATCTGTCAGTTCAACTCATTGTGTTGTCTTAAATGTATATGTAAGGTACATCTCAGTTAAGGGCGGGGTGGGGGGGGGAAGCAGGCCCAGGAGGAAAATTATCTTCATGTCCTTGTGAGGTTTGCAGGCCTCAGTAATTTGTACTGAGATATTAGAATCACTGGAGACTTCCCTGCGCCCGCGGCAGTCAGCTGCTGCCTTCTCCATAACCCCTATTGACTTGTTTTATTAGTGTGCTTGAGTGGTGCCACAATCAACATGAAAGTATGTACTTTTAGAAGTCCTTTACAAATACACTTGGGTTATTGCTGGAGAGTCATTGCTGAAGGCTCCTTTGGTGTTGTTGGAAGATTGCCAAGGGCAGTTTAGGCAGCAGCGGCTGGAGCTTGCTGTTTGGCTTTAGAAATCCACATGTTCAAACCACGTTTTCCAAAGAGTCAGAGCATTTTTATCTTATTTTCCTGTTCTAGAAGGACAACACATTAATCAAACTATCTTCGAGTGTGGCAAAGGGAGGAAACCTAAGTGCTTATTGGATTGTCACTTAATTCCGTTCTCAGTGCAGGATCAACAGGCGCCTCTCATAGTGCCCCTTGCCTGCTTTGATTCTATTCCTAGTATTATTGCTTATATAGATTAGCCACCTCCCGATTTTGCTGTTCAAGCTCCAATGACATACTCTTCTTCTGCTTTAATTCATGCCTGTTGTTCGCTCCTTAATTAATTAATTAATTTAAAAAAATTTCTTTGTTGAATCTCTGTGAGAACAGTTAGTTACAAAGCTTTCGTGTTTGAGTCTCAGTCATACAATGATCAAACACCCATCCCTTGACCAGTGCACATTTCCCACCACCACCAACCCCAGTATGCCCCCATCCCACCCCTGCCCCTGACTGTGTGGCAGATAATTTCCACATTACTCTCTCTCCACTTTGATTACATTCAGTGTTTCAATACCAGTCCCATTATTATTATTCGGAATTTCCCCCCAACAGTCAGACCTGCCAAAGCAGCAGCATTAGGCAATTTGCTTTCTATTGCTGGTTATGGATAGCATATGATGTTGCATGGCCACTTGCGGCTGTGCAGTCCTGGAATTCTAAAATTTTAATAATTCGGTTTGGAGCGATTTCTGCCAAGAGCCACTCGGTTCTGAGATTCATCTGTGTGTCTCTGGTATCATGGCCATTAAGGAGCTTAATACGTAGCTGGGGGTTGTTCGTGGGTGGCATCTCAGGGTCCCATCCTGGTGGGGGAGAAGGACCAGCTCCTCCACTATCCTGTGAGAACCGGCTGGACTGTACTTGGATTTTCCAATGAGTTTTGGAAGATGGCGACTGCCAGGCTTCCTCGGGGAACTGGCAGAGAGACGACACCTTTTCCCAGCTGGGGTGGCCCAGCGAAGGTGGCCTAATGCAAAGTTCGGTTGCATTTCTGCCAAGAGCTGCTTGGTTCCGAGATTCCTTTGTGTGTCTTGGCTCCTTATCTTACTAATCTGTTTTTTCATTTTCTCTTTTTCCTTGATTTGTCATTGACTTATGGTATTGTAGGATTTCAGGGGCACAGTATAAAACCTTAATGTGCATGTAGGATTCACTGTGCCCAGCATTTGTGTTGTTCCTCTACCAAAAGACCAAAAAACTCATTTTTTCTACTTCTTTCTTGTAGTAACCATCTTAGTTTCTCTCTGGTCTAGGAATTCATTTTGCTGGTTTTTGTCAGTTCCTTATTTGTTTATATTTAACATAAGCATGAAACAATAATTTCAACAAGATGAGAAATTGTCTTTCACTTCTTTACTTCACTTAGCATAATTACCTTATGTTCCATCAATTTAGCCCAGAATGTCCCAATTCTAGTTTTTTTAGCCTCATAGAGGTATTCCACTGAGAATATTCTGAATATTCAGTCATCTGCCAGTTTAGGTATTTAGGTTGATTCCATAATTTGGCTCTTGTAGATGATGCTCCTTATGAAGATGTGCAAAGGTCTTTTAAGTGAGTGTTTTCATACACCTCATATGAAAGCCTAGATATGGTATTCCTGGATTACGTGATATATTCATTTTATAATTTTGAAAGAAATCTCTGTATGATTTTTCATAGAGTCTACATCAATTTGCAATCCAACCAATAGTGCACCACTCTTCATCATCAATACTTATTATTTCCAATCCTTTTGATAATAGGGCATTCACACTACTTTGAAGTTAAACCAAAAGTTTGGTTTTGGTTTGCGTTTTTCTAGTAAGAAATGATGGTGCACATTTTTCATGTGTCTGTGTGTCATCTCAAAATCATCTTTGGGGGTAGGGTCCATTAATTTTTTTTTTTTGCCTTTAAAAAATTTTGGGTTGTTTGTGAAGTTGTAAATTCTTTTTTGCATTTTGATATTACCCCCTTGTTAAATGTGTGATCTTCTCCCACTTTGCAGGTTGCCTTTGTTTTTTGCAGTAATTTCTTTTGCTCTATTTTAATTTGATGTCATCCCATTGGCTTTTTCTTGCTTTGCTTTCCTTGCCATTGGTGTGCAGTCTAAACGCATTCCTGGTGTTTAGGTTTTAGAGCCAATCACCTGTGTAAAAAACGAACTTGTAACATAGAATGTTATCTATTGGAATTTCATGATGTCATTATATGACGCTATGTATCTAATCCTATTAGATGTTGTTCTGTAGCTAATCCTATTCAAGGATTTAGCTCTCCACATTCCTTTGGATGATAAATGCCTTTAAATTTTTTGAGGAGAGGAAACTGTATGTTTCAGTAGGTATTGCCTAGAAGGCCAGTTACATTTTGAATCATTAAAATGAAAGGAAATAAAATGATCCAGGCTATTTGTTTCCCTCTACAATCTATTGGATTGTAAATTCCAAAGGCCATCTGTTATGTATAGGAAGTCTTAATGTGCCAGTCCTTGGAATGTGGTCTTCTTGCTTAGGATACATTATAACAACATCCTGCTTGATTAATTTTTCTAAAGAAATGTAAAACATAGACCAAATTTTCTATGTGATCTTGGCTGCATGTCAGAGCTGGAAATAGGGTCTCTGTCTTCCCACGGTCCCTTTCTTAAATATAAATACCTTAAAAAATTTCTGTATTGCCCCTCCCCCCTTTTGGGGGGTACATTTTTAGATGTTAATTTTGTGAATATGTGGTCTTCTTTTTCACTCATTTAAAATACCACCTATTTAGAGAGTGATAGTAAGAAATTGTAGTAATTTGTGCAAGAAAAGTGGTTAAGTTATTTAAAAAAAGAGTAAAACTTTATAATTAAAAATAAATTTTATGGGTTGAAGAGATAGTACAGTGTAGAAGGCATTTGCCTTGTGCACAGCCAGACCCAAGTTCTATCCTTGGCACCCTGTCTGGTTCCCCTAAGGCCCACCAGGAGTGATCCCCAGGAAGAGAACCAGGAGTGAACCCTGAGCATAGTCAGGTAGCCCCCACCCAACAAAGGTCATAAATACATTTAATTTAATTTGATATTGTCCTGTAATTGATTTCTGACTTGGGTTTTTTTGTTTGTTCATTTTTTTTTCACCTTAATGGCATTTTGGAACATGGAAAATTTTGTGCCTTATGCTTCAGTTTGAATTGGTTATAAATAAGGCTTGTGATATATACTAAATTGTATATAAAAAACCCTTCATTACATTTTTATTAGACTGTGGAGAAAACAATTTAAAAAAATAATGCGTAATTCCTGTCACTAGCAGAACATACCGTTGTGTGAGTAATTCCAGTGCTCTCCCTGTTCCATAGCCCTTAATTTTTCTTTGGGGAGATGAAGGTTTTCAGCCCCACCTGGCAGCCCTGGTGGTGCTTGGGGGAACCATATGCAGTGCCTGAGATCTAATGGGGGTCAGCTCTGTGCAAGGCAAGTGCCTTAAACCCTATACTATGTCTCTGATCTCAGAAAATTATGTAGTCTATCTTACAACGCCTTGCAAGTATCCAATCAGAATTATCTTTCTTGCTAAGATTTCATTTCCAAATTCTTTTCAGCCATGAACCGAACAGAAACAACTTTATTTCCTTGGCATGTCTTCTTTCTAGGTTTGGTGGCAGCACTGCCCCATCCCAGCAGTGGGGTCTGGGGGAAGGATAGAAGCGTGTCTGGACTTTGGGGTCAGTGATCAAGGTTTTCTCAGCACTCACCAGCTTGGACAATTTACTTCTGTGAGACTCAATTTCTTGATCTTAAAGACCAGGATAATGGCTAATTTATAGGGTTGTTGGATATATTGGTAATTATGGCAAGTGTTCAGTAAGTGATGGCAATAAGACATTGAGGCAGGCTCTGTCATGGGTACTTAGGGACTCATTTTGTAATCATGGGTTCAATCTTTGTCTAGGTCTATTTGGCTTATTGAAACAGCCTCCCCCAGCTGCCCCCATACAATACTTAGTTTAAGCTTGAAAAGGGTGATTGCAAAGATACACAAGGGTATCTGTTGGCGTCATGCATGCACGCTAAGTGTAGCTGGCAAATAAAACTGGTAGACCAGTGTAGCTGACACTCATGGGGGTTTGGACCCGGTAACTGAAAATTGACCTCTTCTCTTTTCTTTGATGTCAGCCCATTTCATTTTATTTATCACTAGGCATTTGATCTACTAATGTGTGTCTGCATACTGGGGCTTCCCCTGTTTTGAGACTCACACAACTGAGCTCAGAGTTCACAATTTTTGGTATATCTACCCATGTATATTGTTGGTTCCTGCGCGAACAGATGCTCATCTCTGAATCTCGGGTGTGGATTTCTCAGAGAAAGAGAATTTGATTGACTCTGCTGGGGATTAAGTGTTGAGTCTTGCTCACACCAGCTATGGCTCTGGCTGGCTCATAAAGGACAATGAAGATTGCTGGCACACCTCTGTAATAGAGAGAAGATACTGTGCCCTGCAGTTAAATTTACAGGTGCAGGTCTTTATGATTCCTCTGTGCTAGTCTTGGGGCTAGCAGATTGAGATTGTAGTCGTTTGTCCAATTTAGTAGTTTCTAACCTTGGTTCTATATTAGTGCCACCTATGGAAAACTTTAAATTTATCACAGTCCCTTCCTTCGGGTATTTTGATTTACTTGTCTTTATTAGGCAGAGAAAACAATGTCTTCAGGTAATTCTATTGAATACTTAAGTCGAAATTCAAACTGTTTACTGTGCCTTGGTAGAGCACGTAGAGATTCTTAAACTTATAATAATGTCTAACATCCCCTTTTAGAAACAAAATATCTCAGGGCGCCCCCCCGCACCCTGGGGTGGTGTGACCCACTTTGGGAAATATGGGGAATGAGGGAAACATGTTCTCTGTCATGTTATTAAAAAAAAAAACAAAATAGGAAAAAAACCCCCCAAAACTCCTAAAAGCCAGGCCTACAAAATGAGTAGACCTTGATAAGGAGAAAAAAATTCCCCTTGATCCGCCCTAGAATTCAACTATATGTTTCATGCAACTTATACTGGAAGACTTCTCATCCATGTGAATTAGTGGACAATGAATCGGAGAACAATGAATTCATTCCATCTAAATTAGAGAATAATTCCAGGACACAGTAGGGAGGAGACTGTTGGGGGTAGCCTCTAGCAGAGGAGAGGAGGTTTCTGGAGCAAGGGATGCCTTGGTGCTATCAGTGGAAGGTGGGAGAAAACATGAAGGTCTCTCCACTCCCTGGAATGGTAGAGTGTGCACTTCACAGGTTTTCTCCACTGAGTCTTCTAACAAGCTTGCTCGTAGTCTCCTAACAAGCCTGTGGCGCAGGTACTTCCCATTCTCCTAGTGCAGATAAGGCACTGGAGTGAAGTGCAGGAGGCAGCAGAGCTGGCCTGTGTCCGAGCTGGGTTCCAATCCTGCTCCATGGAGCCTGACGCTAGAAAGCAGGTGGGTTGCCTCTCCCTTGTAGAAGGCAGACTATATATATATAATGTCATCAGCCTGGCAGGCTGAACGCTGAGGGTGTTAGAGGACCTTTTTCAGGAAAGCAATATTTAAGATGCCGGTAGGTGGGGGCAACAGAAGAAGGCTGAGCACACTAGTTGAGAGTCTGCTCCATATCCTGACAAGGAAAAGACACCTACAAAAATATTGGAAGGTAACGGGCAGACAGATGCTGTCAGAGGGGGTCCCTGAGGGTGGGGCTCAGATACCCGCAGGATGGTTTCATTTGTGTGCAGGAACTCTCCTGTAGGAACTCTCCTCAGGGCCCCTGCTGACTTCTGAGGGGTTTGAGGTTTCTCTTATAATTAAAATTTCCCCCCACACTCTCCCACTCCCCCACCTTTTTTGTGTGTGTGTAAACTTGCTTGGTTTCTTCTGCCTCCCCACATGGTTCCTATATTTAAAAAATACTTTTGTCAATGCAATAGAATTTGCTGCGTTTTTCCAAAAAAAATTGTCTTTGTGGGTTTTCCAGTGTTTGTGGGCTGGCAGTGGCGGGTTATTAAATATTTTCTACTAAGAGTTTCCTGGGAGCATAATCAAACAACCTTAAAGGATTCTGACAGAAATGTTCACTTGAGAATAGTTCTTTCTCTTTCCTTTCCCTCAGGATATAATGATTGATTCTGCTATTATTTTCTGTTTAAGTCATAATTAAAATTAGTGACACAATGTTGTCATGATCAAACACTTGTGACATCGGTTGAGTAAGAGCCCATGTCCTTAAAGTGAGCAGATCATTTCTTGATCTCTCTACTTTGACTTGATTTCCTTCACCTAACCTGTTCCCTGCAGGCCTGGTTCCTGGAACATACGTGCCATTCTGCCTCTTCCTTCTCTCAGATATTTTCCCTCCACATGCATGTAGCTAACTCCCCAGTGTGATTTTTCTCTCTGAGCAAATGCGTCTTCTCAATGGACCTATGCTGACTTTCATCTCCCTTACTGATAAGTGGAATCTCCACTTCCTTCCATTCAATTCTGCAAACTTAGCTTGAATTTCTACTTATATTATTTTTTCCTCAGAGCACTCATAATTTTTTTCTTTATTCATGTATTTAGCTTTAGGCACTGTGATTTACAATGCTGTTAAATTAAGGTTTCATGCATACAACCTTCCAGCACCATACCCTCCATCAGAGGGTCCATTTCCTTCCACCCTTGTCCTAGGTCCCCCTTTTCTCTCCATCTCTGTCTTGGCATGCTTCCTATTTAAGACAAGTTCTCAGTTTCTATTGCTTTTGGCTATTTCTTATTCCCCTACTTTCTTTCTTTATATCCCATACAGGAGAAAGACCATTCTATGTCTCTCCGTCTCCTTTCAGCCAACCACTCAGCATGATACTCACCAAATCTGTCCACGTGTGCTCATCATTTTTTAAGATGCTCTGTGACTTAGTCTATGCCAGTTAGGAGATATTCATTTTTTATTTACTAGCAAATCCCCTGTTAGGAGCATAGTAATGTTGAATAAATATTCATTGGGTGAACATTTTAGGAATGTCACATTCCCTAAGAACCAATTCTGTATTACTTGTCTTACAGGACAAAAATTACTTTATTCTTAGATCATTGCTGTATTCACAAGCCATTTAGCATGTATTTAAATGCAGAGATTTGTCTTTTTTTCCACCTCATATGCCATTGCATACCTCTGTTATGCTTATTTCACTGTTTTACATTTTGGTTATTCATGTGTCTTGCTGGCTGTTCATTTGGTTATAAGTCCCCACAGATAGGGATTAGGCTCTGTTTATATTTATGTAATGTCTGGTGCATGTTGGTAACCTAGTTGTGGAGTAGAGAAAAAGTTAAGATTATGAGACTAAGTCTTATTTGAAAAATAAAGTCTCTAATTTCATATTTTAGCATCATGTTCTAATTTATAGGCTATCAAATGAGGGGTATATTATTTACCTTAACTTTCTCAAGATGGCATGCGATTGTTTACATTAACAATAAAGAAAAATGATAGATTTCTTTCATCTGTGCCATTAATAAGTGTCATAAAATGGAAAAATAAAGCTAAGTCAATATATTATTGTTGCCACAGAAATTGAATTTGTGTCAAAAGGATTTGTGCTTGTGATGTAGTGATTCGTATATTTTTCTTGGAATTAAGTCTCAAGCAGGTGACAACATCAATAATTCACAAAACCAAGGAGCGTTTTGAGATTGGTTAATTTATATATGTGAATTAGAAAACAAATGAATAATGTGCTTAATGTATTCTGACATATTTGAAAATATGCCTTAAAAACAGCCTATTATGAAGTCTATTCACAGTATTCGATTTTTTAGATTTTCATTTTTACTTTTACTGACTAGTGCATACATTTTTATTTGAAAAGGAATGAATCTATATTTTTTGCTTGATGTAAAAAGTATGATCCATAGTAATTTAAAGCGTTTCTCATTATAAAAATAGGTTCTTTTAAGACAACTGGGAAGATAGAAGAAAATGTGAAAAATATTTCATGTCCCACAATTTAGATATATAAAATTAACAGTGATTTCTATCTTATTTTTCATTAATGAAGTTGGAGTTATATTGCATATGCAATTTCAAGAACAACTTTTCTGTAATATTGTATTGTAAGCATTTTCATAAGACAGACTAATTTTTTACCATCTTCTGGGAAGCTTTACATTGATAATAAATCTAGTATCTTTAATGCTATAGTGATACATATACAAATAGAAACCTTTGATTGCACTCTTATATCATTTTCAAAGTACAGATTCTAGAACTATTGGTTGGTTAAAATGTGTGAAGATGAAACTTATTTCACCAAATTGTTAAAAAGTAGAAAGTTTACTATGAAGTCAGGATTTAAACAATAAAATCCATCTCAAATGTATATGTGAAATAGTTGGTGGTGTTAAGTTAGCCTCAGGAATACC
>JAOXYA010000041.1:32307739-32319293 GCA_028565675.1 Sorex palustris | reverse complement strand
TCAGTTTTCAATTGTTGGTAGTATTTAGGTTATACAGTTACTAAGTTTTTTATTTGTGCTTCGATGGTCTTAGTTGTTTTATGTAGATAGCTGCTTTCATTTAGATACAGAAGACAGTTTTCACTCTTTTTTTTCTGGTCTTCATGTCTGTTGTTCCCTGACAGCATGAGCTGGGACCTTCAGGGTAAGACTGAATAGCAATGGTAGGAATTGTCGAGTATTGAATGGTAGAAGCTGAAATATTTCTTCTGGTCTCAGTTTTAGGATGGAAAAATGTTGTTTTAACCTACATATGAATTATATTAGTTGGAAGACTTCATGAATTGGGACATGTGATATCTCATTTTCTGTCATTAAAACAAGCTAAAACTTAACTTTTTTTGATATGTTCAAATTAATCTCTCTAGGGCTTTTGCTTTAATGACTTAGGAGTATTAATTCAGTTAGCTCTTATTTCATGGAATTACATCTTCAGCTTCAATTATGTTAATCTGTCATAGTTAGACGTTGGAAAAATTGAGGTTCCAGTGTATGAAAATAATCCATTATATATTTTTGTGGCCATACCTGGCTGGTTGTGCTCAGGGTTTACTCCTGGCTCTGCATCTGGGGCTCACTCTTGGTGAGTTCGGGGGACCATGTGGGGTGCAGGGGATCAAACCCAGGTCATCTGTGTGCAAGGCAGGTAACTTATCCACATTACTCTCTCTGCCCCCTAAACTATTGTCTTTTATAAAAGAAGTCAAATGTAAAATATTAAAATTGCAAGTTTGACAAGGTAAGAATAAATATAGTAGTTTGACATAATAAATAACTATAAAAAAGCATTTAAGGGAATTAAAGGTGATTGCCTTTGTGAGATGATGCTTCTCAAGTAGAGCAGATGACTTTTTTTGGGAAAGGGGCAACATAACCCTTAATATAACTTTCCCCTTCTCCATCCCTGTATTGTTTATTATTGTATTTAAAATGATTATGGCTCTGCATATTCCAGACTTTTTCTGTAGACACAAATTTATATTTATAATGCAATGCATTATAATTGTGCCATTTTATCTTTTGTTTTTGGACCACGCCTGGCTGTGCTCATGGCTTACACCTGACTTATTCAGGGATCACTTCTGGTAGGCTCATGGAAACATATGGGGTGCTGGGAATTGAACCCAAGTCAGCTGCATCCAAGGCAAGTGTCCTCCTACCTGCTGTACTATATAGCTTTGATTTATTTATCAAAGTTTTATTTAAAATTTTTCAGTCTTTAAAAATTTATTATCATTTTTGGTTTTGGGGTTCTACCCAGTGGTGCTCTGGGATATTCCTGACTCTGTGCCGTGGAGTGACCCCTACCAGTGTTAAAAGGTACCATGTACCGTTTGAGGTACTGGGATTGATCCGGGGTCTACTGCATACAAAGAGAGTATAACTTACTGTAATGTTTCTGTAATTATTTTGACTCTTGATTATTCTTCTTGGGGAATGAAACTTCATACAAGGTAGGATTTTTTGTTTCTGATTCACCGTTCTGCTATCAGTAATTGTAAGCGTCTGGAAAATTGTGGTCAGTGGCTGTTTATCTAGTAGGGAGGTCTCCTAAGTTGTTTTTTGATACTCTTGCCAATTCTGATCCTTCTGAAACTCCCCTGGAAGGCCAATTTTTCTTGTGCCTTCAGGATTGGGTCCCTGTTTTCAGTTGTTTATGCTTTTTTCACTTCTCTTTTGAATATGCAGGTATTTAACATATGCTAGAAGAAATTCCTGTTTAATTCTTCGTAGATATTTTCTTTCCTTCTTGATGTTACTCAATCTTTTTGTATTTCACTTCTCCAGCTGTCCCTTCTTTGGTTTCGTTGATGTACTGTTAAAGGAATTGGCCTATACTGAAAAATACCATTTTCTTGCCTTTCTTTATCTAGACTGTAGGTTTGTCTAAAGTATCCAGAATTAGTGCTTAATATAAGTTAAATGAATGAATGACATAGTATTTTCTGTAGTGCTTGGAATGTGAATTTAAATTGGATTTTTGTTTTTTATGTGTCTAACTGGAGTGATAGCACAGCAGGTAGGGCATTTGCCTTGCATGGTGCCGACCCGGGTTTAATTACTCTGACCCTCTGAGAGCCTGGCAAGCTATTTGCCTTGCATGTTGCCGACCCGGGTTCAATTACTCTGACCCTCTGAGAGCCTGGCAAGCTACTGAGAGTATCCCGCCCACACGGCAGAGCCCGGCAAGCTCCCTGTGGTGTATTTGGTAAGCCAGAAAAAATAACAAGTCTCACAATAGAGACATTACTGGTGCCCGCTCAAGCAAATTGATGAACAACAGAAGAACAGTGCTACAGTGCTACATGTGTCTAACCTATGTGACTATTTTAGATATTCTATATGGTATGCATTTTATTGTTTTTTATGTTTGCATTTGAAAAAGTTCTTGAATTGAAATTTTTTGATGTTACATAACTATCATTTCTAGACTCCACAGACTATAGTTTCAGACTGATGGAGAAATTGGCCCTTTAAAACATTATGCAGTATAGTTGTATGTAGCTATTAATATGAAAGATGGAATCATTACTGTTGGATAACCGATACTTAAACAGCATGAATTAATTTTTAAAAAAATCTTATTTTACAGGGAAGTCTTAAGAGGAGGCGGCAGATTTCACCTCAGGAATTCATCTATGAACTGAAAATTGGCTCCGTGGATGAGAGACTTGTCACGTGCCTAGAATCACTCCGAGTGTCTTTAACTAGTAACCCTGTGAGGTAAATTTGTGGGAACATCAGCAGGGCATTTGCTAAATTAAACAAATGTCATTAATCTGCCATTTACATTTAACACTTTCTTCATGGCATAGCTAAATTAATGGTGTACCTCAAAACTTCTCAAGGTAAAAATTGAATACTTAAGGTTTAAATGCATGGAGAAAGATAGTTTTAATAGTACTTTTTGAATTTATTTTTGAGAGATAGCCTATGAATTTAATCATTCTATTTGAATTTTCAAAAATTATGATATTTTCAAGAAGAGAACAATCAGAAAACATAAATTTTTAATGTTGAGTGGCTTTGCTCTGAATTTTAGACTTGTATACATGCAAGATTTCTATTTGAAATGACAGAAAATAAACTTAACGTTAGCCTTTAGTGGAACAGGTGTCTGCATAGTAACCCATGGCTGTTGACAGAGGTATTTACCAAATAAAAATATAGCATGCAATGCAATCTGAATACCAGACATTCTTGCAGTAAAAATTGTGATCTGAAATTCAAATTTAGATGTTTTATATCTGGCAGCATTATCATAGGTGCCTCCTTATGTCAGTTTTCAGCCTGTTTCCCCCAAATTAAAAATATTATTTAAAAATTTTTAAAGAACTGTGATTTACAAAATCATTAATAGGTGGTTTTAGACATATAATAGTTCAACATCAATCTGACCATCAGAGTCGACTCCTCTCCACCAGTGTTCCTATATTCCCTCCTCACCCCAACCCCAGTTCTGTCTGTCAACTTGATAAAGAACATTACAAAGTTTCAGTGGTTGTGCCTTAGCTCTCATGTTTTCAGTTTTGTTGAGTCTGTGTTGTGCCTACCTGGCTACACCACTCACCCATATCACCCGTATAACTGAAACCCCATTGCCTGTTCACCCATTGCTTCCCGTTTTCTTCTTCCCCCCTTGATTTATGTCCTTCTCTGTCCTCCTTCTCTCTAAACGCTGGGTTATCTAGACATCCCCCTCTTACTACATTTCCTCATCCAGTATTTTATATACCATAGAAAACTTGTCTTCTCTGACTTCACTCAATAATTTTTTTCTAGTTCCAGCCACGTTGCAGCAAATTGAATGATTTCATCTTTTTTTTTTTTGCAGCTGTATAGAATTCCATTTTGCATAAATACACCCCTTTTGAGAGTGTTTTTTATGTGGTGGAGGTAGATGTTCCAGGGTAATTGCTGGGTCATATGATAGCTCAATTCTAAGTTTACTGAGAACTCTGCATACTGTTAAAAAAATTATTAAAGCACCATGATTTACAAAGTTATTTATATTTGGGTTTTAGTTATACTGTATTCTATCACCAGCCCCACCTCCTGTGTCTTCTCCTTCCCCTAGGGTTCCCAGGTTCCCTTACACCCACCTACCCCATTCCTAACCTGCCACTTTGATGGTTTTTAAATTAGATTGTAATTAATTTTAATGAAAAATGCACATTCTTAACTTTGGTTAGTGAAGATTTGGGTCTATTTTTTTTCTGTGTTGTTGACTGTGGTTTAGATGTTTAGCTATACCACTCATTCACACCACCAATGTGCTTGGGTCCCCATTGATCCTTGTTCCCCACTGCTTCCTGTTTTTTCCTTTTAATCCCCTATTTTTTTTCTCTCTTCTCTTTCTCCTTCCTGTACTCCGGGGCCACGGTTGATTTAGGCATACCCCCTTCAAACATTGCATTTCCTCTTCCAGTTCTATATGCCACTTACAAGTGAGGTCATCCTGAAAAAGGTCATCTGTTTTCAGCCTTTTAATCCAGAATATCCTTAAACATTCTCAAGGACATGTTAGAAACTGAGCAGTCATAAAATCAGAAAACTTCACCATTGCAGCGCTTTATGGTTGGCCATTTATGACTTTTTTGTGTCTTAAATGCTTATTTCTGCCTAGGAATATTCGGCTTTATGGGAATGAAAAGCCTCGAATATATCAACTAACACTCCTCCCCCATCTCTCTTTCCCCTTTTTCCCCTCCCCCCCTCCCGTTTACCCCTCTCTTCTCCTCTCTCTCCTCCTTGCCCTCCATCCTTCAAAGACAGTATTTCCTTTCTGAGTTTTAGTCTCCTTGTTCTTTCAGGGGGTGACAAGTTGAAGTCTCCAACTATTGTGTTTCTAACAGTGTCCTCTTTGGAGTCTATTAGCAGTTGTCTTAAGTGTTTTGCTGGTCCCTCATTGGTGCATATACATTTAGAAGTGTAATATCTTCCAGATATATGTTTCACTTCACTATGGAAAATTACTTTCTGTCTCCTGTAACCTTTTTTTCAGCCTAAAATCTATGTTGCTGGATACTAGAATGGCCACCCCAGCTTTTTTGAAGTAGTTGTTTGCTGAAAGAACTGTTTTCCAGCTTTTGAGTTTGAGTCTGTGTTTGCTCCGACTATTCAAATGTGTTATGTGTTTCTTGTAGGCAGCAGAATGTTGGGTTCAATTTTTTAATCCATTTTGCCACCCTGTGTCTCTAAATTTGTGCATTTAGACAACTGACATGGAGAGAAATTGTCATGGTGTTTGTGCCATCTTTCTTTAGAGGATTATTGTATTTGTGGGGTTTGTCTTGCCTTATAGTAACCACTTGAATTTTTCTTTTAAAATTGGTTTTGAGTCCGTGAAATTCCTGAGTGGTTGTTTACCCGTGAATTTGTGAATTGTTTCTTCAAATATGAATGAGAATCTAGCTGGGAAAAGTATTCTTGGTGAAGCCTTCATTTTGTTAAGTCTTTTAACTATATCCCACCATTGTCCTTGGACCTGGAGGGTTTTATTCTATAGGTCTGCTGTAAATCTAAGGGATGCTTCTTTGTATGCCATTTCCTTCTTTGATCTTGCTGCTTTCAGTATTTTATCTCTATCTACAGTGTTCATCATTCTGACTTCATCATCCTGAGTCAGATATAGATATGTCTTGGAGGTTTGGAGTTTTTTTTTTTTTTTTTTAAAAATCAGAGTCTCTTTTAGCTGGTACCCTTTGGGCTTCTTGGATCAGGATGCCTGCATTCTCCAGCTATGGAAACTTTTCAGCAATGGTGTCTTTAACTACCTCATTGGGGTTACCTCACTGTTCCTCTTGAATTCATTCCATAGTTCTCTGTTCTGCCCTTGGGTTATTCTGAGATCATTTTCCATCTTTTGCCGTTGCCTGGAGGTTTTCTGCATTTCATCCTCAAGCTCACTCTGTCTTCAGCTGTGGTTACTCTACTGTTGAGGACACCCATTGAGTTTTTCTTCTCATCTATCAAATATTTTATTAATGCCACTTCTGTTTGTAGTTTTCTTATTTCTTTTCTCATTTCCGTCTGTATTAGTACTCTGTTCCACTGTTTCTTTCATATCCTCTTGTATTTTATTGGATGTCTGTTTCACTGTTTCTTTGAGCTCATTAAATATCCTCACTATTTCATCTTTGAATTTCTTATCACAGAGATGATGTATGTGGGCATCCTTGTTGAGGCTGCAGGGTTTCTATCTTCTACACTCCTTGTGGTGGGTTTCTGTACTGTTTCCCCATGGTGCCTGTGGTACTCTAGAGGTGGTTCTTTCTAATACACTATCAGCATCCCACCTCACTGCCAGGGAGGAATCTGGGGAAGCTTGGTTGGTGGTGATCTGTTCTTTCCCCATATAGGATATGGTTGGGGAAGTTAACTGGCTCATTCGGTTCTCCTCTTTGAAAACCATACCCACTGTGGGAGTAGGAGGCCTTAGGGCATTCAGCCTCTATTACAGTAGAGTCTGTATCCAAAACTGCCTTCAGGAAATTTCTTTCTACTGCTGACACTGGGTCACCTCTGCATAGGAATATATATGCATGCATATATTTATATATGCTTGGCCAACCTGAGTTTGATTCTTCCGCCCCTCTCGGAAGCCCAGGCAAGCTACCAAGAGTATCTCGCCTGCATGGCAAAGCCTGGTAAGCTACCTGTGACATACTTGATATGCCAAACACAGTACCAGTTGTCACAATAGAGACGTTACTGGGCCTGCTCAAGCAAATCTATGAACTATCGGAGGACAGTGCAGTGCATATCTATGTATATTCCTTTGATGAGTAGAATAGCCAACCGTGGCAGTTAATGATATATAAAATAATCTTTTTTGATACTCTACCTGATTATTTCTTGGGGTAATGTTTTTGAAGTTTGACTACATGATTAAATAAAAAGCTTTTACAGTATAAGTACTTTAAACAAAATACCCTATCTGCTGAGATATGAAAATACTTGAGGTTTAAGGAGTATGAAAATGAGCAAAGAATCTTTAGTATATTTCTGTTTTAATTTTTAGTTTCCGATACGTCAACACTTTTGCTGTGTTCTTTAGATTGTAACAAAATGGTGAACATGAGCCAGGGACTTTACATCTTTTATTTACGTCTTTCCCAGATTTAGACTATATAAAGCACTGAGTAAAGATTTTTTGATTGGAAGCTCTGAGGTTTAATTTCAGCAGTCTATGTCTTGTCTTGGCTATTGTTAGAAACTAAGTTGAATTAAGAACTTATTTGGCAGATACAGTCATTCTTGAAGAACTTCTGGGTTCCAGTTTCATCTTTGCTTGTTAAATGTACTATATTAAAAGTTTATGATTGAGACTGGAGCAATAGCACAGCTGGTAGGTGTTTGCTTTGCATGCAGCCAACCCTGGTTCAATTCCCAGCATCCCACATGGTTCCCTAAGCACCACCAGGAGTAATTCCTGAGTGCAAAACCTGTGTATTTCCGGGTGTGACCCAAAAAGAAAAAAAAAGTTTATGGTTGAGTGCCACTATTTTCTAAGCACTATTTTAAATGTGCAGCTTGAGTAAATAGTATAACAGACTCAGGTTCCGTTATGAAGTTTAATTATAGGAAGAGAGTGTTATTGTACAATAAACTAACTTCTCAGTTTCTGGCAGTCACTGGACACTAGGAAGCTTTTAATCTTTTAAATATAATTAGAAGTAGACTTTTTCCTTACAAAATAGTCTTTATATTTTGAATAGATGAATATAATAGCAAAAGGAAAACTGAAATGGTTTTTTTGATAGGAATTTATGCACATTGCAGTGGGTACAATTATTAATTTTGATTTTTACCTAAAAATAGAAACGCTATGTCTCTTTCATTAGAATTTTATTTTGTTAATTTTTTCCCCAAAGAAAAAAAATCTTGTGCAATTATTTCAAGAAGTATGGCCAGTTTAGAACATATTATTGTGAATCCCAAGTGCTGTGATTATTTCCTATGAAATATTCTTTTTATAACAGAAAAGGAGAGAAATCTTTTTTGTTGTGATAACTGCATTATAACATAAGTTTCAGGTGTGCATCTCTAAAAATCAGTGTGCATGCATTATATTACATTAAGTTAATCACTAAAAGCCCAAATAAGAAATATGGAAATCTTATTGGAAAATCTTTTATCTGAACATATGGTACTGTATAGAGATAAAATTGAGCGAATACTTGACAACTTCCTATTTCTGTGTTTAGTACTCCAACTAGACAATTCACTTGGCTAACAGCACACGTAAACATAGAAATTTTGTCCATGTTAAGATCTTTGGAATTTACTATTATCTCATCTCTGCTAATTCAGTCACTTCTCCATATTTTATTTTTAGTGTACAGTGTGTGACTAAATTCTAAAAGATGGAATTATGATTTTTGTAAGCTTCTGAGATCACTGTTAGACCTATGGTATTATTGAGTAAATCAGCATTAATAGTCTCTAATGTCTGAGAATAGAGTTGAAACAAGCAGACTGATTAGTGATCCTCTAATGTTGATTTGGTATCAGAATTTATTTAAGTCAAAAATCGAGAAGTTAGGGTCCCCCCCAACCCCCCACACCCCTGCTTCTTCCAATCCACGATAAGATGTACAATTTTTTTTAGCCATTCATCAACTTCTGAAACTCTGCCTAATAATTATAAGCCATGTCAGTCTTTTTACCATCTGGATAGTAAAAATCAGCACATTAAATACCAGATTATTTGACTTGTTTTGTAAAGTGTTGATTTGCAAATCACACAGTTCTTCTGTTTGAAGTTTTATTGATCATTCAGTACTCTCGGTGACAGTTTTGAGTTTTACTTTTGAAATACTTAGGGAAAGGACCAACTACTTTAAAACATCAAATACAATTTTCAGTGGATCTTGACAGAATTGACAATTATGTTTGAGCTATTGAATACACTGAGGTGTAAACACAAAGGTAGCGAGACACTAACTTCATTATGATTGATACTAAGTATTTTAGTTTATTTCCATCTATGCATATAGCAAATTAGTTATAAAATGCATCTTCATTTTCTCAATTTGTTGCTGTTGTCATGACAAGGTTTCTGTTAGAAATCTTGTGTCTTACTAAAATTTGCAATGATTTTGATTTGTGAATTTTTTTTGGGGGATACTTTTGTTTATTTATGACTAATGTACATTTTGAAGTTGATGTGAAATAGCTTCTCACTAAAGTTAATCTTTTTGTATATTTCTGAGAAAATGGTCCTATTTTTGATAAGATAACAGTTGTAACTTTGAGAAAATCACGTCAGAGACTGTATCAGTATCTGCAAGTTTGTTGCAAAGCAAATTAATATTATTTTTGTGTGTGTTAAATTTTATTGGTGTCATGTTTGAATCTAGCTTTCTGCATTTCCGATAGAATTTTTTTTTTAAATCTTATTGTGCCACACCCAACTGTGCTCAGGTCCTATCCCTGGCAATTCCTGCCTTTATGCTCAAGAATGCAGTCCTGGCGATTCAGTTCAGCCCTTCTGCATGCAAAACCTGTGCTCAGCCTATCGGACTATTTCTCTGGCTTTCTGCATTTCTGCTCTTGAAACATGAAGCCAGTAAAAGGATTTTTTGGATTTGAATATTTTATGGACATGTAAACATGTATGAAGACAAATAAAAACTATGGCAAGAGATCAGTTTGTTCCTTAGTATCAAAATAGTGTTAAAAAAATACTGAAGTTTCTAACATTATGACTTATAGCACAGCGGTAGGGCGTTTGCCTTGCACGCAGCCAACGTGGCTGACCCGAGTTCGATTCCTTCACCCCTCTCGGAGAGCCCGGCAAGCTACCGAGAGTAACTCACCCGCATGGCAGAGCCTGGAAAGCTACCCGTGATGCATTCGATATGCCAAACACAGTAACAACAAAAAATCTCCAATGGAGATGTTACTGGGCCCGCTCGAGCAAATTGATGAACAAAGGGAGGACAGTGACAGTGACAGTGATTGAAATTATTTTGCAACTTATACTTATGTAATATTAAACATAAGGGGCTGGAGTGATAGCACAGCAGGTAGGGTGTTTGCCTTGCATGTGACCGACCCAAGTTCGATTCCTCCGTCCCTCTCAGAGAGGCCAGCAAGCTACTGAGAGTATCCCGCCAGCACAGCAGAGCCTGGAAAGCTCCCCATGGCTTATAAGTATGCTAAAAACAGTAACAAGTCTCACAATGGAGACTTTAGTGGTGCCTGCTCAAGTAAATCAATGAACAATGGGAGAGCAGTGATACAGTAATTAATAATGTGTCCTAACAGTAAAATAATACCTACCCTCCTCCTAATGAGGCTGACATATCCTATTAGCTGTAACTAGAGTCTTCCCCTCAATTCTCCATAATTAAACATCTTCCTTCTCCCAACTATCTCATATTAGCCAATTCCATGAATTTAGTTTACTATGTTTTCAGTAATTTGGACTCTATATGTATTTAATTTTGTTTATTTTTGGGCCATACCTGATGACAGTCGGGTGTTACTCCTGGCTCTGCACTCATGAATCACTTCCAGTGGTGCTTAGGGGACCACATGGATGCTGGAAATCGAACCTAGATCTGCCACATTCAAGGCTTCCCCATGCAGCCTGCTTTACTCTTGTTTTATTTTGTAGCACTCTCACGTTTCTACTTATTATTTTACAAATACACTAAGTATTGTGTGCACGTCCCTTTGTATCCTGTTAGGTAGTTTTTGTCTTTGCTGTTTAGTATTGTCACATATATCGTGCCCTGAGTTTTTTGCAAGTCCCTCCATTAAAGACTGTATACTTGGTAAAGCCCCCCCCCCCAAATCACTCTCAGCTCTTGCATTCTTGATACCACTTTTCCAGCATCTTTTGGGGGACCTCTCAATTCTCAATGACCATTCATTCTTGATTCTCACAGGAGATTTTCCACTGGTTATTCCAATTCTTTTTAATTTAGTTGCTGTTCCTATTTCACACATGAGCATGCAAAATAATGGGTCTTGTGGTGATACTAATTGCAAACCCCTTTGTCTTTGAGTTCTGAATATATTAACATATAGAGAACAAGGTGCCATCTTTATTGCTGGAAAAGCTAGAGAGAAATGTAGAACTGGGACCTGAAGGCAAAATACACGTCTTACCGCATTCCACTGAATTGCATTCACAAGCTGTCGGGGAGAGAAAATAGATATCTCTGGGACAGGGCCCTTTGTGCTCAGTGTCCTACTTTCTCCTCTTTCATCAACTTGATAAATCAATTCTTCTTAGGACATTCAAATGGTGAGGTGGAGGGAGCGACTGGAAGCAGTCCCGAGGGTCTACTTAGTGGGAATAGAATAGATTCCTTCATAGAAAGGAGGTAGTATCTGTACCTGTTACTAAATTCCATTAAAAACAATTCCCATAACTTGTTTTGGAACTTTAAAAAAGATGTGACATAAAAAATACTTGAAGAAAACAACCTTATAAAATTTGGGAATTGACAATATGTGGAGATTTGTAGTTGATGATCTGTCCCTCCCCCCCCCCCCC
>JAOXYA010000041.1:32273812-32287797 GCA_028565675.1 Sorex palustris | reverse complement strand
CGAGAGGGACGAAGGAATTGAACCCAGGTTGGCTGCATGCAAGGCAAACGCCCTACCTGCTGTGCTATCACTGAAGCCTGCATTTAAGAGTAAAGTATTATTTTCCAGAGAGCTGAATTCGGGGTGGGGAAATGAGTAAGTCAGTTTTCCTTTCTGGATTGCTGATTGTATTCTGTTTTCTTTAAATGATCAAGAAACACTTTAGTGATGTCTAAAAATACTTCCCTCTGAGGGAGTTTTTAGATTTTCTACACACTAAGTATATTTTAGTGCTAGCTGGTTATCAATTTTCCCATAAAACTATTGCGCTAAGTGTTAATTTTATTCCATTAGTTATATAATTTGCATTTATTAAAATGTACTAGTCAGAGTGATATTAGCAAATCACCAAATTAACAATAAAATTTGTTTGTCACTGAATAAAATAGAAACCAATTGTTTGCTTTTACATGGGGAAAATGGGAGATAGTAAAATTAAAAAATCTCATTGTTCTTTTATTGCAAATTATATTTTTAAAGATGCATTGTTGAAAGGAGGCTTGTTGGATCATCTTGAGTTTAATAATAATAATGAAGATAATGGCTTATGACTATGATAGAATTTGGCAGACTTTCATGTCTATTCTCTCCCCACCATAAAGTGCAGGAAGAAAGTAAAAACCTCAGTCTTAGGAATAAGTTATTATTTCCCGGGCCTGGATTGTCTTGATATCAGGAAAGTACCAACATAAATAGCACACTGAAATGTATTTTTGCTTTCCTCAAGTGTACCAGACATGGTATGAGGTAGCACAGAGAATTTCCCTACGGCCCAGGGAACCAGGTGTGGAAAGTTTACTGCCAGATGTAATTCAGAAGAAGCAATGCCATGTCATCTGCAGAAATGATTTAACACCACATTCTATTCTGGCCTGCACCAGACGTTTAGGAAGATCTTGGCTTCAGCTCTGTGATTGTCTTTGAATGAGTTGAAGGTGTTTTTTTTTTTTTTTTAAGACGAGGAGTACAATAAATTGGTTAAACAAATTTGTGGTTGCCACCATGCTTTGTTTTTGATTTTTTTTTTAAATCTTTAATATTTTCTTTCATTTCATTGCGTTTTTTTCTCTTGGTGCAGGACTTCACTACAGGACAACTTCTTAAACTTTTTCCCCTCATGACTCTTTTTCATCAGAGAAATATAACAATGCCAGTACTGCCAGAAATACCTTAGATTTTGATAAATATTGAATTTTCATTATTGCTCATTCACAAAATTTAACATTGCCAAAATATTTTATAACCTCTGCATTCAGTCTCCATGACCATATACGGGGTCACAATCCACAGTTTAAGAAGTATGAGGTAGCACTAAAGTAAAGAAGTTAAGAAGTATGAGGCACTAAAGTAACGGAACCACTATCTATATTCTGAACTTTGTTGAAACCTTTGCTGTTTGCCTTAAGACTAAGAGAATTGTTTTAGATTTTATCAGGAAAAGGAATGAAAATGGTGTACACTAATACATTGGTCTGCTTTGTAATTTCTATTACAGGATTTGGGCTTTTAGGTCAAATATAAGCTTTATTTCCACAGTAGTAACTTTGACTTAAGAATCAGTTTGTATTTGGAGGTGCGGGGAGCGGGGTACTGGCTTAGCCCATCAGGGCTCTTGCTCTGAAATCACTCTTGCAGTGCTCAGGGGACCATGTATGCTGCTGGGGACTGAACTAGGGTTTGCTGAGTGGAAGGCCAGTGACTTGTCCCTGTACTACTATCTTTCCGGCCCTGGATTTCCGTTTTATGTGAGTCCTTATTAACAGTTGTGATGGGTGGTGTTTTAGGAAAGAAACTGAGGTTAGGAAATACAGCTCTTAATTCATGATAGAGGCAGGGCAACAGTTACTCTGGTGAATGCAGACTGTGATGCCATCGAAGTCATCCCACAGGGAATTTAATGAAAACTGCTAGTTGGCAAGACTCCACACTGCACACTGATGTGGGCCTGCTCTGCAGACCATAACCATGCTTAGGCTGGCTTAACTGAACAAAGTCCATAAACCATCAGAAACTCCCTTTGACCACTCAGAAGCTTACTTCCTAACTCTTTGAATTGATCACCTTTGTACTTGACCTGGGCATAAATAATTCTTCAGATTTTCCCTCTTTCAGCAAGGTAGGATGTTTTGGGTTATTCAGGCTGACCTGGGTATCTCTTAGGGCGAGTGTGACATGTTTGGTCACTTCATTTAAAATCAGGATATGCTTTACCACCCGTTCCAAGAGGCCAACTCATTGTAGGGCTTGTTTGTAAAGCATACACAAATTGGATCACCTCCTCCCCCCTTTCCTCTTTTTCCTCCTGGGAAGTTCTCCAGAATAACCCAGGAGATCTCCAGTTTGGAGAGATTCACGTAGTTGGGTGAGGACTGCATGATGGTGAGGGAAATGTTCCTTAAAAGTGAGTATCTCTGATGTTTGGTTACTAGAAACAAGTCACGGTGTTTCTGGCCAGAGGTTGACTATCACCTGTCACATAGGTGCACGTGGTGCCTTTGGAGGGAAATGCTTGTTAACAGTTTTGGGTCTTCCCAGTCCAAAATTTTGTCAGTGATGGCCAGATAAAAGTAATTTTACTGTGGACTCCCAGATGATTGTTGACTGTAGGATTCTTTGTTTTATAATTTTGGCTTTTGGGCCTCTCACCCATCGATTCTTGGGGCTGACTCCTGGTTCTGTGCCCAGGTGTCCACATAGGATGCTAGTGATTGAACCTGGGTTGGCTGTGCATAGGGCAAGTGCCTTACCTGCTGTACTCTCTGTCCAGCCTTGGCCGGGATTCTTGATTCAGAAGAAAATGAATCCAGGTTCCTCTCTTCTTCCTCTGTTCTCCTTCTCCATCTCCTTCTCTTTTTCTTTCCCTTTCTTTCTCTCTCCCCTTCCACTTCCTGTCCCTCTCCCCCTTCTCTTATTATTTCCCACTCTGCCCTCTTCTCCCCTTCCTTTCCCCCTCCTTTTCCCTTCCCTTTCCTTTCCTTCCCTCCACTTTTCTATGATTTTTCTTTCTCTTTTGCTGGAGACATGATGGAGAGAATTGAAAAACTTGGAACCCGAATCTCATTTGCAAATATGCCTTCTGCTTGCTCTGAAGAGCCATTATCCTGATAGTATTGCCATATGCACTGGAGGAGGACACCTTCACTACCCTCAGTGGTGGTTTTGCTATACTCATCCTGTGAAGAATATCAAAGAGGAGGGTCCTCACTGGCTCTACATGCATTGTTGGCAGAAATTTAAGAATCAGGGGCTGGAACTATAATATAGCAGAGAAGGTGTTTCCCTTGCATGTGGCCAATACGGGTTCGATTTCCAGCATCCCATGTGCTCCCCTGAGCACTGCCAGGAATAATTTCTGAGTGCAGAGCCAGGAATAACCTCTGAGGTGTCACCCAATTGCCAGATGTGACCCAAAAAGCAAAAAAAAAAAATCAGAATTGTCTTAAAAAAGAGAATAAACTGCTAACGTCCTCCCCCCGACCTCCACCAATGCCCTTGATGACATTCCTCTACATTCCCTGCACCTTGATATAGATTGAATGGATTGAAGCCATCATTGGCCGTGGTTGATTGGATTCTATGGAGTATTTTCCCTAAATTAGTTACTGACTAAAGGGAAAACACATTTTCCAACAGTTTTTTGATTAAAAAGCAATGATTTTGTCTGAGACAAACATGGGAAGTGAAGAAATGGGGAAGTTTGTTTCAGAGAACAAAACTTTATTGATGCATTCTTTCGACATTGGTGCATTCATACCAATCTGTATTAACTTTAATTTCTGAGCTTGAGTACTTAAGTTCTATCTAAATTCTTTTATTTAATTGTCCCATGGTTTCACAAAATTTGACTTACTACACTCTTTAGGTACTGTTAGTAAGCTACAGATTTGTTTGCTTCAATGGACCTCCTGTTTTCATTATTCACTAGCAAAAATAATTCAGATCTTATTATTTCTGTACTCACAAGTGAAATGCATAGCCATTGTTTTGTTTTTCAGTGGTGGGGAGGGAAAGAGATAAACACACATAAAATTTGCCATTTTGAACTGTTTTTTAAATGAACATTAAGGCTGATCACATTGTTTTGCAACTATCCTATTTCAGGCTTTTTAATATTTAGTGTTTACAGTGGACAGGAGGTGACCTACATAAATCTCTTTAGGATTTAGCCAACAAGAGTGCTTGGTAAGTCCTCCTAGGTTAACTGTAAATTTTTCTCTAATCTGTAATATAGTTTTCAAAAGAGCACAAGCGACAACTGTAATCCAAGCCTTTCGTGTTTTTGGAACAGTTACTAGAGAAAAATTGGTTCCAAACATGTTCAGATAGCCAATGGTGATGGTGGTCTTAGTAAGTCTCTCATGGCTACATATTAAAGTTCTGAAGGTGGTCACATTTAGAGCAATGAGGAAAAGTGAAAATTTTATGCTAAAAATGAACTTTCAGTTATAGTACTTATGAATCAGCCAATTTGGAAAGGGCACTCTTGCTGAAACTTGCTTTGTAAAATAACTGCTGTGGTAATCTCTGTCCATTGAGAAGAGATTTGACATGCAAAGGACAAGGGAAAATGCATATGTAGGAACCTGAACGGAAGTTTGCAGAGGCTTTGAGATTTCAGGCTCAATGCAGAATGCATGCATTACTCCAGGTAAAGGGATGGCAGTGTGTGAGACTGCCATGCAGATCTGAGAAATTTCTAGCAAAGTGGTTAGTGAACCCTTCAAACCCCAAGTCCCGCGTGTTCAGGATGATACCTCTTTTAGTATTCTTGTCATGTTCAGAAGTTGACTGGGAGCAGTCCACAGGAAGTGTGGCTTCAGCTTAAACACCCTGATGAATTTCAAAGGCAGCAATGGAGTCTGTTGGCCATTTATGCTTCCTGCAATCAGTTACTGAGAATTGTAATCTCATGTGCTACTCAAAGATAGTGAAATTTTTTCATTACTAAATTACTTCAATCATTGTTTCATTGAATTAATTCAGATTGGATCCTTGAAAATTTGAATCTTATTTTTCTCAACTTTAGAAAGTAGAAGAAAATTCCTTTAAAAAAAGTAAAGAAATCGAGTTACCCATTTTATATAGATAGTTGAGAGTCATTAAAGTATCAGGACAGAATAGAAAAAAAATCCTTTGATTTATAATTAATGTACTTTGAAATTTGTTTGTAATATGACAAATATAATATTGGGTAGATTTTTGAAGTAAATGATAGGGTAAAATGTCTTGTGGATTTAACCAAGCTTATTTCTTTTTTATTTTATTTTAGGCTGAACGTAATCAAAATTTATCCATTTAGTTTTCCCAAGACAAAATTCAAGTTTTTCTATGATTGTCAC
Source organism: Sorex palustris (assembly GCA_028565675.1). Lineage (NCBI taxonomy): Eukaryota > Metazoa > Chordata > Mammalia > Eulipotyphla > Soricidae > Sorex > Sorex palustris. The sequence goes on along the minus strand of JAOXYA010000041.1, from coordinate 32,282,419 downwards.
ATGTTGATTTGTTATTTTTAAAATATTCTTATTCCAGCCCCAAATCACTGTTAAAGTTATTTTAAATTGCAAATAAATTTTCTTATTAATGACCAAAAATGAAGGATGCAGAATATAGAAAAAAATTCTTTTCCATGATGACTGAAACATTTCAGTAGGTTAAAGATCAATTTGTTTACAGTTTTTGATTATGAATATTTTGTTTTGTGGGTTATACTCAGCTATGCCCAGGAACCACTCCTGGTAGAATTGGGGAGGGGGGACCATATGGAGTGCTGGCTTGAACTTTGTATGTCCTTGTGCAAGGCAAATATCTCACCTGCTGTACTATCTCTCCGATCCCTGATTATGAATTTTTTTGAGATTTATGTTAGTAGGATTACTGAATCCTATGAATCAAATGTTCAGCATAAATAAAATAATATAGCATTGACTTGACCCAAATGAAAGGAATTGAATATTTGTGTAAGCTTAACTGTTATATAAATTAAACTTAGTATAAATGAGTGGTTAATATTTTTGTTTATAATTTACTGCCAATTTATTTGGTCTGTGTATTTTTCTTTACTCCTGCTACAGCGGACCACCTGAGAGATAAATTAAACATCCCAGAGGTAATTGCGGAGTTTCATAGCCAATTACCCAGTTAATAATTCAGTAACTGCTTATGCTCTGGATTAGGCCAAGTATTAGGCCTATAAAGATGAATAAAATACATTCCTGCCCTGAGGAAGCTTTCACTCAGGAATTTAAAGCTTGCTAATGTGTCATAAGAAAATTGCAATAGTAGTAGTTTCAGCAAAATGCATAGGGTAGTATAAAAGAAATTAATGCTGTTTCAGGGGGAGTGTCTGAATAAATATTTAAAAATGCAGGTTTGTTTTTCTGTATTCCTGTGCATAAATTACAACCCTGTGCACTGTGCGGTTTATTTCTTGCTATTACCTCTAGTCCTGACTTACTTTTTTTTTTTTTTTTTTACTGTATCTATCACTTACAGACCATTTAATTGGAAGCATAAATAAAACTGTGGAACTTTATATCTGCTGATATACTTTCCTATTTCTGTGTTGTCTACATAATGCAGTTGGTTTATTTTTTATTCTGAATTAATACATGTAAATTTAAAATTCTTTGGAGTTTCTTTATTTGCACTGGAGGCAAAATATTTCTCTGTAAGCATCATTTACTCATTTTAACTTGATAAATGTTAAATTTGATTGTGCAAAGAGAAACAGATGATTTTTGCTATGGGGTAGGGAAGATGAATGGCAGTGTAATCTGTGTCTTCCAGGCCCAGATAATATGTATTCACAGATTCAGATAGAAAATTTATTTTAGTACTTTACTGCTACTTGTTTACAATATTAATTTAGCTTTTGAAGCTTTTTGTTTTTTTTATGTAGCATTGCCACCATTTTGCTCATATACACATCTACTTACATTCAAGGCAACATGTTGAACAAAGATTGAACTTTCTAAAGAATACTTTTGCTGCTTTTACAATGCAGTCTGTTTCTTCAGCATAATCAGAAGAAAGCATCTGGTAGCCTTTAAAGAAATTGCAGCAGCCATGTGGCTGGGCTCAGGCATCAGACATGATTGTTATGTCTCAAATTTCATACTTAAGCTTGTTTGTCCAGCCTAGGTTCAGAAACCAATCATTAAAAAATGCATGAATTCTGGGCCTCAAAGATACTACAGTGGATTAAGAGCTTGCCTGTCATGCAGCTGACCCAGTTTCGATCTCTGGTACCCCCTATGCTCCCCAGAACCCCATGAGGAGTGATCCCTGATCAGGAATAATACTTGAGTGATTTCCGAGTCAGGAGTAAGTCGTGATCACCGCTGGGTATGGCCTAAAACAACAACAATAATAAAAATAACAACAAAAAAGAGATGTGAATTTTTTACCTTCTATCAATTTCGTTGAGCACAGTTGGCAGATAAAAGGGCAGTGTTCTCGAAAAAAATACACGGAAAGAGGAATTTATAGCATGTTACCATTAGAGTTGGGAAAATCTTACAGAACTAAGTTCATTTTTAAGGCAAAATCATTTTCTATGATTTTGGAGGAAAGTTTTCTAAGTTCTTCAGAATATCTCAAAATAATTGGATTATTCTTTTCCTTCTTGCTGCTCAGTTTTATGGTACTACTATTCTATAGATATCCTCTTTCTATTTATGAGATCTTTTAATTTTCATGTTGCTTTCTTTTTTAGCAGTTTTTTTGAGTTTTCTAATTTTTTTTACCTTTTCCCCAGAATCTTAGTAACCAAGAATGATTCAATTTTTATCACTGCCCAGAAACATTATTTATATGCTCTTTGTTTTGTTTTTTATTTACTGAAAAGATTGTGAGTACCAGGTAATATCTGACAAGATAGTGGAAAGAAAGCATTTTTAAAAACTTGGCTTTTTGACATAAGCTGGTTACAGCTGGGTGAACCTGTAGTTGAACAGTAGACTCTGTTTAAAGTTTTCTCATTTTTTCCTCTATTTTTAGATCTGTTTTTCTTCCCCTTCCCTCTTTTTGGCACTTTTTTCTATCTCCACATTAAACAAACTTAAGTTTTGACAGAGGTGACATACTGGTCAGATATCACTGCTTAGATACCAAATACAACAATTAGGATATATTTTCCACTGGCAGGAACTGAGTTTTTTGTTTGTCCTTAATCCAAAACAGGATCTTAAATTCATATATACCTTGACTTCTGGAGAGAAGACAATTTAGGGAACAGCGTGAGGTTCAACATATTGATCAATAGGCTGGTGTTTCTGGATAGACTTTGGTAGAAAACAACTTAGAAAATGAATGTTATCAATGACAATAAAATGAACGTTTTTTAGAGAAAATCATTTTGCCTTGTTACATGGATTTTAGATGAAGAAATTGATACTTCAGCCAAGCATAAGATAAAAGGTTTGGTTGAAAGATGGATTGTTAAATAAATCATGAAAAAAAAGAGCAACTTAAAGGATTTTATTATGATTTTTTAAAAATATGCCTTTTTTATATACACATGCACATGTAAAACATACAGGAGTATTGAACTGTTTTGTTTTGGGGCCAAAACCTGTGGTACTCAGGGCTTTCTCTAGGCTCACACTCAGAGATCACTCTTGGTGGGGCTTTGGGGACTGTATAGGGTTCCTACGATTGATCCTAGGTTGGCTGCATGCAAGGCAAGTGCCTTACCCTCTGGACTGTCTCATTGGCTCTTGGTTTGAACTTTTGCCAAAGTATAGAGAGGCTGCTTGATAAATTAACTTTAGTGGGATTTTTTCCTTAATGCAGGTTTTGATGATAACATCCCCTTTTACAAAATCAGGACACGTGAGGGTTTTTGTTGCTTTTCTGGTTTGTTTCAAGGATGAAAAGAAAATTTTATTCTATTTTTGGCAAGTGTTATTCATAATATAGGTGTGGCATTTCAACTGCAATGTACTTAATTTATGTTACATATGTATGAAATATCGCTTTTTTTGTGCAAGAACTGAACTTCCAGTTTGGGCTAATTTTAGTTTGGGGTGGCAGCACGCTCAGGAGTGCTTAGGTGTATTCCCGACTCTGTGCTGGGGGTCGTTTCAAGGTATACTACTTGTATGTGGTATAGCATATGATACTGGGAATTGAACCTAGGCCTCTCCTATATGTAAAGCATAGGCTCAGCTGGTTGAGCTAATTCTTTAATTCATTAGGCATCAGCAAAACCTAGTGTTTTTCTGTCTCTCTCTCTTTGCTCAGAAGTCCTCAGACAGTCACTGGGGCAATAGCACAGAGGTTGCCTAAACCAAGTTTGACCCCCAGTATCACATGGTTCCTGTGCATAGAGTTAACTGTAGGCTTCTGGTACCTGAGCAACACCACTGAGAAGCACCAGGTGTGGTCCTTCACCATCTGAGCACTGCTTGGGAGGACTCCTTCTCCTCCATATCACTATAATGTGAAACTAGAATTCACTAGAATTATTAATGTACAATCACAGTAATTTTCACTCAAAATTCTGTTTTTGTTCCATCCCTGCTAGTGCTAAGAGCTTACTCCAGGCTCTGTGGGAAACCATAGTGGTGCTGGGGATCAAATGTGAGCTGGCCATGTATAAGGCAAGTGCCCTCTGTACTATTGGCCCCTACACCCAAATTATTTTAACAGGCATTTCTGTGAAAGATGTTTGATATTAAAGTACCATTTAAAGTTGCAAACCAAGCCTAATTCTTCTTGTGTGATCTATTGTAGGTGGCGTGTATGCAGCTCATCAATGCCCTTGTTACATCTCCCGATGATTTGGACTTAAGGCTTCATATAAGAAATGAATTTATGCGTTGTGGATTGAAAGAGATATTGGAAGTAAGTGGCCTGCCGCCTCCTTGTTAATATTTAAATGTGAGGAGTATTCAAGTGGGGAGAAATTTAGATCAATTACTTTCAAGAATAATTTGTCCGGGGAGATAAAAGTCTTGAGTACGAAGATCTATTTTTGAAATATAGATAAGATTTAAGTATTATTTAACACTTTCAGTGCTTAAATTCTATAAATCAAGCTGGCTGGCTTATTGCTTTTATGTGTTTTTTATTGTACTTTTTGGCACTACTAAGAACAAAACTTCATAATCTCTATTTGATATTTCTAGAATTTAAAGCATATTAGAAATGATGGCCTGGATATCCAACTTAAAGTCTTTGATGAGCATAAAGAAGAAGATTTGATTGAGTTCTCCCATCGCCTTGATGATATTAAAGCTGAATTTGAATATCCTTTTGTTCTGAAGTTTTGTCAAATATGTAAAATTGCTACCAACCTCCAAGTAACCTCACTCCCTAAAGTACTAAACTTTGAAAATAATGCTGTCTCTAAACAGATTTAAAACCAGGTTTTTCTTAAAAAGATACTGGTATAAACCTTTCCTATTAATATATGTGCCTTATGAATACAGGCATAGCTGAGTGGCTTGTGAATGTCCATGAGTGGATTTGATTAAATAGACCTTTTGCGCTTTTGTTCTGATGTTTGACCCAGCCTCCTCTTCCACAGGGGTTTCTAGCATTTAGGAGAGGTCATCCTTAACTTGCTGCTTCATTCTTGTGCTACACCTTTTATGAGTCTCTAACTGTTGGCTTGCAGTTCTTTTCTTTTTTTCTGTGATATACTAGATTTCAGTTCTGAGGGTTTTTTTCAAGGTAGATAATCCTCCACGTGTTCTCCTGGTTGGTACTCCTCCAGGAGCCGATGTCATTAGAGCTGATTGTAGAGTAAGCTAAGCAGTGTGAGATCAACTCCTCATCACCACTGATTTTTCCCACTGTCCTGAATCCTGCCTTCCAGTGTGATCATCATCAGTGAAATATATATGATGCCTATTTTAGACACAGGAGACACATGATCATCTCACAGACCTGCAGGGATTAGAGGCCATATTAGTGCTGCTGTTGGGTGTAAAGATAAAGAACTCCACATGATCCTTAACCAATTTACTGAAGCGCATGATGTTTACAATACAATATGGAACATAGTTAAGGAAACTAGAGCAGAGGGATATTTTCTTTCTATTCTTCAGCACCTTTTGCTGATTCGAAATGATTACTTAGTAAGGTAAGACGTGGATTCTAATATTTTCTGTCACTAATAAAATTGTGAAATTCACCAGCACTGAACTATGATATACGAAGGAATTACTCGTTTATCATGGGATGGATAAGTTTTGGGGGTTCTTGGTGGCAGAGGGATGATTCATTTTCTTTTACAAATTTCCTGGAGTGTACTAGACTTTGCTTATTACTAGCATTTACAAAGTCAGAATTTGTCTTATGTAGTTGTGTTTGATGCTAATATAAAAGGAAAGTTAGGAAAAATAAGCTGGGTTATATCCTAGCCATTCTAAGCTTAAATTATTGACCTGTCTGCATGTACCTATTTGAAGCTATATATTGATACTAACACTTAATTTGGGGAGTGGTTATAAAGATGAAATGTAGTAATATAAGTAAAACTCCCAGCCAAATATATGGCATATGATAGCATGCTCAGTAAATAGTACTATTTTCTCTTTCCACTTGTAATGCTATTTTGTGAGGAAACCCAAGATTTTTGAACATAAAACCATTTTTTTTTCAGAGGGATCACCTTCAGTTTAGCTTCTGTGAAATTTCATTCTAAATATTATGGGTAGGACTATGTCTTTAGCTTAAGGTTAGGAGAATTTTGTAGAAGTGCTTAGGGGACCATACAGGGTGCTGGTGGTTGAACCCAGATTGGCCACTTTCAAGGCGAATACCTTACCTGCTGTACTATTACTCCAACCCTTCATTGAACAGATTTACTAAAAATAGTTTACTGAATGATTTTAAAAAATGTACAGACATTTTAGAAAAAAACAAATTGGGTGGCGGTGTTTATATTAATAAAGTTAATTAATGGTAGCTATTTCAATATGATGAAGCTTGATGTTGTCTACTGTAGACTTGTTTGTAAACATATTTTACTTTATTTTACTATTTCTGTCCTACTGACTACGAGTTAAGTCAAGAATTTGATTTTGTAAGAAAATCATCTCTAAAGTACATTAAGTAGGCTAAATATTATAAAAAAACAAAATTTAAAATCAATGGGAGGAAAGTAATAACGATTGTATTTGCTTTCATTCTTATGCTAAATCTGTTATGTCAGCTGTTGAAACTAATGCTAAATTATTGAATGTGAAATTACGCATCCCCAAAAAGCCTTTTGTATTGATTTAAAGTTTTAATAAATAGAATTACATTTACTCTTTTCTCTGGTTTTAGGCAACAGTATTTCAAATTAATTGATGAATGTGTGTCTCAGATTGTGTTGCATAAAGATGGGATGGATCCTGATTTCACATATCGAAAAAGACTAGATTTAGATTTGGGTCAATTTGTTGGTGAGTATTTTTCAAATGGCAATAACTTACTTTTATCCCATGGGTGAACCTCCAGAGTATGGTTATGGTCCTATGGTCTACAGATTCCTGAAGTTCTTTGATTTTTCTTTCTATTAGTTAAAATTATTACTGCTTGTGATCCTAAGACAGTATTTGCTTTTTAAAATTGTGTTTGTAACTGCACAGACCATCCAATACATTGTGGGTAATATTGTGGATGCTTTGTCCTGAATTAGGGCAGTGCTACAAAACTATTAGTAGTCCTTGCATGTATTCTTCTCTTTAACAACAACAGCAAAATAAAATCATCTGTTTTTTAGCTTAAAACATCTTTGATAAAAGACAAAAAAAGTTTTATTAAATATCTGTCCTTGAGTGCATCTTTTAATAATCTTAGATGCAAAACAGAATATGCCCATGAAACATAGTGCTGCGTACCTAAATACAACGAGAAAAGACTCGTATAATGGTTGGAATTGAGAGCTGAACTGGATGCTTTATTTTTATCTTGCAAGAATGATTGTCATACAATCTGTGGCTACTCAGACTTGAAAGCTTGGCACACACTTTCTGAAAAATGAAATGAAAGTGTCTGTTTCCTCAAGGAAACTGACTCAAGAATTTATTATCTATGATAGCATTTGAAAATTCAAGTGAAAATTCACTTATATCCACTCCTGTCAGCCTGACAGCTTCCCAGGACTAAAACATTTTTCTGATGGGTTAGTGATACTAACTTTTATGATTATTTTGATATGATATAATGAGTTGTTTCAACATTTGAAGGGACCTGCATGGCTCTGCAAACCACTCTTTTCCAAATGACCACAACTTGATGTTAATGCTTCTACAAGGGTAAAAAAAACACTAGAGGGTTTAATGTAACAGTACTCAATGATCATGGATAATGCATTTAATTCCAGAGTGATAGGACAGCGATAGGGTGTTTGCTTTGCACGCGGCCAACCCGACTGACTTGGGTTCAATTCCTCCACCCCTCTCGGAGAGCCTGGCAAGCTACAGAGAGTATTTTGCCTCCTGCACCGCAAAGCCTGGCAAGCTACCCGTGACGTATTTGATATGCCAGACACAGTAACAAGTCGCACAATGGAGATGTTACTGGGCCCGCTTGAGCAAATCGATGAACAAGGGAGGACAGTGACAGGGACAGTGACAGTGATCTACTATTTAAGAAGTTAGCACATGTCTCATTTATCTAACAATAAAAATGTATATCCATTATTTGTGTGAGGCTTTATTTTTTATGAGTCTAGGGAAAAGCATAGCAAGTATAAGTGAGCAAGGAACTGGATAATATCAATGAGATTGAAAAAGCAAATCCTTATTTTTCTCCACAGGAATTAAGTGATTAGATGAAATTCCTTGGATTGGGAGGGGCAGGGAAATGAAAAAAAGTCTGTTTTTAACTAAAATGTACAATAGTTTTAAATAGTGTAGAGAACAAGGCTATTATTCTCTGTGAACATCACAAAGCATTTTTTTCTTAAATAGTTGAGAGTTTTGAGAAATAATTTCTGAGAAGGAAATATAATCACTGAATACTGTTTGGCTATGCAAGAAAGAAGTTTGTGTGCCATTTATGATTTTAGGTAAAGGTAAAAAGGTAAAGGCCCTCCCATTGATCATCGATTTGCTCGAGCGGGCCCAGTAACGTCTCCATTGGAGATTTTGTTGTTACTG
>JAOXYA010000041.1:32244645-32261391 GCA_028565675.1 Sorex palustris | reverse complement strand
GGGGGGGGGGGGGGGGGGGGACTTAAGGCAGTGCCTTGGGCTTATTTCTGACTCTGCACTCAGGGATCACTCCTGGTATTACTCAGGGCACCAAATGTGCTGGGAATATAACCCGGGGTTAGCCTTTTTTTGCAAGGCCAAAATCCTAAATACCTGTAATATTCTAAATTTTTTTTGTGACGTTATTACACATTGTGCTGGCTCAGATATCAAATTTTGGCTCTTTAACATGATATGTTTTCCATAATTGTGTCATGTAACTTTAGAATTACTAGCCATTATTAACTGTCCAGCACTTACCAGATAGTTTACATACATAGGACTTAATTGATGTTGGTAATTTCAAGAAAATAATGAACAAAATGTTACTTATCAATTCAGAGTGTATGGATGAAAGCCAAATGCATCTGTTAAGTTGCTCCACATATAGTGTTTCCATGTACAGAACCACCAGCATACATATTTGGCCCCTATTCTCCCTTGATTTTACTTTCTGACATTTAGCTCTGCAGAAACATCTTTATGATTTTATTCACTCTTCATTTGTGATTTATGACACTGTGTGTGCCCCCTTTGTTTTCTGATCTTTAATTCAGTTATCTTGCTGAAATTTCTTCAACAGTAGTCATTTGCCAATAAGTGCCTCAGGTGTGGAGGGAAGAGTACTTGGTTGGACATTGTTACTTCTGATGAAACTAATAGTCTATGGGGGGTGGGAAACAGCAGCATGTGCATGATTTCTTAAATAATGATGGAACACTTCATAGGAGCTATGCAAGAGGAATGCAAGTGTGATATAATATAGAGTGAGTTATATTATAACTGGGGGGGGAGAGAGAGAAAGAAAGAGAGAGAGAGAGAGAGAGAGAGAGAAAAAACAGAGCCATTAAGGCACTTACCTTGCAAACTGCTGATAGTCTGATCCCAGGCACAACATATAGACTAAACTTTAAGTACCACCAGGAGTGACCCAGAGCCAGGAGTCTTCCCTGAGCAATGCTGGGCGTGCCACTGACAAAATCAACCCCCCACCCTCCACAACCCCCACAAAAAGGTAGTCCAAATGAATTTCCAAAGGAAGGACCCAGGGATGGGAGTTGAGATTGGCCTGTGTATGGAATTGTACATAAAATTCACTTTGGAGGGGTTCCACGAGGACCCCTATGTATCAAGGGTTCCCAGATATATTATTGCATGCATTTATGGACCCAACGAAGAATTTTCATTTTTTTTTCTTCAATGACAGAGGTATGTTGTGACAATGTTAAGTTTCTTTTTTTAAAAACTGGAACTTTTATTTTTAAAACTTTGTATAAATGCTAGTATTTTTCAAAGTCTCCTGTGCATAGATCTTTCTTCATGTGCCATCCTCTGGCTGAACGGAATCACATGACTTTAGCTTTCTAGCAGACAGCTGGGAATTTCCTCCTGGAGATTTCCAGTAGTATGTTTGTAACTACCTCAGTATGGGGAACACTACTTATGGCAGTCATATTTTTATTGAAACAGAGCCTACAAATATATCAATTTGCTTTCTGGTTAAACCACACAAAACTACTTACATTCAGGTAGTATCTTATTTTTGAGTTGTGTACTGTTACCTGTGTTCTTAACTTCTGTGCTTCTTCTTTTTACCCCCTACAGTTTGGTACATTACCAGCAGATGCAAAAATATCTTTGCCTTCATCAACAGAAAATCCAAGTGGGCACGCAGCTCCTCCCCCTCCCCCACCAATGACTTTATGTGGTGGAGCACCACCCCCGCCACCCCCTCCTCCTCCTCCGCCTCCTCCTCCTCCGCTTCCAGGAATGATGCCATTTGGTGGGCCTGTGCCGCCCCCACCTCCCCTGGGATTTCTCAGTGGGCAAAACTCTGCGCTACCTCCAAATTTGCCATTTGGGTTAAAACCAAAGAAAGAATTTAAACCTGAAACCAACATGAGAAGATTGAATTGGTTAAAGGTAACAAAAATGATTGGAAGGAAATATGATGTGAACTAGATTAAAATTTAATTTCGTGTTTACGGATAGTTCTTATGGGAATCCTGATCCAAGTGATGTAAAGCAGACACTATTATTATTTTTGTTGTTATTTTAATTAGAAGAGTTGAGGAAAAAAAACCCTTTGGTATTCACTAAAGCTTTCTGAAATTTTGTGGGTGGGAGTCAGTATCACTTTTACATATGATTTGTATTGTGATTAAATTGGTAGTTAAGGGTTGCTATGATTGAACACTATGGTTATAAAGTATAGAAAAATTAACATTCTTAGGGACTTTTCTGTGTTGCTACCGCCAGAAAATGTCCTATTAGTTTTCAGACAGTATTTAGTCAGGATTCTGTAGAAAGCTGATACATTGGTCATACAACCTTAGGAAGTGGTGTAGAAAACTATTAATTTCATTGTTGTTGTTACTTCCCCTGAGATTCGTGACCCCATATACAGAGCCATGTGTCCTGCAGTTCAAGAGTTACTGTAGATTCACTCTATACAGGAATATTGTTAAAAACTTTGAAAAGGATATGTGAGAAGATGCAAATTTATTTTATTTGGCATCCGGTTTTACCTATTTATTTGATCATGAAAGTGTTTATTTCTCCCACTGCCAATAAAACTTTAGCTTCCTGCATTATTTATATTTTGTCAGACACACTTCGGGATAATGTCTTTTAGGGGTTATTCCATAAACATCTCCCAATGGCTATGGGACACTGGGTTTGCACATGGTGATTGGGCTAGGTCTAATAAAATATGCAATTATTTACAAGCATGTCTTCTTTCTGTTTGCAGATCAGACCTCATGAAATGACTGAAAACTGTTTTTGGATAAAAGCAAATGAAATTAAGTATGAAAATGTGGATTTGCTTTTCAAACTAGAGAACATATTTTGTTGCCAACAAAAAGGTAAGTTTAACACAGTTATTATTTTCTAATGTAAATTTTTAAAATTACAGTGAGGTAACATGATGGCCGTCATGTTCAAGTTTATGGTTTTTATGTACAAAAGCACTACATCCTTATCCCAATAATTGTAGCATTTTCACTCCATTTCCTATTGAACTCTAGGAAGCATTGAATTTTGCAAAATGGTATTTTTACTTTATTAATTGGCAAATTATCTAATAAAATGTAAGACTGAATATGTGAATTTTGTTATAGGATGTCAAATGAGCCATTAAAAACGTAAGTTCTTAATGGGATATTTTTGTTAAATTTTTCAGGTAATACTTGTTGAAGATAGCGATTATATTTTCATAAAGGAGGGAATTTTGGCATGGGAATTTAATTGGCGAGAAAAACAAAAACAATATGAGAGCTTGCCTCTAGTCAGATTTTTACACAGTGTAAAGTAAATTTTACTTTAATATAAAGTGATCATCACATAATTTAATCAGTATGGCTCCCATGGGACAGTAATATTGAATCATAGAGTATCTTGAAAGTAAGCTTGAAATAGAAATATATGAGTAGGTTATATGATCTTTTCATTACAAGAATGGAATTCATTTTCCAAATTACTTTATAATAGCTTTTACCTGTGCAATATGAATAAAAAAATTTAGATATTGCTTCTGTCTGGAAATTGTTTATCTCTTCTATTCTCATGGGCTTACCACTTGTATTGCAGGGCTTCTGTATTGTTAAGGTAATTTTAAAGTTTTATGTAATGCCTACGTCCTTTTTGGTTTACAATACAAAGCACTTATATTAGTCATTACATCTCCAAAACAGAATCTTTTCCACCATTGACTTATAGGACTATGTCTCTGAATTTATGATCGCAGAAGGGGATGGAGGGAGAGATTATTGCGGATGAAGGGGGATGTCCTTAGTACAGATTAAAATGTCTGCTGTGTACTAGACACCATGTAGGATACTTAATATGTTAGAGTTAATCTGATCCTCAGAACAACCAAGATAACATGGCAGATACATAGAAATTATTTTTGTTCTTTGAAGTGACTTTTAAAAATGCAATTTTTAAGTTTGTAATTCCTTCTGGAAAAATTGTAGGAAGCTATGTAATATAACTATGTAATATAACTGTTAATTAATCAGTTTAGCTTTCTAAAATTTGTGGTAAATTCAGAGCTATTAACAGATGTACTTTAACACCATTATATTGACCAAAATAGTAAAAATGATTTATTTTGATCTTTGAAATCAGGGGGATTTTCTTAGTAAACTTTCCCTTGGAAAATTTGTGAAATAAGCAGATCTTAATCTTACCTTTTGATTATGGAGAGTCAGAATTTCCTTTGAATAAGATTAGTGCACTCTTCAGGCAATCAAGGAAAATATAAGACAGTTAAAATGAGTATTTACATGTAAAACACTTCAGAATTTCAGATTTTATAATCGGGAATTGATTAGTTTTCCCTTTGCCTTCCTAGTAGGTGCAAATGGTGGTGCCTAAAAGCTATTTAAGTAATAGTGGCATCCAGTGACTCTTTTTTTTCCCTCTTTACTCTGATTACTTTCTTAATTAATGAGGCTCAAAAGGGAAACTTGTTAGCATGCCTTTAATTTAGCTGTAGTGTTAGTCCTAAATGAAATAATTGGAACTTTAAAAAAATTCCTAAGTCATCTAACTTTAGAGTTAAGATTCAAGGTTAAAAAAAAAAAGATGCATGTAATAAAATGCCAGGAATAAAGGTTAAGGTGGCTTGTGATCATTTTCTGCACATTCTGTTCTTCTGTTTTTTTTTTTTTTGCCTTTTTCTGCATGATGTCCATTGCCTATTTTCAGATTCTTTTTTTTTTCCTTTTGACTGAGAAGCTGGCATAGCTTTCATTTCAGCTAAATGCCTCCTTCTCTCTCCTATGATAGCGATGGTGAATAGAAAAGATGAGGAAGGTAAGTATTATGTCTCTGGATGATGCCAATATTTCATGAGATGAACTATCAAAATTGACTACTTTTAGTCTGGATTTTGAAGAATAATTGCTCGGTGGTATTTTTTGAGTAGCCTTACGTTTTTTAATACATGTTTTGTTGGAAAAGGCCATCCATTCCTGTTTTTCTGAATGATGGCATTTTAAATAGACATTGTTGTGAGGAAGTCCAGAAGGAAAGCAACAGAGAGATGTCTAGGAGGCTCAGACAAGAGAGGCCTGGTGCAGTGGACAGATCATTCTCTCTTGCCTCTTTATTTCTCTACTGAGACTTTCAATTCGAGTGTTACCGTTTCTCTTCTCCATGGTTCCCAAGATTACTTTATTTGAATCAGTTTTGCTCTTTCTGCATAATTCAAAATTAAGCCTAATTACTTTTTTATTTTGTCTAGAGTGACTTGTTTATTTTGCGTAGTTACTTTCCATTCTCTAGCGGGCAAGTATAGATACAATTAACTATTCCTTGTATGGATCACAACCTGACATAGAAGGTCAGAGGATTTAACTTAATAGAGGAGAATGAGTTTTTAGAGGAATGGTACATCTAATTTTAATTGCTGTAACACTTTGCAATAAGTATGAGGGCTATTGCTCTGATGGCAAAGCCGAGTATTCCATGCTAGGCATTTGAATGATAGGTACAATTTCATTCTTATTAATCATTTGAAATAGAAAAAGAAAACCAGAACCCAGTCATTTTAAGAGAAACCTTGTGGAAAGGAGCTACGCAGATGCTGAGCTCATGCTCTTACCACATGTCCTGAGTTTTATTCCAAGCACTGCAAGGACCACTGAGCTTCTTTGGGTGTAACGCTGCTGGCTCTTTAGTCCCACAGTCTGAGTACATTCAAACTGGAGACTCCTCTGGGTCAAGCCCTCTACGACTGACCCTGGGCCACTGAAGGATCAGCTGTGTGTTTGACTCCCAATTTACTCCCCCAAATTTTTTTTCTATTAATATTTTTGTTTTCCATGCATTGAATTTATTATAAATATCTTCAGTGGTAAGATCCAATTGAAGTTTGGTTTAGTTTTATTCTTTTAAATATAATGCTTTGTGTGTGTGTGTGTGTGTGTGTGTGTGTGTGTGTGTGTGTGTCTGAGACTACTGGTTCATTAGTGTTGCAGAGATTGAGATGTGACTCCAGGAAGTCCAGAATGTTTTTTTTTTTTCCTTTTTGGGTCACACCTGGTAATGCACAGGGGTTACTCCTGGCTCATGCACTCCAGAATTACTCCTGGCGGTGCTCGGGGAAACATATGGGATGCTGGGGATTGAACCTGGGTCGGCTGCATGCAAGTCAAATTCCCTACCCGCTACACTATTGCTCCAGCCCCAAAGTCCAGAATTTTTAAAGGTGTGATACATCAGGAATTAAAGTTATTACTGTTATAATTGGGTGGTGCCTTTGGGGTGTGGGCTTGAATGCTAGGGCTTCCAGTAGTTCTTGGGAAGGTGGGGGAGTTAGCCCATCTTGACTCCAAGAAAAGCCTGGAGATTTGAGTCACAAAATCCACATACCTGATTTTTCTCACCAAATTAATTTCTAGGCGAGGGTCTGTCCCGAGATAGTGGATTCCAGCTGGGGGCATGGTCTCAGATGATTTTGATGTTTACTAAGTATGACTTTTTTCTTGTAGTTTGCTTTAGGATTTTTGACCATTACTTCTTTGGGGAGCCTATAAATTATTTGTTATAAATGTCTCAAACCAATAATAAAAAAATAACTAATAATACCTTCTGGCTTCCTGTGGTGTACTGGTTCCTAAGTTGGGATATTGTTCCCGTTATGCTGTTAATCTTCACTATATTGCTACTGAAATTCTCCTCCTGCAAAATAGTTTTATATTGGCACAATTACATCCTACCCTACCTACTCAGAGGCACAGCAACATATCTTTGGCAAAAGCTTTGCCTTTTCTCTTAACTCCTCTTACACCTTTTTTCTTCTTTAGGCTAGATTTTACTTTATTCCCTTTTTTACTTTTTTCCTATTTTTGGTTTACACCCAGAAATGCTCAGGGTTACTCCTGGCTCTGCACTCAGGAATTACTCCTGGCATTGCTTGGGGGACCATATGGGATGCTGGGAATTGAACCTAGGTCAGCCGTATGCAAGGCAAACACCCTACCTGCTGTACTATCACTCTGGCCTCTAGTTTTGTTTTTTAAAGTGGTCTTTTCCCTCTGACATTGGTAACATTATTGCTTCAGTTGAATAGTGCATTGTGTCCTTTCTTTAGTTTCACCAGTATTTTTAACTGTTCTTTTATGTGAAATCCACCTTTCTTTTCTAATGGATGTCGTTTTCTCTTTGATAGCTTATTTGACTAATATGATGTTGGTTTCCTTGCTTCTCTCAGTTCTAAGTTTTTGAGATACTCTTAACTCTGCATGTATTTAAAACTTTTCTCAAAATAACAAGAATTTTTTTAGATCCCTTTAATTTTTTCCCTCCGCTTTCATTCATTTCTCTCACATTTTCTCTTTTATATAGTAGCATACTACTGTTGAAATCAATGTATATTTAATAGGTACACATTGTTAGGTCTTGCATTTGGCATGGGGGCACTAGTGAGGGGCGGTGACATGTTGCTATTACAGTCACAATGAGACTCAAGTTCTTATTTGATACATCAAAATGAAGAGTGGAACAACAAATGCTGATTTTGATTTGAGAAAAGATGGCCATATTTTACTGTCTTCAGCTTCTGTTAAGACTTAACAAGGTTATAAAAGAACATTGTATATTCTCTGAAATTTAATCACAATATTCATATATGAACATTTGGTATCATCAAAATATGCTAATGACATACATTTTTTTAAACCAGATTGGAAGCATCTGTTGGTTAATTTTTATAGTCTGTTGGAAAATGGAGTGAAATATACTAACATGTTATTGGTGTTGAATTAGTCAACTAAAATTAATATTAATTACTTTCATTATTCACAAACTGTTAAGATAATAGGGATTAAAGAGCCTTTTGGAAGTATATGAATAGTTTTGTCCACTTAGACTGATTTTTTCTTAATAAAAATATGATTTCATAAATTGTTAGATTTCTAAAGCAATCATGTTTATAACAGGTGTATCATATGCTAGATAGGGCCAACAAACTGATTTATAGATTTTGTGTGTGTGTCAGTCTGTCTGTCTGTCTGTTGGGGGGGGCAAGCCATACAAAGTGATGCTCAGGGATATTCCTGGTTTTGTGCTCAGATATTAAGTGGGAAACTGCATTGGGAGCTCGGCATCAAAATTGGGTTGTCAAGAGTATGAGATGGATACTTTTCCTGCTCTATTATCGCTACAGCCTGTGTAAATAATTTCCTAACTGAGTGGTTGTGGCATATGGAAGTAGTCAATGGATTATATACTCTTAAAAGCAAACCAAGCTTAGATTTCTGACACTGTGGTTCAGGGGATAAAGTATTGGGGTAGGGACTATCTCAAGCACTTGATTTTACCCAAGAATCTCACTTTGTATTGAAACAGCATATTCCTCTGTATGAGCAGAGTAAAAGAAATCCTAAACTCTCTTGGAATTTTACATTAAGATGTATATAATTTATAACAAATATGTTTCTTGGGAATTGATGTTATCAAATAAATGATGCCAAAATGAAACATATCTGAAGCATCTTATAGCTTCCTAAAAATGTTCATTTTAGAATTTGGCAAATACTTATTTAAAAAGACTATGGAAAATTTTTGTGGAGAATTAAATTCTTCTGTAGAAATTTACCATTTGATTCTTCTCTTTGCTGTAGTCACAAGTGAACTAAAGACCTAAGGAAGTTAGATATATCAGGATGTTCTTGTTTGCTCATTAGACAGTATCACATTGCTACCAATTATATTGTATTCTCAGTTAAGTTGTTAAAGAACCGCCTTTATTCTAAAAGCTCTAGAGAAAAAGAATCTGGGAAAAAACAGTTAAAGTCGCTTTAGCCTGGAACCACAGAAGACTCAAGTCAACAAAATGCTTTAGTTTCATGCTTATTTATCTGGCCTATCGTTGGCATGGTGTAATGGAAAATTTAGTTTCTGTAAATAGGTGTATTTCTTGTATATTTCCTGTGTTTAATGTTAAAAATAAAGGAAGAATCTTGGAATTATGTGGGTTAGGAATGTAAAAATAGTTTCCACCCTCATTTTTCTTTTTTCCTTCTTCCAGTAGAGAACTGAATAAAATTAGTCTACTAGATTCAATCGTAATCACTTGATGATGATAGTAGATGAGCTGGGGATTTTGTCTCTCATATATTTTAAGTTCACTTTAGTATTTTAATTCTGGTACTAGTTTCAGTGGTCATTTCTTGACAAGATCAGATAGTTTTGTTTCATTCTATTATCACGCGCATCTTTATCTCAATTTTTTTTTATTTCCCTTATCTTCTGCCTCTCCAATTGTCTGATTGCTCAAAGTACACTTTCCAGTTTCAGGTAGTTGTTCTCTATCTTATCTGCATTATGTTCTTTCACTCAGGACTCATTCCTAATTAGTGCAGATTACTATTCATCTTAAAGTATAAGACTTATCCTTCTAAGAGCACTTCCTTATTATTATTATTAATATTATTATTGGCACCAGGAATCAAGCCAAAGTATCCCATGTTCAAAGTTTGCATGAACCAATGATCTACATCCCTAGCCCACTTGAGTATGCCACTTTATTCTCAATACTTTGCAAATCTGGGCTGTAATACTTTATATTCCTTTCAGCCTCCCATGTCTACTTCTTCATCATTTGCTTGGCTTGAAGGAGAAAATCACCCGAAGTTAGTGTTGAAGCTTGATCTATCCCATGCTTAGAGCTTATAAAGTAATGATAGGGTAACCAAAAGTAGATGCTGCATGCTTCTTGCTAGATTACAAGTTTTTTATATAAAAACTTGATATTAAATAAATACTGCATTAAATTATATTTGTAGCAGAAAGCAATGGAAGTTTTTATACATTTCATAGGCTTGGCTTTCACAAGTTAGATTTCAATATTTTTATATACATTCCCACATGGCAGAGCCTGGCAAACTACCCGTGACATATTTGATATGCCAAAAATAGCAACTATAACGGGATTCATTACCCTGATCTTGAAAGAGCCTCCAATACGGCAGCATTGGGAAGGATGAATAAGGAGAGGCTGCTAAAATCTCAGGACTGGGACAAATGGAGATGTTACTGGCACCCGCTTGAGCAAATTGAATAATGGGACAGCAGTTATACAGTGATTATATATATTCAAGTGTTTTTCAAGGTTACATCATTTATATATAATTATTTTCGTTTAATATATTCTGTGAATTTAGCTTTCATATATTTGTTTTTCATCTATTTCAGGGGAAAGCCTGGCTATGAACCTCCAGTTGATGCAGCTTTAGTTTGTTTAAGGTGTCATTTTTAACAGAATGTATATTTTAAAGTGAGACACACTGTAGACCAGGAGTTCTTATGGTTAGAATTCAGAGATCTGTGAACTTGAATCAGGAAAAAAAAGTCACTTTGATTAGCCTTGAATTTCAATTTAGCTTTGCCTTTTATTGTACCTAGGAAGCAGACACCATTTCTACCAGGAGGGTTCATATTATGCTACCATATCATGTCGCATATTTCAGACATACCAAATTATCTTCGTAAGTCTTTATTCAAAATCTTGGTCATCATTGAATCTCTAGCTGGATATTATTTGATACATGAATGGAGAACATTTTTTGTTTCAGTCCTCCAGCAAGCAAATGGAATACAAGAAATCTTTTCCCCCCAAAAATTAAAGCACCATAGTTTACAAAGTTATCTGTAGGTGAGTTTTTTTTTTAATGTAGGAGTACTGCTATTTATTCAGCCACTGATTAGCTGATTAAATTGGGCATGAACTCCCCCCTTTTTTTCATAATTTTATTTATTTTTTTCTTATATTTATCTATTGAATAACTGTGAGAAAAGTTACAAAGCTTTCAGATTTAAGTCTCAGTCATACAATGATCAAACACCTTTCCTTTCACCAGTACTCATTTTTCACCACCAAGAACCCCAATAACCCTCCAACACCCCTCCCAATGTCTGTGAGGCAGATTTCTACTTAACTCTTCTCTATGTTGATTACATTCGTTATTTTGACAGAAGATGCACCATTATTGTTCAGAATTCCCCCTCCCCATCAGAATTGCTAAAAAGGCATTGTGAATTACTTTGTTTTCTATATTTGGTTATGAGAATCATATAATGATTTTAGATTTCTGCAAAGAGCCAGATAATTACGAGATTGGTTTCTGTGCGTCTGGTATTATGGTGGTGCCGTAGAGCCACTCCTGTGGGGCAACTCATGACCTCCGTAGGGTGTGAAGAATGAGCCAGTACTGCCCCCCTTCCCATGAGGCTGCAGTTGCCCCATCACCACTGGCCCATACCTGGCTTTCCTATAAACTCTGAGGCGGTGGTCACCTTGCTGCTGGGGGGGGGGGGAAGGCAGAAGGGAGCAACACCCTTTGTCTCCCAAGGAGGCATGGCACCTTAGTTTAACGCATAGTCCATTCACTTTTCTGTCGCAAGCTGCCAGGCTCTGCATCAAGTCCTTGTGCCTCTGGAGCCATGGCCGTGCTGGAGAGCCGCTGATAGGGGGGCAACTTGTGACCTCTGTAGTGCGTGAAGGACAAGCCGGTAACACCCCCCTTCCCCTGAGGTTGCAGTTGCCGCATCACTGCTGGCTCATACCTAACTTTCCAATAAGCTGGGAGAATGTATTTTAATTGAAATCTGTTGCAAATGACCTATGGAAATAATGACAAGCTGATATGGAGAAGTAGGTGAGAAGGTTGAGGTAAAACAGACAGCTAGAGTGAAAGCTTTCAGAAGGAACGAACTTGGTTTATTTGAAGAACTGGAAGATTAGTACAGAGTGTATACCTATAATATTAAAAAGATACAGGAAAATTTTGTTGCAAAAGCAAAGTCTAATACCACAATAAAATGATTCTCTCAGCATAGTGACCACTGACAATTATGACTGAACTAAAAGTCAAAGAAATCTTATGATAAAATAACTCATTACATAAATTTTGTTATAGTTTTCTGATTTTACATTTCTTGTTATCAACCGAATATGTAAGTAGATATGTAATAGAATAATTCATTGATACCTCTGATAGATTTTAAATCTTGTAATATTATTTTAGAGTTCAATTATTTTTTCAAAAATACGTTCATATAATAGTTGTCAAAACATCAGAAAAGACAGCTGAAATCAAAAAGCTTTATAATATTAAAAGTAAAAAAAATGTTGATGTTTTTTCTCACTCTGCATAGCCATGCTCTCATAAGACACTGAAAGAATTTAGTGAGACTATTGGAGAAGATTAAAAATTTATTTTGAGAGGACAGAAAAAAAAAGCTTTAATATGCAGTTCTCTATTCTTAACTGATAAAGACAGAGTACCTGAAATAATTTTAAAAACAAATAGATTTAATGTTTACATTGATAGAATATTTCTTCGAAATAAAACTCCTCTTAGTGTCACTTTGATAAACATTTTTTCCTGTTTTCAGGTTTTAAATTTTCTTAATGCTTTCAGTTAACCCCAAGATACATCTGGAAAAATTAAAATATTCTACCCAATTGTCCTAGCTGAGTGGATATAACCAAATAAAATCAAGGCCATTAAAAATCTTCATGTTCAAATATTGCTTACTTATGAATTATTTCATAATTTTTCTTATTACTTTGAATACATATAAAATTTGTGTTTTAGAGCTTAAGAATTACGATTATTACTACACAAAATTAATTAGAAGTACTAGAGATAAATTATATCTCCCAGGATGGATATTTTAAAAAAATGAAAAAATAATAAATGAAGACATTTTGCGTCTAAAATCAGAAAATAATTTAGTAAATCATGGATTAAAAACTAAGTTTTGTTTAATAGTTTTGTCATAGAGTCAGAGATAATGTGCTTGCCTTGCATACAGTCAACCCAAGTTCAAACCCCAGTACCACATATGGTTATGAGAGCCAGAAATGATTCCTGAGTGCAGAGCCAGGAGTAAGCCCTCAGCACCACTTGGTGTGGCCAAAAAGAGAAAACAAAAAAATTTCCATCCATATGATATTGGTTTGGATCAGATTTTGAGAAAAATAAACAAGCATTGCCCTTAGTCTTCTAGCTAGCCGTTAAAACTTTCCCAAAGTGTTAACCATAAGAAGAAGGTATCATTTCCCAAGAATATCAAGTATAGCTTTGTTTACTCAGTGGGGTGATGAGTATATATTTTCATTTTAATAATAAAGCATATCTTAAGAATGAAAATGTATCCTAGCTAAAGAGACATTATAGAATCTTTCTTTTTTAAAAAAAAAACTGGAAACTTTCCTTCCTCCAGCTGTCTGCTGAAATAGATTATTTCTCCTAATTTCCTGATTTAGTTATAGTCAGAGTGTACATGAAAACAGATTTGATTTTCTTGGAATGAAACATAAAATGAAAGCCAAGGCCTTATCACTGAAACAAGACAGCAGTTTTGCGGAGCTGTGTACATCCTTTGAACTCAGATGACATTGTCTCAGAGGAAAAGATGTTTGATGAGTTTTTTACACTTTAAAGCTCTTGCTAAGGAAAATGAGCTGGGGATCTCTTTTGGTAGAATTGAAGGGGGCTGGATCATTTCGTCTTCAAAAGATGAGGGGAAAAGTGTCATTTTCTATTTCCCTTAAGTATCATTCTTTCAAATACTTGTGTGACAAGAGGTTCAACAGGCTTAGATTTGGGGTTTTAGTTTTCCAGAAATGCATGGAGGACTTAAATGGCCCTGCACATCAAAAGAAAGAGAAAAAACAATCCCCTAGAAAGAAGGAAATGGTGCAGCAAACTCTTGAAAAATACAGTTCACAAAATTGCTACAGTCAATTCAGTATCCTACAATTTAAAAGGAAATGAACAATTGAAATTGAAAAAAAAACTGAATTAACTGACATCATGCACATCTAATTGAACGTGTCAATGACAAACCTAGGGAGACTGTTCATTAGAGACCGAAACTTTTAAATATTTCTATTCATCCAATAAATACATAATGAGCACTACATTCTTCCAGTGCTTTGTTCATATACGGAGGGGAAGATCAAGCAAGTGAATAAAGGATGAGACATAAGGGGAGTATGTAGGAGAAAGGGCGAAATGACCAGTGAATAAAGAAAGTGATGAAAGAGCAAAGAAGAAAAAGAAGAATTGGTGTGACAAGAATTCTCAAAGATCTTTAGTAGTTTTCTAAATACAAACTAAAACATATATTCTGATTTGGTTTCAGAGATATCGTTGATCCTTAGGGAAAAGGACTTTTATTCACAAAAGCTAGTAGTGTTTGCTTCATGTTCACATCAGTGGCCCTTGTTGAGCAAGTACGGTGAAGACAAGACTACTATGAGTTCAGGTAAAAGTGGATGCAATGGATTTGCGTTGCATCAAACGAACCTTAAAATTAGGAAGCCTCTATCATGTATAAAGGCAAATCATCCAGCCTTTGTAACAAAGGAATAGACAAAACTTATTCCATTATTATGAGCAATAAAAAAAATTCCCTCTCCAGAGGAAGATATTATATCTCCCAAAGATCACTACTAAAACTCATTACAAACCTACTCCAGAATAGAATGAGGAAAACCTGAGTCACTGATGTCCCAAACTTAAGGCATCCCGGCTGCATGCATTTTCTTTCAAGGTCTGTGTGTGGCAGTGGAGGGTAAAGCTAAAACCAGGACATTTTCAAGTGTGTCTCCCACAACATTGTGCGATTCTAAATCTTAAGATCAAAATTGATTGGCACGCAACCAACAAGGGTTCAATCCCCACACTACATATGCTCATCCCTGAGTCAGCAGGAGTGATCCAAGAGTGCAGAACCAGAAACAAGCCCTGAGCAAATCCAAGTATAGTCCAAAAATAAAGCAAAGCAAAATACAAGTCACCAAATAATTCTTTTAATGATCTTTTAAAAGTTCTGGCCAAATTTATATAGTTAACCACTAAACCCAGCATGACTGAGAGCACCCAACTAAAATTAGAATGATTAAGATTTAAAATGTATTTAATAGTCAGGGTTGATGTTGGAAAGGAATCTGAAGTTTTCGTGGATGGATACAGTTATGGGATGGTGCAATTAAAGGTGGAAAAATTATGTATCTAAAACCATGCTGTAAATAACTTTGTAGATCAAATATCTAAATAAAATATTAAAAATAAAACTATTAAACAAATAAACAACCCCCCACACCACTAACTGGGGAATTTCTGACCTAGTATGATCAGCTTACAAAACACACAGGAGTATAAGACTAATTAAGGAAATTATAAAGACAGGGGAAACTTTGAAATTTTTTTCCTTTACCACATATTATTTTAAAAGTGATGTTAAAGGATTCTAATTAATTATATTTGTTTATTCTTATTTATGTCACCATGTTAGATGAAAATATATCATTATGGTGTTTGCCAAGAGTAGCAGCTTTATGCTGCTATTTATAATGTTCTCCATGTTTCCAATATTCCTGTTTCTGGTGATGAATAAAAAACCAAGACAATTCAGTCTTATTATTAAGTTATTTTTCTACAGAGTTATGTTAGAATCTACCAAGATTAACATGTTTCTATTGTATTTTAGTATGAATCACAATAGTGATTGCTATCACGAATCTTAAAATAATAATCCAAATTCTCCTGTAGATTTCTGATAGACTATTCTACCAGTGTTTGCGGGATTATTGTCCTTTGATAAAACATATACTCTTTAAAATTGAGGGATCATAATCTTATAATTGTAATTAAGTTTTTATTTTCTTTATTTATTTTAGAAGTTTTTCTCTATTTTTTTCAGAATTTATTATTGAATCACTGTGAGGTAATTGTTCATGATTAGGTTTAGTAATAGAGTTCCAACACCCATCTCTCCACCAGTGTAAGTTCCCAGCATGTGCACCTTACCCCGTTCCCCTCCCATCACCCTGCCCCCCAGTCTGCCTCTATGGTAGACACTTTTCCATCTCTCTCTCTCTCTCTCTCTCTCTCTCTCTCTCTTTCTCTCTATCTCTCTCTCTCTTTCTGTCCCTCCCTCTGTCTTTCTCTTTCTTTCCTGGAAATTGTGTTTGTAATACAAATACCAAAAGATTATATCCAGTACATCTTTTAACACTCAGCTCTTGTCCAGTGCGATCCTTTCGAGATATTATTGTCATTCTGGACCCTTATCTGTCTTTGACCTACCATCCACCCCACACATACTTGTAGTTGATTCCAACTACAAATTGGAATCAATCCTTCTAGTCCCTGTTCACCCACACTGCATTTTGTTTGTGTATACAATATATGTATGCATACATATTATATATATATATTCTATATAAACATATATAAATGTATCCATGGTCAAGTAAAAGAGGAAATTTTCCTTTTAGTTTTTAAAATTTATGTTAAGCACCATGATTTATAATACTTTCATGATAGGGTCTAATACACATATGTTTTAACACCAAACATTTCATCAGAGAGTAGTCCTTATTTTGTAGAGTACTAGACCACTCCCTCCACCAATGTCTCAATATCCCTCCAACATTTTCTCCTGGTTCCTTCCTCCTCTTTCAACAACCTTCTCTGTTTCCCATTCTTTTTTCCAAGATTCATTTCTATTGGTGATTATCTGATCCCTTTGAGTTAAGGAAGTAAGTTTTTTTTTTAACACAAGCATTGTGTTGCTTGCTTTGGGAATACTGTGGTGCTTTCTTCTATCAATAGAGATAGTTCTAATGATATGTGATAACTTATATAACATTCTCTGATAAGTCAAACACCAAATGGT
>JAOXYA010000041.1:32169183-32181540 GCA_028565675.1 Sorex palustris | reverse complement strand
TATTATTATTATTATTATTTAATTTGGGCTTGAGCAATAGCACAATGCGTAGGGCATTTGCCTTACACACGGCCGACCTGGGTTCGATTTCTCCATCCCTTTCAGAAAGCCCGGCAAGCTACTACTGAGAGTATCTCGCCCGCACAGCATAGTCTGGCAAGCTACCCGTGGTGTATTCGATATGCCAAAAACAGTAACAAGTCTCACAATTTGATATGAGATGTTACTGGTGCCCACTCGAGCAAATTGATGAACAGTGGGAGGATAGTGCTATTATTTAATTTGCTGTGTTGAGAATGAACTGTGAGTCACATACGTTCAAAGATCGATTGTTGAGATACATCTTGATCCTTAAGTAATAGCTGATTGTAGTATATTTATAGATCCTGTATAATGGTCATGCTTCAGAAATTCTGATCAAGCTTTCATTAAATATGGTGAGACTAACAGTTCTAGTCGAATGGTGATTTAGAGGAGTTCTCAGGGAGATGCCAGTCTTTTTGCCCCACTCAAAATGAATGATACAGTATATGTACTTATTTGTTAATTCAAGTTCTGAGCTGCGAACACTCAGTATAGATATACTTAATTTGAAACATTTTCCCCCCATGGGTAGTATGGAACAACTTTTATTTTTTAAACAAATGGGTTTATATTTGATGTGTTCCTGCTCTACTGTCATGCTTTTTTTCAAATTATTTTCTATCATTACAAGAAAGAAATGAAAATATGTGCTTTCTAGAAATTGTTTCACTTTGATTCTACTGCCTGTATCTTTTTTTAGTTTCATACTTCAGCAGTTCTTCCTTTCTGCATCCTTAACCCTCAACCTAAATCTTTGTAATTTTCCAATGTTTAATTCCCATTAACGAGCATCTGATTTTGCATTATTAATTTTTTAAAAAATATATTTGTAATATTCAATTAAACCATTAGGTAACAAAATTTTACTCATAGTTGCTTATTTTAACTTTGTGAGAAATATATGTTCACTCTTTAATGTGATTGGATTAGCTAAAGTTTGCAGAAAGTCTTTAAAATTTGCATTTGAAATTTGGTATACCCTAAATGGGTGTTGAGCTTTTCTCTAAAAAATTTGAACCTTTTTAAAAAGTACTTATCTTCCATTTTCCATATTTAATTTTTCTAAGCTGCCAGTTCTTCAAAGGAATAAAAATATTGAATTGAACAAAAACATTTGAACAAATGTCCTGTTTGTGTACTGTATTTTGATCTGCCACCATTTGGTGTCACTGTAGGGCAGGACTTTTAAACTTAGTGCCTTGGAGGCTTCCACTTTTTTTTTTTTTAAGCAAATGTTGTAGGTAGTTCAGGCATATTTTTCAGTATTAAAAGTGCCTCACTTAAAAACACAGCTTAATATTATTGTAAAACATTCAAATGACATATGAAAATGTTGGTCACTGTCTGGAAGATTATTATATCCTGTGGCATTCTGTACAAATTACCATTTTAACATTTTTTTTTTAAATTGCATCTTCTATTCTTAGGTTCACAAATATATGCATGCTCATATTAAAATGTACATTGTTATGAAACTTACTGCCACAAAAATCTATTTGGAATTTTTTCATCTTTCATAAAGTACTATTTT
Organism: Sorex palustris; assembly: GCA_028565675.1. Classification (NCBI taxonomy): domain Eukaryota; kingdom Metazoa; phylum Chordata; class Mammalia; order Eulipotyphla; family Soricidae; genus Sorex; species Sorex palustris. The sequence goes on along the minus strand of JAOXYA010000041.1, from coordinate 32,179,925 downwards.
TAAACACTCATGTGGTATTTCATGGTTCATAATGAAAATTTTTCCTTCAACCATTGCCTTAAGAAAGAATAGGTAGCTCCTTAGTTTATGTTTTCTGCCATGATTTAAATAATTCTACACTCATCTTTCTATCTGTATGCAGAAGTTAGAAGTAGAAATTATAGGCATGGACTCTGGGTGTAAATCTTTGATTGTCCTAACTTGGTGATCTTAGGGAATTATTTTCTTAGATTTCCTAATTTATGAAATGGAACTATATTAGTTCTCTTTTGTTCTATTTTATTTTTTTTCCTCTAATGTTCCAATATTCTGCTTCACAAATTACCAATAAATTAGTGACTTGAAAGAACAAAGTTAATTTATAATATTTAAGTCTGAAATTCAAAATGGGTCTCTAGTGCTGTTTTCCTTCTGAACATTCTGGGAGAATTTTATTTCTTTTTTCTACCTGCCAGAAATTGTGCTCACATTACCTGGCTCATTATTTTTCAGCTAATAAGCTTAGTTTTGTTAAAATGAATCTCTTGGATTATTTTTCAGGGTTAGAAAATAGGTTAATTTATAATTTGACTAAGTGATAAATATTTTGGAGCACAGTGAGTCTGCATTATTCTAAGTTTTGCTTTTATCACCGTCTTCTTCTCCAATCCTCGTCTTGCCTTTTTATATGGATTTGAAAAGGTGTGTACCTGGACAATCAGGAAAAACATTCCTTCTCATTTCTAAGTATAAACATTCCTACATCATCACCTCACCACCCTCATGAATGACTGTTTCAAAGGTGTAGAAATTGCATGTGGCCATTTTCAGGAGAACACTATTCTGCCAACCAACTGGACAATAATTATGCCTATCTTCATTGCCTTGTGCTGAATTTTAAATAAACTGCTGTAGTGAGTATGCTTAAACATTTCATAATTAGAATCCTTTTCGAGACTAGCTTGTGGCTTTTTATTGTTTGAATTTTTTTCTTTGTTTATTTTTGTTTGGGGCTGGAGTGATAGCACAGCGGGTAGGGCGTTTGCCTTGCACGTAGCCGACATGGCCGACCCGAGTTCGATTCCTCCGCCCCTCTCAGAGAGCCCGGCAAGCTACCGAGAGTATCTCGCCCGCACGGCAGAGCCCGGCAAGCTCCCCGTGGCATATTCGATATGCCAAACACAGTAACGAGTGTCACAACGGAGACGTTACTGGGCTCAAGCAAATCAATGAACAATGGGAGGATAGTGACAGATTTTTGTTTGGGCGCCACACCCTGAAATTCTCAGGGGTTGCTCCTGACTCTGTTCTCTGGAATTACTCCTGCTGATGTTCAAGCGACCATGTGGGATGCCAGAGATCAAACCTGTGTTGGCCACATGCAAGGCAAATGCCCACCCCTTCACCGGGCTGGAGCGATAGCACAGCAGTAGGGCGTTTGCCTTGCGTGCGGCCGGCCTAACCAACCTGGGTTCACTTTCTCTCTCGGAGAGCCCTGCAAGCTACTGAGAGTATCTTGCCTGCACAGCAAAGCCTAGGAAGCTTCCCATGACATGTTCGATATGCCAAATACAGTAACAACAAGTCTCACAATGGAGACATTACTGGGCCTGCTGGAGCAAATCGATGAACAACGGGAGGACAGTGACAGTGACAGATTAGCATAACTATATATTCTGTATCATTAAGTATAACTTATATTGTAGTACAATTGACATACAACAAAATGCACATATTTAAAACGCAGACTGTAGGGCCAGAGAGCTAGAGTGGTGGGTAAGGCACTTGGCTGTCACATGGCTGACTTGGGTTTGATCACTGAGTATTTCATATTGGTTCCCCAGGTAGCATCAGGATGATTGTAGAGAGCAGAGTTAGGGGTAAGCCCTAGGAACAACCAGCTATGGTCTGCAAACTAGAAATAAATAGACTGAATTTGAACTAGGATTTCACCCATGAAACTACTCTCTTAAGATAATGAACATTTTACGATAATTGTTTTAATCTTGTTAAAATGAATGTCTACATAATGATTTTTCTGTGAGTGACAAAAGGTTACTATGAATTAGACCAGATTATGAATTCTGGGCATAAGGTTCAATTCATACTTAAAAAAAAAAAAAAACTTAACCACCCAGGTGATCCATGTCTGGAACATGTAATAGGCTTATTAAGATATTCTGCTCTCCAAGACCACACCTACGTTGAACCATATCTTGTTTCTTCTTATCTTTGTGAAGACCATATTGTTTAATTTTGTAAGCACACAGTGTGCCCTATACAATGATTTAATTTTCTACAAGATATTATTTCATTAGAAAGTTCTGCCACCTTCAGAAAAGACTGCCCAAGATGAGGAAACCAGAAAAAAACAAAACAAAACAAACAATCCCCACCTCCACACAGTTGTCAGTTTCCCAGACTTACTATTTCCAGGTGTTTTATTCCTTTCAAGTTGATTATTTCAAGGGCTTTGCTAATGTCCAGGTGCATAAATCAATTATGTTTCTCTGAGGTATCATTTTAAAATGTTTAGAGTGTTTATTCCTGAATATGGCACAATGGTATAACAAAAGATCTGTAGTTACTATGATATGCCTTTTTTCTTGAAGAGCCCATTTTGGCTCTTGCAATTACTACTTCCTTTTCTCTTTAATAATTCATCTTCAATCTTATCTGTCAATGACATAAATCTTGTCAATCTCTCCTGGAAAATCGAAGTTCTATTTGTCTTCTGTTCCTGCTCTGGTACCTGTCTAGTTGTCCAGTCAGTGGCCCTCAGATTTCCTGTTGCTTTAGACAGGATCTTGGCAGTCTCATCTACAAATCTTTGACTTCATGGGAGGACGTTTGTTTAGAATAATAAGTGATTATAACTATATTCATGGCTATTTAAGTCTTTGAGGTCTGTTTCTCTTAAGATTTTAAGCATTCAGCTGTTGTTTAGTTATTCTTGTCACTTTGCTTTGCAACCTTTTTGACATGCTTCTCCCAGGACCCAGGGCTTATTATAGGTTCTCTAGCACAGATGGTTTTTCTTTCACCTAGATCACGACTTACTAATTTAGATTGCTTTCAATTATCATAGGTTTGTAGTCAAAAATTCTTTAGACATTTTCTACTTTTGTCATTTTTTCTTAAGCGCTGATATTTGGTCCCTGTCTCTTAGCCATCTAAGTGAAAATGGTCATATCGCCACTTTGGGTCAGAGATGTTGCTAATTGGCAGGACACTTGCATGTGTGAGACCTTGGTTTTGATCCCTAGTACCAGGAAAACAAAACCAATCAAGTTAACACTCGTTTCTTGGAACAGGAATTGCTCTCCAGTTTCATTGGGGAGATGGCTTACAGGGCTGGAGTGTTTATTTTGCATTCCAGAGCCCCAGGTTCACCCACTGACACTGTTTGGTCCCACTAGCACTTGGCCAGGAGTGACTCCAAGAAACAAAAGAAATAGCAACTCATTAGAAAAAAGTCCCAAGAATATCAAATAATTCACTAATGATTTATACTTGCCTTGCATGCGTGAGGCCCTGGCTTTGATCCTTAGCACTGCAGAAAAAGAAGAAAAAAATAATTTAATGAAATTTTGTTGATTTAAAGAAATAAAATCAGTTGTCAGCTAAGTCTCTACCTAATGCACCCAAACATGGTTTTCTCTGATAGTTGTTTAATGAGACCACTTTCCCTTTTCACCCCCCCCCCCCAATTTTTGTATTGGGTGTCTGGGTGCACACTTGATGGCTCTAAGGGATTACTTCTTGCTCTTCACTTAGGCATTACTCCAGCACTTCCAGCAGACCATATATATGGGTGCTGGGGATTTGATGTGGTCAACTAATTATAAGGGAAGTGCCCAAAATGTTGTACTAGTGCACCAGCTTCTCAAACTTTTTTTTAATTTTCATCAGTTGGTGTTCATTCCTGAATATGGCACAATGGTATTTGCATATTGACAAAATCTTTAAAAGACCATTTATGGTTGGTCTCTCTCCCTCTGTTCTATCCTCCCTTCCTTTTTTGTTTGTTTGTTTTTGGGTCGTACCCAGTGATGTTTAGGGCTTGCTCTTGACTCTCCACTCAGAAATTTTTCCTGACTGTGCTTGGGGGTCCATATAGGATGCCAGCAATTGAACCCAGGTTGGCCACTTGCAAGGCAAGTCCCCTACTCCCTGTATTATCCCTCTGGCTCTTATGTTTTTTTCTTTATGTTTAACATATGAGGCTGGAGCTATAGCACAGCGGGTAGGGCGTTTGCCTTGCACACAGCCAACCTGGTCAACCCGAGTTCGATTCCTCCACCCCTCTCGGGGAGCTTGGCAATCTACCGAGAGTATCTCACCTGCACGGCAAAGCCTGGCAAGCTACGCGTGACGTATTTGATATGCCAAACACAGTAGTAACAATAAGTCTCACAATGTTACTGGGCCTGCTTGTGCAAATGGATGAACAGTGGGAGGACAGTGACAGTTTAACATATATAGTAGCACTATAGCACGGTCTTTCCTCTGTTCAACAATTCACTCGAGTGGGCACCAGCAATGTCTTTCTTGTGAGACTTGTTATGTTTTTGGCATATTGAATACGTCACGGCTAGCTTGCCAGACTTTGCCGTGTGGGTGGAATACTGTTGGTAGCTTGCCGGGCTCTCCAAGAGGGGTGGAGGCATTGAACTTGGGTCAACTGCATGCAAGGCAAATGCCCTACCCTCTGTGCTATTGCTCCTGCCCCAACATATAATAAGTAACAGATTTATTGATTTGACCAAATACACTGAAAATAATGAGGCTCTTAATTGATCAAACTTGACTTTATTACTGATAAGTAGAGGGTATTCAAGAACTTTTCAATATTGATTTTAATTCTCATTAGATACAAAGGATATAGTTCCAGGTAGCAACTTTCCATTAGTGTAGGCCTCAGATTTTTGCTGTTATAGAAGCTTAGATGGCTGGCTATCTTCTGGGTGAATTTGATATTGAAATTAAATTGTGCCACTGTCTTGGGAGCAGTTACAGAAAGTGCCATGTGTTTGAGAGACATGTGATTGTGTGGCTGTTGAAGAGTAAAGGGAGGTAGTAGGAGATGGTATTAGTCCACAGGGGTCTTACAGCTCATGGTGTGAGTTGAGTTTAAGGAAACCATTGAAGTGTTGAAAATAAAGGCATAGAATGATCAGACTGATGGTTTAGGACTACAGTTCTGGCAGCTTTGTAGTGCGACAGATTGTGGGAAGGGACATAAATTGAAACCAATGGCCAGTTACATGCTATTACAGTAATCTAATTATTTAGGTGAGATATGATGGTGGTTTGCTGGCATGATAGTAATGTCACAGGTGATTTTAAATGGTCAGAATTTCGACTTGTTATGAAAGTAGGCAAGATAGTATTTCTGATAGACTGGATTTGGGATATGGAAGAACTCAAGGATCACTCCAAAATTCTTGACTTGTACAGTTAGAAAAGATAAGCGACTCCATTTGCAGAAATAAGGAACAAACTGTGCAAGTGGAATATAACCTGGGTGTTCAATATTTGAGGTTTACATCTGAGAAGGGCAAGGTAAAATAGGCAAAGCTTTCTGTTTTCCTCAGTCTTCTCCCTGGAGATGGACTCATCACCTGTGAGGTTAGGTTTGTTTGTTCTAATGGTTACTACCTCTCTGAGGAAAATCACAATCTGTGGTCTGGGGAATTGTACAAGGTGATTTTAAAATATGACACTGTTGCAGTTTATTTCAAAAAAACTGCATAATTTTGGCTGTTGGGGCTATTTGGCATTTGTGGGATGTAATTCAGTAGGAACCATTGGAAAGAAGTTGGTGGCTATGAGACTATATCTGTGGAAAACAAAGCAGTGTTTGCTTTCAGATCTCACACTCATGAAAGCAAAATGAAATAATCTCATAATAATAAATATGTAACACTTATCACCTAAGATAAAGCTAAAATGCCAAAATGTGCAGGTATATTCCTCGATAAAATAACCCTTGTTTAATCAAGGGATTGAATTCATTTATTTGAAATATCCATCAAAATAATAATATGAAATCCAACCATTGAAGGGAAAAATCACTCACATATACTACCAATTGTGTTCTCTGTAGAGTGGGAGGATAAGTGGAATTGAGCTCTGAATGCATTCTCTTATGAGCTTTTGTTACCCTTGTTCCCTTGAAATTAGTAGAATGTCAGCTATATTAAATAACTCTGCAATTCTCTAATTTATTAGAACTAATAAAAACACAGCATGATCTGAATAATATGCTATTTTATTGAGTTGCTAACTCTAGTGAGCTGCTAAAAAAGTTTGAATATGTAACTGTGATTTATCTTTATTTTCTTCTCTTTTTCACTTTGTGGCAAAGGTACCAACTTTTATGGCTTTGTGTAAATATATGGAAAATATGAAAGAATTTTAAAATATTAAGAAACCATTCCTGTATCATTTTCTCTTCACCACAGGCTATTCTTGACATAATGGCCAGTGACTGGTGAGGTGAGATAGGCTTCTCTCTCTCCCAATCCTCTCTTAGTGCTTCCCAGCCTCACAGTGTGGCATTTTACCACAATAAAGCCGATCCAATTGGCACCTGCAGCTGTCCAGTAGGCTTGGTCACAGAGAGTGAGACAAACACACACAAGGGATGGTCCAGCTTTAAGGTCTTCTGGGCAGCGATGCGTGAGCTCACCATTTATTCAATTCAATATCACTCTCCCTCGGGTTCTGAATGAGTGAGCCATTGTTTAAATAGACAGAGATGTAAGTACATCAACTAGATGTAAGGACACCTAGTAAGTACATCAACATGTAAGAGATATGTTAAGAGTAGAGACTCGGATGGTTCTTTTAGCCAGTCCACGGGTACCCTTAAGGAATAACGTGACAATTTCCTAGTCTATTCTTGTCTTTTCTGTTCTCTTCTGTCCTGGGCTCACATTTGCTGCCCCGTTTATTCTATTCTTTCCTGGGCTTGCATTTCTTGCCTCTCCTTGACAGTTTTATCCTGGGCACTACTCTGACCTTGCATCTTTTGTTAGGGAAAAAATTTCCACATCACTGGAAAGTCGTGGGTCTGTTCAGTGTTCTTTATGGCACAACATAGTGACTGTCTCAGTGTTTCTTGACTCATTTAACCCTCCCCTCTAGAGGGCTGAGCTTTAACTATGTGGTAACTATCCTGTCTCTGAAAGATGAGAGTACATACTGTTCGGGGGGCTTTTACTCTTTCTCCTTACATGTTTCTTCCTTCTTCTAGAGAGCCAAGTGTCTTGTGCTTTCGCCTCAAACCAGCCTCCATATGACAACACTGGAGCTCTATTCTGAGAAGATTTTTTGGAAGTGTATGTCCAGTTGGCCAAAGCTGTTCTTTGTTCTTTCCCTGTATTTCTCCCAGTTACTCATCTTCATGCTTATTCTAGATCTGCTTTAGTATTACTTCTGAAAAGTGTAAGTCTATCATAAGAATGTGCATGATAGCAAGAATCATTCTCTCAAATATTATTCCTTGTTAATTCCTAACGCCCCGAACAATACCTTAAATGTATTTATACTCAATAATATCTGATGGAAGACTGACTTTTTCCAAGATATTAATATTATGTGTCTTAGATCCTGCAAAACTTAAAAACAGCTGGCTTAATTAGTTTTGCCATATAATGTATTCCTAGTACGGAAACATCAATCTGGGTTAAAACAACTTTGTTGTATTATTCCAAATTCTTCCAATTATGCTCAAGCGGGCCCAGTAACGTCTCCATTGGAGACTTTGTTGTTACTGTGTCTTCCAATTATCCTTTGTTTTATTTTTAGCCTCATTAGACTTGGGTTTGAATTATTTACTGTGGAATATGTATGAAACTCTGAACAAATTTCCTAACCTCTCAGCATTATTTTCTAATTTATAAAATGTAGAACCTATTTCACAATCAACATATATTCATTTGAAATATGTTTCTTATCTCAGGTTTTTATTTTCCACCTGTGCTGCCAGGGTTAGAGCCTAAAGCCCAGGTCTTTCGCATTCAGGGCCACATCCCCACGCAAAACCCACTTTCGTTTAAGATCCATTTCCTACTTTGCAACATTGGGTCAAGGTTTTTTTTTTGTTTGTTTGTTTGTTTTTATTTTTGCTTTTTGGGTCACACCCGACGATGCCCAGGAGTTACTTCTGGTTCATGCACTCAGGAATTACTCCTGGCTGTGCTCGGCGGACCATATGGGATGCTGGGAATAGAACCTAGGTCAGCTGCGTGCAAGGCAAACGCCCTACCCTCTGTGCTATTGCTCCAGAATATAAGGTATTAACTCCTGCCAATTTTACAAAGAGATGTAATTATTAGATGACTTTTTAAAATAACAAACACAATTAGATTGGAATTTCTTCATACTAGTCACATTTCTCTCCTCTGAAGCATGTGCATTCAGTCTATTTACTATTTTCCATGATAGTCTTCAACTTATGACATTGAGTTATGGTTTATTTTATTCACAATTATGTAGGAATTTCAATATGTTTAAAAGTTCTCAGTCTAGGACTTAATGGTGAAACTGCAGCTATACCAGTGTTCTGTTAATTTTTTTTTTCTCCAGGATATTGCATTAAGTGTTTCTTCCTCGTAGTAAGCTATTTGGCATTGCTGAAGTTCTATGTCATGGGCAAGTAGAGTCTTTCTGTCCTATTTTATCAGTGTTTCCTTTATAAGTAGCTCCCCTTGGAACTACTGGCCACAGTAAGTCATCTAAATCATTCTGATCAATTGAATCCTGGGAAGTCTTGAAAGGAGTAAAAGTTCTAGCAGCTTTGTATTATAGGTTTCCTTGATGCTGTATTTATGCTTTTTTTTAAAGTTCTGACTCAGATTTTTTTTTAAGTGTTCAGTGCTCTGAATGCAGTTATGAGGGCATTAGTTGTGTTAGCTTCCTTTGTTGCTTAATTATCTGCTTTTCTGTGCTTATTCTGTTCATGTACCTTTTTGCTTTTTTTTTTTTTTTTTTGGTAATGTAGACTTTTGAGTTTTCTCTTAGAAGGGACCAGGTATATTGCATTCTCATTTTCTTCTTTAATACTGGATTCTTAAAATCTTAAGTTCTGATATTCTATCCATGATCTGACTTTATATCTCTGGCTACCTAAAGACTACCCCCCATCAGTTTTATGCTCCCCAAATGCATATTTTCTTCTATTCATTGTTCTCTGCTATAGCCTAATCCTTTACTAATTATGCTCATTGTTTGAATTCTTTGTCCAGACTCTTCTGCCTGGAATACAGACCACAGACCTAGCCCCTCTGGCATCTTTAGACAAAGAAATAGATATGCTTTATTACTGAAAGCCAGAAGAGTAGTCTGTAAAATGTATCACCGATTTGATTTGAATGCTCCCAAAATGCCCCCACTAAATCGATGGTTTGAACTGAAGCATGAATCCAAACTTCAAATGAATTTCTGAAAGGCCATTGATTTATTTTTAGGAGTTCCTGAATGAATTTTATTTGTCCTAATGCTGAAACAGAGAATAAAAACAGAAAACAATCAATAAAAAGCAAGGTGCCATTTTTAATGGGTTTATGTTATAAGTACAGAAACACCTTTGCCATTAATAATCTGGTACTGAGAAAGAACTAGATCTTGTAAAATGGCACAGGAGAAACTAACACCAAGGCAAAGAATTGGCCATTAAAGAACATTTTTAGGAGACATGGTATTTTAAAATGAGAACTAGTTAACAAATATCGCCAAAAAATTATTTATATTACTTTTGAACAGTCTAAACATTGCAACATTTTCTTTTGTGTCTTTTAACTGTACTATGTCTGACATGACTCCCCAAGGTAACACTCAAAATTTTGTTTTTCTAGTATTATTAGTGACAGCAAGTTCTGGAGGTAGAGGTCAAAGGCTGGAATTACAATGAAGATATGACTCTCACTGAAAAAATATTTGATTGGATCTTGCCTTTTGTCCCAGTTTTCTCTCTTATTCTGTGACTAGCCTTTTCATGGTTCATTGATTAATCTTTAAATGTGCATATATGTAAATGATAAATAATTGTACATTTTCAGCATATTGACTTAACATCTGTATATACTGGAAAATGATCAGCATATTAAACCAATCTACCACCACACAGTAATTTTTCTTTTGGTAACAATATTTAGATCTAACAAATTTCAATTTTAAAGAAAAATATACAGTAGTGCTAACTAGGTCACCCAGCTATATAACTCCTCCTCCTCGTGATGTAGAAATCGTTATTTTGCAAGAGCAGAAGGTTTTATATTTTGACTACCTTCATTTATTTTTGCCCTTCCCTCTGCCCTCAATTCTGGCTGTAACTAAGTTGTTCTCTGTATCTGAGTTCATATTATTATTAGTTTAGATTCCAAATATAAATGCAATCACATGGTATTTATCTCCTGACCAAATTATACTATTTCATACAAATACCATAGTATGTATCTTCTTCTGACCAAATTATACTATTTCACTTAATATAATCCATCCAAGTTGTTGCAAATGACAAGATTTTCTGTTTTCCCTGCCTCATATTAGCCACATTGTGTTGTATGTACACACATACGTGTGTATTACATTTACTTATTCATGATGCCTAGGTTGTTTATATTTCTGGTAATTGTATAGAATGCTTTAATGAACATGAGCATGCATACCTTTTTTGGGTGTGTTCATCTCCTTTGGATAAATACCTAGAAGAAGTTTGCTGGGTTATATAGCCATTGTTTTGTTTTGTTGTTGTT
>JAOXYA010000041.1:32141683-32152094 GCA_028565675.1 Sorex palustris | reverse complement strand
GATCTAGTGCCTGTAGTAAGTCCTCAATGACTCCATGAATGAATGTGTACTGACTCTCCTATTTACTATGCACTATTCCAGGCACCAAAAAAATAAAAATAAATTTTAAAAAAAGAAGCTGAAGCAAAGTCAAACAAAAATTTCTCAGGTTTGGGGTAGGGAGGATTATTCAAGTGGTAAGGCAAATGCTAAGTGTGTGAAAGGTTGAGTTTGACCCCATAACTCTTGGAATATTACCAGATGTGGTCCTTATTACAAAAAATAAATGCCCAAAGACTGTATTCTAATGTAAAAGAAAGAATATATAGCATATCAAGGTAGAGGAAATATTCCAGCAGAACTCAGAGAAGCAACAAAAGAAAGAGGAGGGCTTTGAAAGCAGTGGGTATCTGGTGGTAGGATTTTGAATAGTCTGAACAGCCTCACTGTGAAGCAAAGAACTGGAGGAGGTAATGAGTCTTAGGACAGGACAGAAGGGTCTTAAACACAAAGGAAACAACTTGAAGAGAGAAGAGATGGTAAGCCAAAAGTGAGGTGGAATGGCAACCGTTTTGAGTTGTTTGAGTAGAGCTGGGGAAGGAAGCAGACACTGTACCCAGAGATTAGCAGCCTGCATGGAGATGGTATAAGACCTTGTAAGTTATTTTTTTAAAAACAGTGGTTTTTTTTTTGCGGGGGGGAGCAGTGTGTGCACCTGAGTCATAATATAGTAGGTAAAGCACTTGAGTTGCACGTGACTGATCCAGGTGGACCTCCATCATCCCATATGGTTCCCCAAGTACCACCAAGAATAATTCCTGAGTGCAGACCCAAGAGTAATTTCTGAACACTGCCAAGTGTGACTCAAACCCATAACAAGCAAACACAAAAGCAAGACCTTGCAGGTTATCATCAAAAATGAAGGAATGGTTTTCCAGGAAATTCGTGCATCAGATAACAAAGTTTTCTCCTCTATTTCTCTTGAACAATACTCATATTTGGGATCGTGTCTATGATGACTTAAGTGATTCCAAAAGTGATCTCACTCTACTTAGCTTTTCTCAGCAAAATCCACCCTTTAGATGCACCTTCTCTCCTACTCCATCAGCTTCTTCTTGTTCTGGGGATTGAATACAGGATCTCACATATGCAAGACATGAACTTTACTATTGAACCATCTTCCTGGTTCCTTTCCACTTCCTTTGATCAAAAAAATAGTCTAACAGAGAAATAGTTCACAGCAGATAAATAGTTCAATGTGCTGAGCACATTCTATGCATTTGGTAATGCCAGTTTTAATCCCAGCACCATGTGGAACCTGGCACTGTAGCAAGTGAGTCCAAGCACAGAGCCAGGAAAAACCCTTGAGTATCAGCAGATATGACCATGAAGCAATGACAAGTATTTAGAGAAGGGCTAGAGAACTAGCATAGTAGGTAGGGTGTTTCACTCACAGACAGCCTACTCACACACCCAATCACTGGCACCCAAATGGTCTCCTGAGCCCCAGCAGAAGTGATCCCTGGGCACAGAGACAGGAGTAAGCCCCCTGAACACAAGACAGGTATGGCCCCAAAACAAAAGCAAGAAAGTCTTAGAAAGTTAAGCTTTTTTTTTGCTATAAGAAAGTATCTTTACTGAATTAATGTAGACATACTCTAGAAGGGGTTAAGAGTTTGATAATGTTTTACCCAGGCATATTGGCATCTGAGAGGAAGTTTCCTGGAGAATTGGCCTTTTGAGTTGGTTTTTTAATTCAAAAAGTAAATCATTGGCTTGAGAAATGAAGTTACAAGTAAGAAAATAAGCCACTTAAGGTATTATGGTGTTTCTAAGATTTGAATTTGGATTCTAAGGACAAATACTGTGTTTTTTGTTTGATTGATTTTTTATACTATACTTGGCTAGGCTTAGAGTTTGCTCCTGGCTCTGTCCTCAGGGACCATCTTTGCTATACTCTGGTGTTCATAAGGGGTGTCAGAGATCAAATCCAGATGGGGTACATGCAAGGCAAATATTTTGGCTGTGCTTTCCTATCTCTGAAAGCCCATAGACCGTCATTTTTTGCCTTATCAACTCAACTAATATGAAATGGATCCCTATGATGAACCGCCCGCTGTCCTGAAGTCAGTGGAGAGAAAAACAAGTTTAAGTTCTCACCAAAGAATTTGCTTAGCATGAAAAAGCACAAAATGAAGCACCAACAAAAATGGAAACAACAACAAAAAAATCTATCACTAGTTGATAGACATTATTGAGAAAACTGAAATGGAGCAAGCTCCCTCAAGTGTCAGCCTATAACATTAGACGGGCACAAGGAAAGGTTAAATAAAGAAATAATATTGAATCCGAGACAGAGTGAAGAGAAGGAGTGGGAGAAACTTCTGTCCAGCGGATGAAATTGCCAGAGGAAACAATAAGCTTTGCATTGGAAAGATGGTCAGTATGTGAGATTGAGTGGTCTGTGACCAGCAGCAGATCAGGTCAACTGGTCTATCTGAGCATTAGTAGATATAGAAAGAGAAGTAGGTAAAAGTGTGGAGATTTTATAATCCTCATCTAAGTTTCTTCTTCTGTAATGGTGCCAAAAGGAGGATTTTTATTAAAGGAAATTAGATATTCTAATTTGTCTTCTTAAAAGATCAGGCATAGGTATTGAAGATAAGATTGCTTGGCAGAACACAGAGGGAATTCTTGCAATGCAAAAACTAAGAGATGATTGCAGTATTGAAAATACGGAAAGAGTAGACTCGGGATGGCTTTTTTGGATCCAGAGGCAACAAAATTTTCTGACAAACTAGATAAGGGGGATGAAAAATGGAAAAACAATCAAATGCCAATCCTAAAATTTTGGCTTGAGAAACTGGGTGGCTTGTGATATACTAATTGAAGGTTAGAATACTGGGATAGATGGAGTCCTTTGAGAACAGCAAAATTTAGTCTTGACAATGCTGTTTCTGGTTCAGAGGTGAACATCTCTCGGGTTAATGAAGGTGGCTCTAGGGTCACACGTCTGAATTTCTCAGGAGAGCTGACATGTCTGAGTAATTGATTGGAGGTCAGAGACCATGATAGGTGTTTAATGTCATGTGGCTGCAATGCCCCAGGAGAGACTCCATTTGGAGAGGAGGCAGTTTTGTGCCTGTTCTACATCTAAGATGATATAGTGAAAGAGGGACCAGCAATAGGGACTGAGATTGCAGCTAGTGACTTAGGAGAACAAACTTTAGCTTACAGTATCAGAAAATTCAGGGAAATAAAGCAGTGGATAACTGAGAGGAATCAAGAGACATAAGACATAAGAGGCATTTGCTATGGCAGTTATGTAAATAACCTCCCCAAAGCATACAGTGTACCTTGTATATGTAAATTCGCCATAAAAATTTGTGGAATAAACTCATGACAAGTATTAACTAAAATCACAAAGATGGACTTTTACTGATCTAGAAGTCCCTTGTTTTGAAAATTGCTCTATCTTGAAACACTCCCATATGATGTACTCAGCGCCAGGCACTGCACAAAAACTGCATTGAAGAAAATACAGGTATAGTTCTTGTCCCTATAAAACTTGAGTCAAGTGAAAAAAGGCTAGATAGCAGAATAATTATTTTTATATGGTGATAGATGTATGTGGAAATAAAGTTAGGTAATGGAATGCAGAGTATTCTAAAGAGAGGGCAGTATCTTACAGAATGCTTATAACATCACCATTCTGAAGAATTATATGGGATGCAGATGTTGGGATACAGGTGTATTATGGAGAAGAGTATTTTATTCAAAATAAAAACAAAGAGGAATGACTGACTTTAGATTTAATGTGTTCTGTTCAAGGGATTTTCAGGTATTAACCATTATTGGGATAGGTCTATAGGGTGAGTAAAGGTAAAGGTAAAGGCCCTCCAGTTGATCGTCGATTTGCTCGAGCGGGCCCAGTAATGTCTCCATTGGAGACTTTGTTGTTACTGTGTCTGGCATATCGAATACTCTCGGTAGCTTGCCAGGCTCTCCAAGAGGAGTGGAGGAATCGAACTCGGGTCGGCCAGGACCAAATCAAGGTATTACTAGATCTGACGTCTGCGGAGGCATCTTTGACACACAAGCCATCTTTGTGCATCTTCCCTTTCCTTCCCTTAGTCATTGCTGTTCTCATTGTTGTGTCACCCAGCTGGGGTGTGGAGATTACATGCTTTTTGGTAGAGATAGCAGTTGGTTATCACCAAGGTGTGTGTTTGGTGGGGGCGGGGGGGGGAGAAGGAGAGTGGTTGGGTCACATCCAGCATGATAAGAAAGAACCTGCCTCCTGAACTATCTCTCTGGCCCAAATTTCTTCTTCTTCTCCTTCTCTCCTTCTCCTCCTCTCCTTCTCCTTCTCTCCTCCTCTTTCTCTCCTTCTCCTTCTTCTTATTTTGCTTTTCGGGTCACGCTTGGCGATGCACAGGGGTTACTCCTGGCCTATACATTCAGGAATTACTTCTGGTAGTGCTCAGGGGACCATATGGGATGCTGGGAACTGAACCTGGGTCAGCCGCGTACACGGTAGATGCCCTACCTGCTGAGCTATCGCTCCAGCCCCACATTTCTTCTTAAAACATCAATTGTCAGATCAGTTTAGAGCCCACCCTGACATGGGCTTAAGACTTCAACATACAAAATATAGGAGAGGAGCATAAAAAGTCATTAAAGTATCTTTATTGTTATTGCTTTTTGGCCACACCAGGCAGTGCTCAGGCTTTACTCTTGGTGGGGCACAGGGGACTGAACACCAGCCAGTCACCTGCAAGACAAGCACCTGACCTGATGCACTATCTTCCGTGCTCTCTCCAGCCCATCCCATAAGAGTATCTTAAGGCATCTTGGTGGGGGGATTGAATGGAGGATAAGGCTGGGATTGGTAAAGAACAATGTCACTCGTCACTCATCAGCCAGGAAAGAGATGTCTAATCCTTCTGTTGTTGTTGGGCCACACCCAGTGGTGCTCAGGGGCTGCTTCCAGCTCTGTGCTTGGGGGTGGAGTTGTTCCCAGCATGCCTGGGGACCATGCAGTCCTGGGGAGGAAACCAAACCTCCTGCAGACAGAGCCTGTGTATTCTGGCGCACAGAATCAGCAGTCTCTGGCTCCAAGTCCTTTCTAGGGTTTGGGCAGTGTTCACATTCTACCTGTGTTGTGATAGATCTTGGTTTGGGACTGGAGTGATAGCACAGTGGGGAGGGTGTTTGTTTTGCACACAATCTACCAGGGTTCAATCCTCTGCATCCCATATGGTTCCCTGAACACCGCCAGGAGAAATTCCTGAGTGCAGAGCCAGGACTAAGTACTGAGCATTGCCGGATGTGACCCAAAAAAGACAAAAAAAAAAAAAGAAATATCTTAATTTTTGTCTTTATTACAGTCACAAAGCGATCCTGTCAGATGATGCTGACCTTGGTGAAGTTTTGAACGGGAGAACACTGTTTCTGGCTGTGCATGTTTCAACTCATAGCAATACTGAAGCCTCACTGATAGAGCAAGGACAGCTCCTGACTATCAAGGGCCAACGGCATTCTTTTTCCCCCCCATAGTCAAGTTAAAAAATAAAGGGTGCATTTGCTCTACAAAGGCACTGTAGCACTGTCCTTCCATTGTTCATCGATTTGCTTGAGCTGGCCCAGTAACCATTGTGAGACTTGTTGTTACTGTTTTTGGCATATTGAGTACATCACGGGTAGCTTGCCACGCCTTGCCGTGTGGGCGAGATACTCTCAGCAGTTTGCTAATAATCACCACCTTCTCCTATTTAGAAATTCTGGTGCTAAGACCTGGTGATCAAGGGAGTGTCGCGACCCCAGTCTGTTTCCAGAAATGCATGGAGTGTGGTGACCTGGTAATGCAGAAAATAGATGCTCCTACCACACACAACCTGTGTCCAGGTGCTAACACTAGCATGCAGCCTGAAAGGGCAGGGCCATGCTGGAATGCCTTGGCATTCCTTGCCAACTCCCCATCCACCTCTTACACTAGTGATCTGTTGCTGTGTGACAAAGTGCCACAAAGTGTCAGTGGGTCAGAACAGCTCACCCAGTTCTCTCTCCACCCTCCATCGGTGCTGCTATAATGATGTGCATGAACGTCTTGGCCAATGTTCTTGAGAGCATCAACAAAGATAAAGAGAGAGAGGCAAATGCCTGGTCTTCATCAAGATGTGTTCCAAAGTTGTCCCAATTTCTTCTGTGTGTGTGTGTGTGTGGCTACAGTTAGCAGTGCTCATGGCTTAGTCCTGGTTCTGAGTCCAGGGATCACTCCTGGTGGTGCTTGGGAAACCATATGCAGTGTCAGGGACCAATGCCGGGTTGACTATGTGCAAGGAAAAGTCCTTAACCCCCTATGCTCTCTCTCTGGCCCCTAGATGAAATCTGTCTTATAATAAGGCTCTCTAAGAAAGGGAGGCACAACGAGTGTTTAGAATCAAAGTTATCCAAGTAGTAGACTTTTATTTTATTTTTTGTTTTATTATTATTATTATTTTTGCTTTCTGGATCACACCCGGCGATGCACAGGGGTTACTCCTGGCTCTGCACTCAGGAATCACTCGTGGCAGTGCTCAGGGGATCATATGGGATGCTGGGGATCGAACCTGGGTCGGCTGCGTGCAAGGCAAACGCCCTACCCGCTGTGCTATCTCTCCAGCTCCAGTAGTAGACTTTTAATTCTCAGGATCTATTTTTCTTTTTTTGGCTTTTTGGGTCATACCTGGAGATGCTCAGGGGTTACTCCTGGCTCTGTGCTCAGGAATTACTCCTGATGGTGCTAAGTGGCCCATATGGGATGCCAGGGATTGAACCTGGGTTGGTCACGTGCAAGGCAAATGCCTTACCCGCTGTACTATCTCGCTGGCCCCCTGACTATATCTTGGGCTATAAAAAATTCCAATAAATTTGAAATAACTGTTTTCATACAATTATCTGACTTGAGTGAGATTAGATGAAAAGTTGAAGCAATAGTACAGTGGGTAGGATGCTTGCCTTGCACAGGTCAACCTGGTTTTGGTCCCCGGCATCCCATATGATCCCTGAACACAGAGCCAGGAGTAAACGTGAGCACTGCTGGGAGTGGCCACCCCCTCCAAATCAAAATTATGGTTTTAGGAAAGATACTTATTTTAGGAATTAAGCCAAATATTTCTGCACTGCACTGTCCTCCTGTTGTTCATCGATATACTCAAGTGGGCCCAGTAACGTCTCCATTGTGAGACTTGTTACTGTTTTTTGGCATATCGAATAGGTCATGGGTAGCTTACCATCTCTTTGCCGTGCGGGCAAGATACTCCCGGTACTCTCGATACTTGTAGCTTACTGGGCTCTCCAAGAGAGGCAGAGGAATCAAACCTAGGTCGGCCGGGCCAGCCTCGTGCAAGGCAAACGCCCTACCACTGTGCTATTGCTCCAGCCCATATTAAGCCACATATTTCTAAACTATTCAATGTGAAAGAAAAACAACCACCAGGCAAATTAGAAAGTGTTCCCAAATGAATGATACTGACAATAAAACGTGAAAATCTGTGCAATGCACCTAAACAGTGATTACAGGGGCCTTTATAACTTTGAAGTGCTTTAAACTTGAAAAAAAAGATTTGAAGCCCAGGGTCTAAGTAAGGTTCAACCTTGAGAAGCTAGAAAAAGAATGAAAATCCAGTTAGTTGGAGGGCTGGAGCCATAGTACAGTACACTTGCCTTGCATGTGGTTGATCCGGGTTCCATCCCTAGCATCTCATATAGTTCCCTGAGCAAGGCCAGGAGTGACCCCTGAGTGCAGAGCCAGGAGTAATCCCTGAGCATCGCTGGGTGTAGTCCCCAAACTGACAAAGCAAAAAAACCAAAACAAAACAAAAAGAAAATCCAGTTGATGGAGAAAGAAAGATGTATAACCTTAAGTGGTGACCAATAAGAGAAAGCGAAAAAATTCAACCATGCTTTGTAACACCCTGTCCCCTGCCCCTTTGCTTTCAACTACATTTGATGGGCTGAGAATTGATGCATTCAAATTCATTTTATGTGAGAGGGTGGAAATGCATTTGAATGAAGTTAAGTTTATTAGAGTTCTCAAAGCTTTCAGCTTACAACCGCAGTAGAACGCTTTTACCAGTAGGTGGCGGTGTTTGGATCTTGAAAATGACAAGGTAGTAGGGGGACCAAGGACTTCAGCTGGGGATAAAATGGGACAGTCATTTGAAGATTCCAGAGAAAGTCTAACCCAGAAAGCAAATTCTCACTCAAACTTAGAACAAATAAAACCCAGTCACCTTAAAAAAAAAAGCAAGACCCAATCCGGAACCAAACCCCAAAACACCCTCCCAAACCCAGGAAACCGAACAAAGCAAAATGTAAACCCAATCGCTCCTGGCATTAAAGCTGAGAAAAGCAGCCTTTTAAAAAGCCAGGGTTTCTTCACTGGCATCTCATAAAGCTTTTTCTCTCGTACGCAAATCTATCCCCCTTTCTCAACTTTCATCAGTCTAAAATCTCCGCAACCTTCTTCACTGTGCAAACGGTCAGAGCTCTAGAACGACAACCTCCTGCTATAAATGCTCCGTTAAACGTCACTCTGGGCTGTAAAAAGAGGTGATAAAGTGCCCTCCCGCCTTGGGGTGGGAGCCTGGAGGGACCGGCACAGCAGGTTGCTTTTACAACATTTTCTCCCAGAGGTGGGTCAGTGCTACGAAAAGCTCCTCGGGGATTCCGGCACCGCAAGGGAGCGAGGAGAGCTTGCAGGTCTAATACCTGCATCGGACGAGACGCGTTCCAGGAATGTCCTCTTTTCCTCTCTGCCGTGACCCTGGGATCGGGGCTAACAGTCTGATGCCAGGGACCGAACTAAGGTCAGCTGCATGTAAGGCAAGCGTTTTTTTACCCACTGTGTTATACTGTCTCTCCATCCCTTGGTGCTGTTCACTACACGATGAATAATGTAACTATTGCATACTTTAGGCAATCTTATTCCCTTATCCTGTTCTGTCAATACTTTTTCTCTGATCTTGCTTCAAACTACTTTTGCTATTCAAAACAGTTTTTAAAGTTCAGCAGTTCTGCAACTACTGCCCCAGGAATGTGTTTTAAGTCACAAATGCCCGATCAAATTGGCCACAGAAATCATGTTATCACTTAATTATGATATTTCTCTAGCATTCTGGTTTGCTGTTCTTTTCTCACTTGTGTTGATGAAACATGAGAGAATTGTAAGGCAAACACTTGCTACCCCTCCAGTTCTTAGTTCTTTTTGACTTTCAAACTCCCGCATTCTGGAGAGGGAAACCCAGAATCCTAAACAGGCTTACCGTGACATAAAGTAGGTTGGAGGCTCTACACCACTTCTGTCAGTAGCTTCACTTGAGTTTCCTAACTCGAACTCTGCTAATTTAGTATCGTGTCAGGAGTCATCCTACATTGCAGCGTTTCTGAAGAAAGTCAATTTAGTACAAATTGGGAGACCTATTTACTCTCTCTCTCTTTCTAACACATACTGTTCATCAGCAAGGTTCCTAAGGACAACAACCGGCATTTGAAGAAAACAATCCCTTTTCTACCTTCTGAATGTGATTCCAGCATGAACCAACACACTTTCATTCGAAACAAAATTTTCAAGAAATTCTATGAGTACTTCGTAATTTACTGTTGTCTTTTGAAAATTCAGCTTTTCCATAAAGATATCTGTATTTTATTATTATAATCATATATTATCCTTAGGTAAAGTTTTCTTTTCATTGAGAATATACATATGCATATATATGTGTGTGTATGTGTATATCTATCTATCTATCTATCTATCTATCTATCTCTATATGTATGTTACTTTGAGGTATGACTGAATTTCTCACAAATACAAGCAGAGCTTTCCTCTCCTTCTGCTATCAGTTTTAAGGGACATATTGCTTCTTCAGTACTGTCATACCAATAAATCATCCCAGATTACTAGCAGTCATACAGGACTAAAGTATACCATGCATTTTCAAGGAAATCTGCTATTTTCTTTTCAATCAGATGAGCAATGTGAAGAGACTGCGGCCACGGCTCAGTGCGATTCTCTTTAAGCTGCAGTTTGAAGAGCAGGTGAACAACATCAAACCTGACATCATGGCTGTCAGTGCTGCCTGCGAAGAGATAAAGAAGAGCAAAAGCTTTAGCAAGTTGCTGGAACTTGTATTGCTAATGGGAAACTACATGAACGCTGGCTCCCGGAATGCACAAACCTTCGGATTTAACCTTAGCTCTCTCTGTAAAGTGAGTTTGTTTTCTTAAAACACGTACATGCCTGAACATTTTTTCCTAAATGTCAGCTCTGATTCCATTATTTAAATATTTTTATTTTGACGGGCTCATTATCAAGAATTTGAACTGAACCATGAACCCAAACCCAGAGTGTACAGAGCTAATTTACTCAACCTCTGAACTAAATCCAAAT
>JAOXYA010000041.1:32076808-32088169 GCA_028565675.1 Sorex palustris | reverse complement strand
CTGGTGATGCACAGGGGTTACTCCTGGCTCTGCACTCAGGAATTACCCCTGGCAGTGCTCAGGGAACCATATGGGATACTGGGAATTGAACCTGGGTTGGCCGCGTGCCAGGCGGCAAACGCCCTACCCACTGTGCTATTGCTCCAGCCCACCAGGAGTAAGTCTTGAACACTTCCAGGTGTGGCCCAACACCCCACACACACAAAAAAAGAATCAGATCAGGAGCTGGGGATCTAGTTTAGGGGAACAATGCTTGCTTATGTGAGCCACTGGGTTAGAAACCCAGAAACACACACACAGATATCAATCCAGGATATGAGGCCCCAAATTCAGTCTCCAGCTCCTCATAGCCACAAAGCACATGGGACGTGACCCCAGTGGTCCCACCCTCACCCCACAGCTGGGCCTGAGCCCATTGCCTTCCCTGGCCCAAACTTGGAACCATCTGGCCCTGTTGACTGAACATTTGCAGGAGTGGCCTCAAGCCCCCTGAGGGCAGATCAGGAGCCTCCCCCAGCAATCATCATCATCATCATCATCATCATCATCATCATCATCATCATCATCAGACCAAGTGATAGTACAGCAGAGAGAGTGCTTGCAACGCATCTGGCTGGCCCAAGTTCCATCCCTGGCATATAGTTCCCTGAGCCAGCCAGGAGTAAGCCCTGAGCACCATCAGGTGTGGAACCCAAACAAACAAAAAATGAAATTAAGAGTTCTGATTTTCTATAATTACTTGAGGTTCCAAAAAAAATTTTTTTCCTTGGGACCTGAGGTAATAGTTTTTCATAATTTGAAATATAATAAACATTTATGCATAGATCTAAATTTAATTTTTAGAATATACAATATAAGAGTATTTCCCAGCGTGTAACATTAGGTAATAAGCATGAGGGTGTTTAGTAGTTCCATTTTAAAAGACTTAGTTTGCTAAATTTTGTTAATGTTATTTCAGTATACTTTAAATATTACTAAGGTTGAACTTTTCTCAAGTTCTTATGATCTATATGTATTTCTTCCTTTATGAATTGTGTTAGTCTTATTTACTTATACAAGTTTATTGTGTAACACTTTATTGTTTAAATTTTTTTTCTCAATTCGACTTTTTATTTTTCTGATTCTTAAATATATAGGAGTAGGGGTAAAAGTTCAATTGATAGAATAAATGTCTCCCATGAGCAGAACCCTGAGTTCAATCCCTAGCATTCCTGTCCTAGCATTGCTGGGTGTACTGGTGACTCTTAAGCACTGCCTGGTTGAACACTGAACAGTCTGGTCCACATCCCCAAGCACAACTGGGAGTGGACTTACAAGAAAAATTTGCTAAAGGCACATGAAGTAAAATAACACACAATAATGAGACAATTGTCAAGACTGATTGGTGTCTAACATTTGGTCCTTAAAAGAACTTCAAAATTTGTATCACAAAGGCCACTAATTTAAAATGCTGATTATGAGATTCCTTACAAATTGATAGGATAATCAGGCTCAAATTTATTTACTATCCTTAATATAGTACAAAACATTTTGAACATCTTATTATAAAGATCATATAAAACTTTCAGCTTCCTTGTGGACATTGTATTTTAATACAGAAAGTGGCACTCCTCTAATCTTTGTAAAAATTGTTTCCTGACTTTTCTAGTATTAGGGAAAAAAATGAAGCAGGAACTTTTTGTCTCACCTTATTTTTATATGTCAGACACTTATTTTAACTATAAACAAAGAGAAAAATCTTCATTTGATTCTTCCTTAAGCCCACAGGAAGCTTCTTTCCATGACTTTCCATGGCTTCAGTATTTTGACCATGCAAATAAGATCTTTTTTCCTTCACAGATGTAGAAGTTCTTGTTTCACCACCTGAGGTAGTAGAGTAAATGAAATCCTGGCTTTTATCCATCATAAATCATTTCTTGCCCTTAGCTAAGAGAGAAAGCAGCAACTATTTTCAGATCTACTATTTATTAGCACTAGCATTTGAGAATCTGGTTTTTGCTAATAGAATGAAAGCAAAGATAGAATAGTGAAGTGCATTTTGCCAGAAGAAAAAATGAAGTATTAAAAATCTTTTTGAACTGCAAAGCTAAGGAAGAACAGCATCTTGTATTATGATGTTATAGCACTAAAAGGTAATTTTTATTTTCTTTAAAAATGATACTGGAAATCTATTAAATATGCACATATATAGTTTTGGTTATTTCTGTTGATTTTGTATTACAGTAAACAAGCAAATTAGCTACATTTTCATGATCTTTTTATTTAATCAGTATGTGAATTTTGGATACATTTTCTTAGGTTGTTTAAATTGGAATTATTTTAATTTAGAAGATATCCAAAGTAATAAACATCTGATGTAGAAACTAGTAACTATCCACTAGTATTTAATTATTTAAAGTGCATTGCTATGCTTATATGTAATTATTTCCAGTAAGACAAATAGTAATAGTGATTTTATGTGATTATACACAACTTTGAGGACTGCATTTCTGTTTCATTATCATAGAAACAAATAGGGCATTTGATAATAGAATTTAAATATCATGCTTTTAGATTTCCTGAGTATGTAAGTTGATTCACATAATTTTTAAATGGCACATCAGAATGGTCTTGAAATGGACACAGTGTTGTATAATTATGTTTTGTGCTGGAAGTAAATAAGAGCTTATTTAATGGAGCAATAAAAACTATACAAGCAGCTCCTATATTTTAGTCTTTAGGTTGCAATTTGTTTATTATTTATTAGATTTAAATGTCTCATTTGCTGAAACTTTAGTCTATTAAATAAAGAGATAATTAGCTTTTAGAAATCTGTTGTTTACCCACATGGCCAAAACTGCTCTTTTGTTTTCAATTTATTTTGCAAATGATAAGTAAAATATGTTTAATATTTAACTTAGTGGTCATTTACATGTTTTATAATCAGACTAAATTATCTCATTTAATAAATTTTGTTATTCACCATATCAAAATATATAGTATTTAGCATTAAAACATAGTTTATATATTGTAAACTCAATTCTCTAATAAAAATTTTCTTTGGATGGTTTCAGAAGTCAAATTAATTTTAATATCTTTCTCAGAATAAACTTATCATGCATTTGTTTACATAAAGAATAAAAGTTTTAAATTAGTTTTTTAAATGCTATTTTAAAAACAAATTAGTTTTTACAAGTGAGACATTTTGGGCACATAAATCTATATTGTTTGTGATCAAACTGATAGCATATGGGAGAATGTATGCAGTGTGAAAAAAGGTGCATGTGTTGAATAAAAAGATATTTCATTATAGAAAGAAGTGCTTTTTCCCTTCTTTCCTCCCTTTCCCTCGTCTTCCTTTCTTAAACTCAATTTCTACTTCCCTCCTATTGGAGAGTATTTTCAATATTCTCACCCTTCTGAAAACACCTTCAAGGACAGGTATCAGTGGATTACAACTTTTATTATTTTTAATTGATTTTGGTTTTGGTTTTGGGTGCACAGCCAGCTGTGCTGAGTGTTATTCCTGGCTCTGTGGTCAGGAATCAATACTGGAGAGCTCAAGGGAACATATACAGTAGAAGTGATCAAACCGGTAGCTGTGTGCAAGGCTTACTCACTAGACTAGTTCTTCAAATAACTATTATTTTTAAACTGTTAAGTACCAGATAAGGTAAAGGTAAAGGCCCTTTTGTTGTTCGTCGATTTGCTCGAGCGGGCCCAGTAACATCTACCAGAAGTTCATGATTTAGGGAAAGGATGACGAATAAATGCCTATGATCAAATTTTGGCTCCTCTAGGACAGCCAGAGTACGTTACTGAAAAAGCCAATCTTGCAACAATCCTATTGGTAATATTCAACAATCAAATATATGAAAAAGCTTAAAAATTGTCATCAAAATTATTTTTCTTAAATAGGCTTATTACAAGATTAAAAGGTTGCAAGGCCTGAGAGACAGCACACAGGGCTGGGGCACGTGCTTACATGTTTTGCATGTATAGGCCTAACTTTGATCCCTGAGACATGCCTGAGCATCATGTCTTTAAAACGAAACTTAATACACATATATTATACTTTACACAGTACACATATTGGGAGATCATATATAAATTGTCAGTTAAAAATTTTAAAAATATTTAAAGGGTTGGAGAAAGCACTGAGGTTAAGATACTTCCTTGCATTCATTCAGCTATCTGATTCGATCCTGGGTATCACCTATAGTTCCCCAAGCATCACCAGGAGCAATCCCTGAGCATAGAGTCAGAAGTAAGCACTGAGCATATCTGGATAAAGCCCCAAATACCAACTTCCCTCCAAATTTGATTAATTTAAAGAAAATATTTTAAAATAGGGCTGGAGTGATAGCACAGTGGGTAGGGTGTTCGCCTTGCATGCAGCCAACCCGCCTTTGATTCCTCCATCCCTCTCAGAGAGCCTGGCAAGCTACCGAAAGTATCTTGCTTGCATGGCAGAGCCTGGCAAGCTCCCTGTGGCATATTCGATATGCCAAGAACAGTAACAACAAGTCTCATAATAGAGACGTTACTGGTGTCCGCTTGAGCAAATTGATAAACAATGAGAGGACAGCGCTAGAGTGCTTTTAAAATAATGAAATATGAGTTTTATACCATGTACGAACACATATGAACAATCT
Source organism: Sorex palustris (assembly GCA_028565675.1). Lineage (NCBI taxonomy): Eukaryota > Metazoa > Chordata > Mammalia > Eulipotyphla > Soricidae > Sorex > Sorex palustris. The sequence goes on along the minus strand of JAOXYA010000041.1, from coordinate 32,083,535 downwards.
TCTAATGTTCTGATCTTTCTGTAGAAGGGATATGGCAACTTTGGCTCAACTTCAGTTTAATGTGAGTTTATTTTCTCCTCTACAAAATGAAGATATTTCCTTTCCAAGAATGGTTATGAACATTAATCAGGATAAGGTGTAACAAAGTTCTTTACATAATGCCTGATAAATATGTGGTACTCAGTCATCGTCCTAAACAGTCTTCAGAAAACTAAGACTCAATTATAATGACTAAATTTCTCATAAAGGAGGAAAATTAACACCAGATAGGAAAATTAACACCACTGGCTTAAACGTTTTGCCTTAACTTATTGGGGGAGGGTGTCTCATTTTCTTCCACAATCATAGCTGGGATAGCTGCTCTAATTCCTAAGTCTTATTTCTACTTTGTGTGAGTGTATGGGGAGGTGGTGGTGGTGGTGGGGAGAAAGTACACCTGGTGGTGCTCAAGGCTGACTCTTGCTTGGTTCTATACTCAGGGATTACTCCTGGCAGTGACGCAGGAGCATTATGTAGTGTTGGGGATTGAATTGGCAGCATGCAAGGAAAACACTTTATTTTTTTGCACTATCTCTTTGGATCTTCACTTAGAAAACACAGCTTACTTTTGTTGTTAGTGTTACCTTGCCTTATCCTTTTATTATTACTTTTTTTTTCTAAATTTAGAGACTGTGATAACAGTTGTGATAAGTTAAGGCAATCAGTGTTCCAACTCCGAACCTACCATCCATGTTAGCATCACTCTGCCAATGATTCAAGGTTCTCTTCAACTCCCCAACCTACCTCCTTAGCAATTTTTAAAAATAAAATTACAGTTTGAGTCACATACTTACACTAGTGTTGACTCTTACAGTTTTGATGTGTATAGTTACCTCACCTCTACATAACAAGTCCAAGATCTGTGACCAACATCCTTATGTTACTGACAGTCCATTTGCTCATTCATCTTGCAAGAGCCCTGTCGCACACCTCTTCTCATCCTTGGTGTTTCCATTTCTATAATTCAGGGTTTTACACCATTTTATAACTGTTAGTCCATGCACCACAGATAAGTGAGATCATCTAGTTTCTGTCCTTACGTTGCTTAACATGATAACCTGCAGGTTCATCCAGGTTACAGTGAATATTGTGATTTAATCTTTTCTTATGACTGCACAGCATTGTTTTTATATATATCTTACCTCCATTCATTTGTCTTTTGCTAGACCTTTGGGTTGTTTCCTTATCCTAGTTATTGCAGTACCAAGTGCTGCAATAAACAGGCACATGCATATCTTTTTGAATTAATGCTTTTGTGTTTGGAGGGTATAGGCTAAGAAGTGAAACTTCTAAGTCATACAGGGCTGCCTCTATTCTTAGTTCTTTGAGAAAACTCTGTTTTTTTATAGGGTCTGAATCAGACAATATTTCCACTAGATGTGAATAAGAGATATGTTTATACATACAACAGTTTGTTTCCACTGTGCTTGAAAAATTGGCATTCTGAATAGTGCAAGATAATATGTCATTGTTATTTTCACTTGCATTTATCCCTATTGTATCTTCTTTGTCCCATTTTACCAACTTATTCTGTTTTACTTTTCACAGAGCTTGGCCTGCATTATTTGAGATCACAGATTCTCTCAAATGGTCAGCTTTACCAAATCTTAGATGATAGAATCATAGCTTAATAGCAAATATTTTCTCTTCTTATGATTTTTTTGTATCCAAAAATTATTACTCATGAAACTATCATGCCTAACTATCAAAACCAGGTAGATTTTATAAGAAAATAAGACAATTTCTACAATGAGCATAGATACAAAATTATCAGTAAAACATTAATAGATTGAATCCATACAAAAGTGCAAAAAGCATTTATATATCATGATCAAGTAAGGGGTTGGAGCAATAGCACAGCTGTAGGGCGTTTGCCTTGTGCACTGCTGGCCTGGCCCAGCCAGTCCTCCGCCCCTCTCGAAGAGCCCGACAAGCTATCGAGATTATCTCGCCTGCACAGCAAAGCCTGGCAAGCTACCCGTGAGGTATTCGACATGCCAAACATAGTAACAAGTCTCACAATGGAGATGTTACTGGGCCCACTCGAGCAAATCGATGAACAACAGGACAGTGACAGTGACAGTGATCAAGTGAGATTTATCCTAGGTTTGTGATACAATGTCAAATTTCAAAAATCAATTAACATATTCATATATAGAGACTAAGAAAAGATACCGTATGATTATATTAATAGTTGTTGGAAAAGCATTTGATCAAGACACAACACCAGTTAATGATTGGAACTTTTGCAAACTAGGTTTACATAAGATCTCATTCAGTAAATAACATCTAAAAAAATCTGTAGGATAACACTGTTTTTCCTTCCTGCATAGCCTCAGGTAGTTTATGTTTATTGGGTTGCTCCCATCACAGTGCTCCCACTCCTCTGTGTTTATTTGTAACTTCTTTCTTTGTGCTCTTGTTGAATTGTAAATATTGTTTTTTCTCTTCTCCCTAAGTCCTTTGCATAGTTTATTCAGAGTAATGTCCTTTTTGTGTGGACACAAGAAGACATGCTTTTGTAATGTGACTCTCAGTGATATTTTCCTCTTGGGCATCTGTTCCCTCACCTAAACCTCAGCTGCCCTTACTTCCTAGTTCCCCCAAAAGCAGAGTACAGACGAGGGACTGGATGGAACCAGGGCAAGAGGTAAGCTGTGTGCTACCCTGGCATCGAAATGAGCCTGGCCAAAGTGCCATAATACTTAACTATAAGTTAAGAGCTTGATCATGGACAAATATGCGGGGGGCCCGCTAAACCACTCTCCCGCCCACGGAGCTGGCCCTAGGGATCGATCCATAGGTGCAAGGAGGTACCAACCGAATGAACACAAGACACAAGAGACAGAGTGCAGTTTAGAAACAGAGAGAAAAAGGGACAAAACTTTATTGAGGGCTACAGTCTGTTTATATAGGGTCCGGGGCAGCCCAGTCTCTAGCAGAAGCAATACAACCATACATGGTAAGGTCAGCAACAAGAGTTTTACCTAGCATTCAAGGTAAACATTTGTATATCAAAGGGTCCTGTGGCAGTAGATGCATCCTGAGCTTTACATTTGTATATCAAAGGGTCTTATGGCAGTAGATGCATCCTGAGGGTCACTACAGATAAGACCAGATAACATAACTGTCAGCCTGATGTATGTGGCTATAGATCAGGCATCCACTGAGGTCAGGAAGTCCTGGGAGACTGTCACCAATGTCTGTCCCAAGCAGTCCCCAACATGGGAACCACGGACAGTGTCTATGAGAGGGCTCTTGGCTTCCCACCAGGGTCTTTTGGGCGTATAGTTGGGAAGGGGTCATAGAGAAGTGGGGAGACGAGTTAGAGGGTCCCAGAGGACCAACAGGACCCTTGGGATTCCACCAGCAAATGACGGCGTGTCCGTGATCTGGCTGCAGTGATGCCTCTACAAGTCTGAACTCTACCCAACTGTGCACACCCTGCCATATTTTCACGGGATAAAGATGTAATATGTATTGATGACTATGTTGGACTCTGTAGGTTTTTCAGGTACAATCAATGAATTATAGATCTAATTGCAGATCTAATGGTCTTTTGCTGAATTCTCCCTCCCCTTCCAACCCCGAACTGCTCCAGCATTTCTCCAGATTCTTTGTCTTAATAAAACTCTAGACTCAGTTTCTCAAAGCCCCTTCCCTCTCAGCACCACGCCCACGTTCTTCCTTCGATAGGCCTCCCTGTTACTGACCCTGACTGCTCTCTCCCAGGATGACCCCTGCCTTCATGTCCATCTCCACTGGGCTCCAGCCATCTTCCTACAAAACACAGTACCCAGGTGCTTCTATGCTCTGCAGCAGCCTCCCACAGGCTCAACAGAATCCTTTCCGCCTGGTGGACCCCAACCCCACTCCCCACCAGACGCATCTCTTTTGCCTTCTTCAGCACTGCAGACCCACCGTACAGAGGTGATGTATTGGACCCTGAAGCCACTTAACCTCGGGACAGCTGGGAAGGACATTGGTCTTAGGACAGATGTTCTGGGAGGGTGAAATATAGGTCACAGGGGATACTTTGGCCCCGGGGTCTGGTCACTCATGACTCTAGCCCCATCTCCCCGACAGCCAACTCCAAGGACAGGCCATGCTGTGTGGTGGGTCCCACAGCTGGGCCAGGAGGACCAACAGAAGGTCTACACGCATAAAGTAATTATAAAAGGGACTTTTTGAATTATTTTCATATTGAAGCCCATATATTTCTTGGCGTCAGAGAGGAAATGGTCTTGGTTATTGTGAATCCATTCACCTCCATTAAACATAAGGAACATTATAAATATTTGAGCAGACTTCTTAATGATCCGAATGCTAATGTTCTCGGCATGAGCTGCTCTTGGCAGAGGACCCTGTGCACTCCTTGCAACGCCCATCTGTTCCCATCAGGATCCCGGTCCCTCAGAAATATGGGAAGAGAATGGAATTCTCTTGATTGACACGAGGTCAGGCTTGCTTGATAACCTGCTTTAACCCAAGCAGGTTATCAGAGCTTGGATAAAAAATACTACAAAGATAGATCAAGACAAGTATGTCCCACCTAGGATACCCAGGACGTTCTTCAAAGATGGATCAAACACTCCTGAAATTCATATGGAAAAACAACGCCCCACGAATAGCTAAAGCAATTCTTGGGAAAAAGAACATGGGAGACATCACTTTCCCCAACCTCAAACTCTACTACAAAGCGGTAATCATTAAAACAACATGGTACTGGAACAAAGGCAGAGCCGCACACCAATGGAACAGGTTGGAATATCCTTACACACACCCTCAAATATATGATCATCTAATCTTTGATAAGGGAGCAAGAAATGTGAAGTGGAGCAAGGAAAGCCTCCTTAACAAATGTGGCTGCCAAAACTGGATAGCTACATGCAAAAATATGGGTTCAGACCTCTACCTAACAACATGCACAAAAGTAAGATCAAAATGGATTAAAGACCTCAACATCAGATCAGATACATTGAAGACAAGGTCTGCAAAACCCTTCACAACATTGAAGCTAAAGGTTTCTTCAAAAATGAAATGCCACTCACCAAGCAAGTGAAAACAGAGATAAACAAATGAGACTATATTAAACTAAGAAGTTTCTGTACCTCAAAAGAAACAGTGACCAGAATACAAAGACAGACTACAAAATGGAAAGGGGTATTCACCCAATACCATCGGATAAGGGGTTAATATCAAGGATATACAAGGTATTGGTCGAACTCTACAAGAAGAAAACATCTAATACCATCAGAAAATGGAGAGATGAAATGAACAGAAACTTTCTCAAAGAAGAAATATGAATGGCCAAAAGGCACATAAAAAATGCTCTTCGTCACTAATCATCTGGGAGATGTAGATCAAAACAACAATGGAATACCATCTCACACCAAAAGACACAAAAGCAAATGGTATTGGTCTGGATGAGGGGAGATGGGGACTCTCATTCACTGCTGGTGGGAATGCTGACTGGTTCAGCCCTTTTGGAAAACAGTATAGACGTGTCTCAAAAAATTAGAAATTGAACTCCCATTTGACTCAGCAGTACCACTTCTGGAAATATATCCTGGAGATGCAAAAAAGTTCAGTAGGAATGATATCTGCATTTGTATGTTTATTGTAGCACTATTTACAATAGCCAAAACCTGAAAAAAAAACCGAGTGCCTGAGAACAGATGACTGGTTAAAGAATCTTTGGCACATCTACACAATGGAATACTATGCGGCTGTTAGAAAAGATAAAGTCATAAAATTTTCATATAAGTGGATCAACGTGGAGAGTATCATGCTAAGTAAAATGAGTCAGAGAGAGAGAGAGAGAGGGACAGATATAGAATGATTGCACTCATTGTGGAATATAAAGTAACATAATGGGAGACTAGCACCCAAGCATAGTAGAGATAAGGACCAGGAGGATTGATCCATGGCTTGGAAGCCAGCCTCACATCCTGGGGGTGGGCAGGAGGCAAGTAAATGATGTCTTGGAAGGCTCAAGATGGAAGATGTGTACTGAAAGTAGACTATGGACCGAAGATGATGGCCACTTAGTACCCGTATTGCGAACCATGACAGCCAAAAGGAGAGATAGAGTAAAAGGGAATGTGCCTGCCATAGAGTTGAGTGGAGGGGGAGTGAAGGGGGGGGCAGGAGGGATACTGGGAGCATTGGTGGTGGATAATGGGCACTGATGGAGGAGAAGGTACTCGATCATTGTATGACTGAAACGTAATCATGAAAGTTTGTAAATCTGTAACTGTATCTCATGGTGATTCATTAAAATTTTTTAATTAAAAAAATAAAATATATTTTGAAAAAAATTGACAGCACTTTATGAGGGGAGAAGATGTTATAGAAAAGTACTACTTTCTCATGTTAAAATTATTGATTTCATAAAATAATTTAAAAATAGAATTAAAGTAGAATAAAGTAAAATAGAATTAAAGTAGTAGTAAATTCTATTTTTAAGAAAGTTTTCTGGATTTCCCCAATTTCATCCCCATTTCATCCCCACGCTCTGTAATCTAGATACAAGCATTCCAATAATTTTCCAGTTTATTACTGCATCAGTTTTCGTATCTACATATAATAGCAAGGAAGTTGCTGTATATATGAGCCGGCTGCGATAGCACAGCGGTAGGGCGTTTGCCTTGCACGCAGCCAACATGGCCGACCCGAGTTCGATTCC
>JAOXYA010000041.1:32025044-32036958 GCA_028565675.1 Sorex palustris | reverse complement strand
CTGTGACAAAATAAAATAAAACATAATCAAAAATTTAGGCAAACAAATATTACACATTTTAGTGAATATCCATAACCTAAACAAAATCTTGCTAGATTATCTTTACATGAAATCAATTCTTAATAGCCTTAATTTGGATTTGATTATCTATTTTTACTCTTCCACTTATATGTGGAGCATTGAGAGATTTTTATAGAAATAAGATTGTATTGCCTCCAGGCACAGCTGCTCTGCCACTCCAAGATTTGAAGTTAGAATTAAATGTTAAGCTAGTTAGATATCTTTGAATTAGCATATTTCTCCACAAAATAACTCTAAGGGAGACACACAAGAGAGACATGTTGATGTGTCAAAACTTCATACGTATTCATCCACCTCCCTAATTCACCCAGTCCTGGTCCCCTATTCCTTGACCTAACTTTTCTCCAAGCAGCATGAATTTGGCTTATGGCAAAATCATGAAATATCTAAGGTTTTCAATACTGTATGCTGAGCACTAGTTGCCTTAAAGCTTCTTTGAAAACTGAGGAAGGACACTCACCTCATCCAGGTGTAGAAAACCTTATCCATCAAAATAATAAATCTTGACGACTGCTATACCCATTGACTTAAATTATACCCAATTTTAATGTAAAGAAGTATAAGAAACAATATTGTGAAATTATTATTTTGCTGAATGTCATTGGTTTATTTTTTGATTATTTTTGTTCTCCTTCTAATGAACTTGTGCCTGCCAAATAACCTTAAAAGGGGAACTATTAAAATACTAATTGTTTTTGACACCCTTACACTTGAGCTTTCAAGCAGAATCACATGCTACCTATAACTGTCAAAAGACTTAAAATATTTTTAAAAGAAATTTTTTTAGGCCATGAGTATAAGACAATTTGAATAATTTGACTTTCACTAGGTATTTGCTATCTAGTCAAGCAAAAGAGCTTAACTCATGGAGACTTCTTCCTTGATGAGGGTGCCCTGTGGGTAGACAGAAAAGGTTTTGTAATTTATAGTCAAGAGTAAGACAATAAATTGGTTTATCCATCATCAGACTTTTAAACCTGATGAGATTAGAAAACTCTCAAGGTATGGAAACTCCAGGTTGCTTTATGAAAATAATAGCACACTCCATTCCTTTAGTGGGCTTTCATAAATGTATTCTGAAGACTATAATTTAAAATAATATATAAAGAATCTGGGATGGGGGGTTAGGGCCATCGCAGGCCATGTTCAGGGATTACTCCTGTCTCTGCGCTAAGGAATTACTCTTGGTGGTGCTCCGGTGTCGGGGGTCAAACCCCCACTGCAAGCAAGGCAGGTGCTATATCCACTGTACTCTCTCTGTCCCCAGAGATAAAGAATTGTATATAAGGAAAGTCCTTGACTTCCCTGAAATAGTTGTGATTAATATGTCTCTGTTCTGTGTTCCATTGTGAACTCTAATTATGATCCACTGAAATTTTTGAACCCCTCTGAATTTTACTTTTTCTTGTAACATAAATTCAGAAACTAGGTTTATAAGGTGTCTTGACTGAAAATTTTGTGGTTTTGTTTTTTTTGTTTGAGCATATTTATTTTTCCTGGTAAAATAATATGTGATTTTTTATTAACATGTCCCCCAAATAGAGTAATGGTTGATTTTTTTTTGTTTGATTACTAGTTTGTTACACATTTTTTTCTATTTCTACATGTTGTATTTTTACTTTTATATATTTAAAAGAAAAATAGTTTAACTGCAAGGTTTATTTGAGAACTAAACTTTTCATTACTTAATCACAGACATGGAAAGCATGTCATGTTGTAGAGACAATTTGTTGTTGTTGTTGTTTAGAATAGGTAGATAAGATGCAGTGAAACGATAGTACCCTGGAAAAGAAACAAGAAACTTAGGAAAACACAATCCAAGAGAACGAGTAATTCAGACAAATTGCTGTACACTTCAGGAAGAATAGGTGAGAAAAAGACAAAGGAAAATCTTGACGCAAATATCATCATTCAACTCAGGAAGATCAGTGTGGTAGAACTCTGTGGAAACTGAAGCAATATGGCACAGATTGGTAGAGGGGAGGCTTTTCTTTCTAAAAGCCCATGAAGAAGGAAAATAGAGCTAAAATGAGCTGTAGTTGGGGGAATTTTTGTTTCACTGCATCCCATGGCATGTTGGCTTTATGGTCTCCACAGAAAGGAAGTTCTGAAGACGTGGGAGGAATATTTGTGGGGTGGTCTTTGGGGTTGCCTTTCTGGTGGAGGGGAGTGGAGGGAGAGAACTTGTGTGGAAAACCTGGACTCCGAGGAGAACATTGCATGAACAGGAGTGGGTGCAAATATTGAGTAAGAGAGTGTCTAGAAATAGGTGACAGCATATATTCTCTGAGAACTAGTGTGAAAGGACTTCTGAAAATGACGGTCTCTGGGAGAAAAGGGAAGCAAGGCCAGTGGAGGACAGACAGCTCTCCCCTGGAGGACTGAGAGGTCACTGTCCAGGGAAATGAAAATGAACTGAAACGGGGAACTATTTGTTGTGTAATGATGATAACAACCTGTAAAGTGTATGGGGAAAAATCAAGCAGTCAAATTGTTTTGCAGGCCCAGTGGCAAAGAACAGAGTAAGAGCTTCAAAAATTAATTTCTAAGCATCACCACAATGCTCAATTGGGTGGGTAATAGAAAAAACAGAGATTCTTTAGGAAACCAGCCAGAGTTGTTACATATATTTTTAAAGAGGGTAAACTCTGTCATGCTTTAAGATAGCATATTAATTGTTTAGAAAAATAATGGACTCTCCATGGAGCATCTTATATGGTATGTCTTTCTGTGTCGTTTGGGTGTTGTGTTAATGGAGAGGAAGCCATTCTTGCTGAGGGATAATGATGACCATAATACAACTCCTACCCCACCGCCCCCATGCCTGAGCCAACTGCATTTCATGTCTGAAAAATTCTTCATTAAAAAGGAAAATAAAAGATCCTAACTAATAAACTCATATTTTCCAGGTAACACTCTATATCTGTTTCTTCACCCACTCTTAAAAGATCAATTTAGGGTAGCCATGCATACAGTATTCACTTTCCATGATTGTTTTCATGATTGAAAGTACATGACTTGTAGTGTACTTGGTGCGGAATAGTTAGTTAAGAAATAACAATACTTAACAGTACTTGGTCTTATTTTCTTTTTATGGGAGCATAGAACTGTTGAGATTTTTTTTAATTCCATTTAAAGAAGATTTGGATTGTTTGACCAAGCATTCTGAACTTGAAAAACAACATGAAGTCGGAGTTGGGCTTTAGAAGTAAAACAGGTCTTGGTTTGACTTCTTGAGTTACTAACAGGGTGCCCTTAGCTAGTTATTAAACCTTTGAATTGTACTTGTTTGAAGAGAAATGCTTCTTAAACTACTTTGAGGATAAAATAAGAGAAAGTGAAACTTCTTTTTTAAAGCACCTAATATTGAGTAGACAAAAAAACCAACAAATGTTCATTCATTGCCCTTCTCCACCTACTTTCAATGGAAAGTTATTATAAATTCCTGCACAAAGTGACAGTAGTATATACTTTGGTTTTCTCCACTCATAAAAATCATTTTAGAGTAGCCATACAAAAATGGCTTTAGCAATTTTTAAGACTGATTTTTTTACTATGAATATTTCTCACATGTACTTAAAGTATGCTCAATAGTACAAAGTAGCATAAAAGAACAAAGATGGGAAATTAGATGAGAAACTTGATTTTAAAATAGAACTATATTTATTCCCACCTCCCGCTTTACAAATCCAGAAAAATGGGTAACAAAAACCAATCTCAATTTCTATGAAATCAAGCAATCTTTCATTTGGAGCAACAACTTATAAAGATTAGAAAAGACATAGAAGTAAGATGAAATCTAGATGAATTCATTCCTCAGGCTCCCACAACAAATTGCCACTTTTGAGGCCTTACAGCAATGAAATGCTGTCACAATTTTAGAGACATGCAGATGTTAATAAGGTTGGTTTCTTTCTGGAGCTTCTAAAGGAAAATCTGCCTTCTCTCCCCGGTCTTCCTGTGACTTCTGGCACTTCCGATGTGCCTTTGCTTACAGCTGCCTCACTCTATTACCCAACTCCATTCTGTCATGGGAACTCCCTTCACATGGCTTCTTAGAGCACTGATCATTTGGTATGACTCACTGTAATCTAAACCCTCTTAACTATTTTTGCAAAAAAATTGAATTTTCACCTAAGTACGCATTCACAGGAACCAGGGATTACAACTTCCTATGGGTTTGGTGGGGGGGGTGTAGTATGGGAGACTCAGGGCTATCCACAAGAACAGTTGACACTGATGGGGGAAAAAACTTGTTTACTCTTCACACAAGTACACATGAGCTCTGACATTGGAGGTGCCTGGAATCACTGCAGGAGGAATGCAGTTATAAAACTGAAAGGGGGAAGAAGGGGGAGGGGGCTACAGGGTGGGGGAAGTAGTTCAGCATCCATTGAGGCATTTGCAAAGCAAAACTAGCTTTCCATCACTGCACAAGAACATGAATAATCTATATTGATTGAATCCTTAGAAACCAAGGGGATGGAATAAAACTTGCATTTGAAACTTTGGTTTTACTTTGCACCCTGTGACATTCTCAGACAACAGGTGACAGTGATTGGGAATTGCTCCATGGGTGATATGGGAGCATGCAGTTCCAGGAATCAAACTTGAGCCTCCTACATGTAAACAACAAGCACTAGCCCTTGGAGCTAGTACCCCAGCCCCCATACTGAGTCATTTACTCTATATTATAATCATTGTCTCTTCACAATAAGTCTTCCTCTATTTCAGTGGCCTCGTGAATAGCAGTTAAGTAGCTTGAGTATGCAGGGAATGATGGTAGGACTACCTTTTATGTAGTCTGTATAAGGAGAACAATATTTTCCTACTTTAAAAGAGTCTATACATCTCCTGAAGTAAGCATTGATGTGCATTAAGAAAGTTGCATGTCCCATTGATTCCCAAGTAAATTAGAAATTATTCGTGTTAGCCATGGTGTTCGTTATTGTGATGTGACAGCATTTGACTTAAATAGCTCCACCATTTATTAGCACTGATATTAGAATAAATGGTAATGATCATTAAGTGGAATGTACATTATCATTTAACTAATCATGCTTGCAATCTCCTTCCATTAGTCAAACCTCTCTGGGTTAATTAGTCAGAGGAGCTGTCTAATCCCAATTTCTAGAGGAATAATGAAATAAAGGAACATTGAAATATACTCAAGAAAACAATAGTTCACCATCACTTACCTCACATATCGATTTTTTTTGCACTCACCTAGTCCATTCTAACAGTCTTAAAGTTTTTTTTTTAATTTTGAAATATAGGCACATTAAGTTATGTACATATTTTCCCTATGAAAGCACTCAGACACAGCAAACTGTCAATATGATATGCAAACAAAACCTAAATTCTCACTCACCAATATACTTATATTGAAAGATGAACCAATGAATATTGTATTGATTTAGTATTAAAATGTTAACAACATCTTGTAATTTATTTCTGACAAGAACTAATAAATAATAAAATCTATTGAATTCAAGCTCTTACTATAAGACACAACAAAGAAAGTGGTATTAGCAGTCATTATATTTCATGTTAGTATATCTTGCCTGAATAATTCAATTTTGAGAGATGAGGCCAACACCCAGCAGTTTTCAGGACTTACTCCTAGATCTGTGCTCAGGGGTCACTCCTCGTGGTGTTCAGAGGACCATGTGTGATGCTGGATTGAACCCAAGTCTGCTGCTTGTAAGGGTAGAGCCGTATCCACTGTCCCTCTGTACTACCTTTCCAGTCCTGTAGCCTGTGAAATTCTTAAGCCGACATTTAATAAACCACGTTCAAGGTTTTATTTAATCAAAAATTTATCACTAAATAAAAGGGATGCTTTCCTACCCATTTTTTTTCTTGTCTTCTCTGTCCACAAGGGAGGGAAAAAAATGTTTAAAATTGTGCTCTGCCATGAGGCATAATGATGTTGCTCCTCTGTTTTTTATTTTAAAGACAAATAAATGAAGGGCAGAGTGCAGGAGGATCTAGTGCGGTCTTACAGGGCAAATAAAAACTACTGCTTGGGGGAGTGCCTGACATTTATGCTCTACTTACAGTACTGGACAGTAACCCTCCTCTAATAAGATTCAAAGATTTCATCATTCTTTAACATTGGTCTTTCTCTTTGCCATGAACTCGCTAGAAGCTGGCCACAATCTACTTAGTACCCTTTGTTCTGTTAACTGTATGTGTATTTTTACATATGCATTAATATATACATATATATTTTAGAATGGAATAATGTAAGGAATGTATTATTTTGTAGAAATGTGTTTTTATTAGAAATAGCTACCTTCTACATATGGTATTCTTAAAATTAGAAAAGGGGTGGGAATAATTTTTAAGCATAATTTATTTCTTTTATGTCCTTTGCCCATATGGTTAGTCACGTGTTCATCTTCTAAGCAGATCTTTAATCCTATTTATAATCCCTTTGTAGTTTATCCTAAGATCTTCTTTAACATTCCTACTACTGCCTTTTAAGAAATCTCAAACACTATTTCTACTTTCAAAATCAGGAATAAAAGACTATAAATATACACATTTGCCTCAGCAAAGCCCTCTCTCTCTCTGTTTCACTAAATTACTCAGCACTAGATGTTGTAACTGCACTGGAAAGTTTGTTTTATTCGGATTTGTTTAAACGTGACTTATACCATTTCACTTCTTCCCTCATTTTAAATATAAACATTTTCAAGGAGTCTATATATATATATATATATATGGTTTGATTAATATTACCCAGATGAAGAAAACAATATACTGGAACCTCATAAGCTCCCATTCCTAACCGTCACTTTCCATATTCATATACATAATTTTCACAGCATAAACTGGTTTTACCATGTCCTTCTTACTATGAATATTATTATATTTGTTATATTTATGTTGTATTAGTTCTAATTCCATGTTATACTAGTTATAGTTTATTTTTTTAGTTTATTTTTGTGTTGAGTATTATACTATCAATATACTTTATATGCTATCTGAATATACTTTTTTCTTTTATTGGTGGATATTTTTCTTGTTTCTAGATTTTTGCTCTTACAAATAGTGCTGCCAAGAATTTTCTCATAGGCTTTTATGGGTTCTATCAGGTATACCTAGGAGTCCAATTGCTGTTTCATTGGATATTCATGTATTCAAATTTAGTAAATTCTGCTCAACAGTTTTAAAAAATGATTTACCGGTTTATATTTTATGTCAGCAGTGTGTGAGCACTTCATTTTTACAATTCTGGTGTTATATCTCATTGTGGTGGTTTTTGATTTGCATGTCTTTTATAAATAATGAGTACTTTTCATATGCGTATTGGCTTTTTGGATTCCTGTTGTGTAAAGTGCCTGTTCTAGAATTTTCCTTGTTTTTTTTTTTATCCTTTTGGCTCACCAGTGTTATTCATATTGAGAATAAATACATTTTGACACAATTTAGAATTCCATCATAACACCATGCCTAACTGGCCACTAAGGGAAAGACTGACACTTTGCAGTAGTGCGTTCCACATCACTCACATATTCCCGTAGGAGACCTAAGAGTGACAGGCCTGATCTACTTCGACACCAAAAGAGCAAGCACCTTGTACACTCTGCTGTCCTTAACACTTCTGTCAGATTCCCTTGGAAGCCCCATCCCTTGCAGCCATGTGATAATATTTCCAGGGCTTCTGAAAAAACTTCAGAAAATTATTTGTTCTGTTAATGACTTAATGAAAATGTTAATACAGGAGGAAAAGAAAAAATGAATCACCACTTTACTATACCTTGCGATAATGTCTCCCAGCTCTTAATCTGATGAAAATCCCATTGTATCTCAATGTTTACTATTAATCAGGAAATATCACCATTTTTATTAAATTTTGTACCTCACAACCATAAATCAAGAATGAACTCAAGGAAGCAAACTTATAATATATTTAGATTTAATTTTCTGGTAAAATTTGAATGACTTCTTTATAAAATTCTTTTGAACATATAATTTATTACCAGAGAAATCATTCTTCATATTTACTCGAAGCACGTGGTTGATGTGCTTGGTTTAATATGAAAATTTACCCCAAGCACTAAGCACAGTTGATGAGTGTTATCATCAGCTTTATCTAGAATTAAGTGAAGAAGTGTGTTAAGTTCCTCATAAAAGATAACATTGTTTTTTCTTCAAAACAATCATAATCATCAAAGTCAAATGCATTAACATACTAAATAAAAGTTTTAAAACTTGAAAAAGATAAAAAATGAAGCAGAATTTCTTTTCAATTTTTACTTTGATTATATTCTATGGAAGGAAGATAAAGATGTGTTTTACTGACCTTGTATGGGTTTTTAAATTTTTAACTTACCATATTCCTTCCTCTGTTAAAGCATGTTACTAAGTTATTTCTTTATAAGTTATGTTCTAAGCTCTTTTAAAAAATTAAGATACACATTTGATTCACATTTATAATTTAGACCTAATATATGGTAGTTAATAGTCATTTAGTTCTCTATTAGAAGTGGAGTGGAGGCACTCCCAAGCCGTGCACAGGGGGGCTAAGATCTGTTCCTCCAAAAGTTGACTAACCTGGCCAGGAGAATTCAATGCTAGAACCTGGGGTTACACAGAGGCACTCAGGACCCTTGGAGCTACAGGACCTCCATAGTCGCACCCCATAGGCTTAGGGAACCTTCAGGTCCACCCCCAGCAGTTCCAGGATCGGGGGTGGTTTTTGAGCTTTATTATTGATTATAGGGGGTTTTTTACCTTTTAAAATGGGGAAGGGGGGCGGGGCACACCTTGTGGTGGTGCTCAGTGCTTCCATCTGACCCTGTACTCAGGGATCACTCCTGGTAATACTTGGGGTGCCAGGGATTGAATCCATGTCGGTTGCTTGTAAGGCAAGGTCCCTGCCCACTGTACTATCTCTCTGATCCCTTGAGTATACAATATTTTAAAATGCAAAATAAGTATTAAAAAGAACATTTTAACCCATATTTGCGTTGGAGTGATAGCACAGCAGTAGGGCGTTTGTCTTGCACGCTGCCAGCCCGGCAGAGCCGGGTTCAATTCCTCCACCCCTCTCGGAGAGCCCGGCAAGCTACCGAGAGTATCTTGCCTGCACGGCAAAGCCTGGCAAGCTATCCATGACGTATTCAATATGCCAAACACAGTAACAACAAGTATCAAAGTGGAGACATTACTGGGCCCACTTGAGCAAATCAATGAACAATGGGAGGACAGGACAGACAACCCGTATTTAAATACTGTTCCCATTTTGACATTGATCTTTCTAAACTTTTATGTATGTGTTTTAATTCAGCCATTCTATGCTTAAGTGGTTGGGGAACAGTTTTTCTCTAATCTGCCCTGACATATTGCACACCAGGTCTGGGCAGACGTGGGGCAAAGGATGACGGGCACGCAGAGAAATACTCTCCTGGAGCAGCCAGTGGCTGTTTATTGCCAAATACACACATGTTTTATAGAGGGTCTCAGCTTATAAGAAGGTCCAGTCACACAAAATTTAGCATAATTGGCCTATCACCTTTCCTACTTTGCTTTGCCCCAGTCCAATACCAATCAAGGTTAGATGCTGTGGTTAGGATGACCTGCTAAGCGTACATGACAGCTTCTGTGTCTAGGGCTCATATGACTAGGAGATTGAGTGAGGCTCAAGGCCAAACACCCCATGCTGACACCCTGTTCCTGCCAACTTTGCCCAGATACTCCCTCTTGTGAGGCTTCGTTTCTGGGCTGCTTTGCAAGGTCAGGTCTTACCTGTTCCAATGCCCGCCACCATGCTCCATAACATGTAAGTTTTAATTGAGCCATTCTGTGCTTAAGTTGTGTTCTGAGTGTTTTCCTAATCACATCTTTTCTCTGTTAACAATGTTTGAATGCTGTTAATCTAAAAATAGGTTTAACTTATATATTTGGCATGTACAAATCACCTATTTATTGAAGTGATGATAGGGAGACCTGAGGATGAAAGTCAGATGTAGCTCTAAGTCCCAGTGCAAATAACTGGCTAAGAGATAGGTAGATATCACCTTTTTAACTGAATAATGTGCCATTGTTTGTGTGCATCTATATAAAACTTCTACATTTTATACATTTAGGAAATTTCCAAATCTTGGGGCTATTAAAATAATTGAACACAGGAGTGTATGTATTTCTTTCAAATTAGTATTTCATATTCTCTTGATAATGCCTAAGATTATAATTGCTGGATCAGATTACTGTCACTGTTGAAATGTTTAATTTCGTGTATCCTAGTGACATCCTAGGAAAACTACTAGGTGGCTAACAAATGAAGGCAAAGAATAATCCTGTAAGAGAAAATTGATACTATAAGGAAACAAATTTAACTTCTCAGCTAAGAGTAAAATACTGATACAAATTTAGCTGTATTAGTCATCTGGATGGCTAACCAAGAGACTTTATTGAGTCAAACAGAATCATTGATTTAGCAAGTTGTAGTGGCATGAGAACTTGAATTTTTTGTAAATTCTCTTAGGCTGCTTATCCAAGAACCACACTTAGAGAACCACAAATGTAATTAATTTTATTTCTGTTTTGAGTACTTAGAATCATTGATATTAGATTTTTTAAAATAAATAGTTGCTTTCCGTGAGCCATATGCCTCTCTTACCAAACGTATAACACTTATATTATTGTCTTTATAAGGTTCTTCATATAGACCTGAAGGGTATATAAGGTTGTTCATATGTTCCAGAGGTTCTGAATCTTAGCCACATTAGAAACACCTAGAGAATTTTAAATAGCACCAATTTGGAGCCTTCTCAATGTCTTTACTCTTTCAATTGGTCTAGGAGGGGTCCTAGATGGAATATGTAATTTTAAACTTTCCTTCTGATGCCAATGCACAGCCAGAATTATACTGGGAAAAAGGAAAAACAGCACATATAGTTAGCATGGTGTTTTATTCCACAAATGTGCCTAGCCAGTAATTCTCATTTTTTAATGTGATGCATGGTATGCTTTGGGTTCTTAAGTATGTCTTTTTGTTCTTCTCTTAATTGAACTTCATTCTGTTTTTTGATGAGCCATTCTCTAATCTATCAAGTTCATTTTAAATCCTTCTTTCCTTTAAAGTGTTTAACCCCTACCCAACTAAGTATCATCTGCAAGTTTAATGAGGATATTTTCAATTTCCTAATTGAAACTATGCTCATTAAGATTTAATATTTTATCATTTCATTGAAAATTATTTCTGCCACATGGGCAATACTACCTTGACTTTGCCTTGGCCATGTATATTTTCTTCATTATTACTGAACATTTATTTAGTGCTTAGAAATTATGTGCTGTTGAATTTAAGTTGTTGAAAATAAGTGCTGATTCTCACTGTAGGTAGTTTTAATTCTAAAGAGACTCTGCAATATGTGCCACAGGAACAACACATATGTAGGCATTTTTGTGAAAAAAATGAACATAACTGGGTTCAAAGGTCAGGTGGAGGTATTATTTCAGTTATGGCTGTGCACAGTTAGAGACTGTATTGGCAATTTATTACTAGCACAGTAGTCCTAAACATGTAACTCCTATTGGTCCTTGTGCTTCAGTTTTGTAATTCATAAAATGGGACCTTAATCGTCCCTGCTTTGGTTTGCTGTAAGGGTCAAAGTCACAAAATCATGAACAGTTGTCAACAGAACCTAATATAGCAGCTGTTAAAAGGGAAATGTTTAAGAGTTGAGTGAGTACAGGTACTGAATATCATGCATATCCTTTCAACAACTTTTAACACTAAGTTCTTATCCAACATAATCATTTCCAACTATTATTGTCATACTGGTCCCTTCTCTATCTTACCTACCCTCCACCCCTC
>JAOXYA010000041.1:31924767-31941865 GCA_028565675.1 Sorex palustris | reverse complement strand
CTGAAGGCGCCATGAGGCTGCTGATGCACTCGCCTCACAGGTACAGATTGACCTGCTGGCGGCACCATACCCCCTGATAATTTGACTATCTTGATGAAAGTTCCTTCAAAACCCATTTTGGTGAGAGTTTTCATCATAAATGTGTGCTGAATCTTGTCAAAAGCCTTCTTTGCATCAAATGATATAATCATATAGTTTTTTATCGTTACTTTTGTTGATATGATGGATTATGTTGATTGATTTCTGAATGTTAAACCATCCTTGTATCCGTGGGAGGAATCCCACTAGGTCGTGGTGCATGATCTTTTTGATGAGTTGTTGGAGTCTATTTGCTAATATTTTGTTGAAGATCTTTGCATCCATGATTATCAGGGAATATTGACCTATACTTTCCTTTGCTTGTGGTGTCTTTGTTTGCTTTAGGTATTAGGGATATATATGCCTCATAGAAGTTGTTTGGGAGCGTTCCTGTTTCTTCAATTTCCTTGAAAAGCTTGAGGAGAACTGGCAAAAGGTCTTCTTTGAATGTTTGGAACAATTCACTAGTGAACCTGTCTGAGTCTGGGCTTTTGTTTTTGGGAAGAGTTTTGATTACCGCTTCAATTTCCTTGCTATGAATGGGTCTATTCAGGTATCCCAATTCTTCCTGGTTCAATCATTGGAGATTATAGGAATCCAGGAATTTATCCATTTCTTCTAGGTTCTCTTGTTTTGTGGCATACAGACTCTCAGAGTAGTCGCTGATGATCTTTCAAATTTCATTGGTTTTTGTTGTGATGTCCCCTTTTTCATTTCTGATTCGGTTTATTAGGGTTCTCTCTCTTTCTTTCTCTGTGAGTTTTGCTAGTAGTTTATCAATCTTGTTTATTTTCTCAGAGAACCAGCTCTTGGTTTCATTGATCTTTCGAATTGTTTTTTGGGTTTCCATGTCGTTGATTTCTGTTCTAAGTTTTATTATTTCTTTCCTTCAGCCAATTTTGGGTTCCTTTTGTTCGTCTTTTTCTAAGATCTGAGCTATGTGGTTAGGTTATCTATGTAGGCCCTTTCATATTTCCTTACGAATGCTTGCTAAAACTTTTCCTCTTAGCATGCTTTAGCTGCGTCTCATATTTTCTAGTAGCTCGTGTCTTCATTCTCATTTGTTTCCAGGTACCTTTTGATTTTGTCTTTGACTTCCTTCCTTACCCACTCATTGATCAACATTGAGTTGTTTAATTTCCAGGTGTTTGATTTGATTTTCGATGTCTTGCGTGATTCACTTCTGACTTCAATGCATCGTGGTCAGAAAAGATTGTTGATACTACTTCTATCTTTCTGATTCTATTGAGGTATGTTTTGTGGCCTATCACGTGGTCAATTTTGGAGAATGTTCCTTGTGCACTGAAGAAGAATGTGTTTTCTTTCTTTTGGGGGTGTAAATCCCTGTATAGGTCTATTAGCCCTCACTCTTCTGTTTATTCCTTCAAAGTCAATGTTTCCTTGTTGAGTTTTGTTCTTGTTGATCTATCCAGAGGTTATAAGGCAATGTTGAGGTCTCCAACTACCATTGTGTTGCTAGCAATGTCCTCCTTAAAATCTGTTAGCCGTCGTTTTAAGTATTTAGCTGGTACCTCATTAAGTGTGTATATATTTAAGCGCGTGATTTCTTCCTGTTGTACACATCCCTTGGTGAAGAGAAAATATCCTTGGCTGTCTCTTCTAATCTTTTTCAACCTGAAATTAATGTTGTCAGATACTAGTATGGCCTCCCCAGCATTTTTGAGAGAGCTGTTGCTTGCAGGATTGTTTTCCATCCTTTAATTTTGTGTCTGTGTTTGCTCTGATTTTTCAGATTAGTTTCTATAGACAGCAGAATATTGGTTTCAGTTTCTGGATCCATTTTGCCACTCTGTGTCTCTTGATTGGTGCATTTAGGCCAGTGACATTGAGAGAGATTATGGTCATGGGGTTTTGCTATCTTTCTGTAGGGTTTGGTTGTGTTTATAGGTGTTTTCCTTCTTATCTTACAGGAGCCCATTTAATCGTTCTTTTAGATTTGGTTTTGAATCTATGAAGTTCCTGAGCTGTTTTTTATCTACAAAATGGTGTATCGTTCCATCAAGTTTCAGTGAGAGGCTGGATAAAGTATTCTTGGTGAGGCGTTCATTTTATTGAGTTTTTTCACTATATCCCACCATTGTCTTTGGGCTTGGAGGGTTTCGTCTGATAGGTCTTTTGTAAATCTAAGGCGTGCTCCTTTGTATGTGATTTCCTTCTTTGACCTTGCTGCTTGCAGTATTGTGTCTCTATCCACAGCGTCCATCATTCTGACTATGACACGCCTTGCAGTGTTTTTATTAGGGCCTCTTTTAGCTGGCACCCGTCTGGCTCCTTGGATCTGGATGTCTGCATTCTTTAACTCTGAGAACTTTTCAGCAATGATTTCTTTCACTGTGGCTTTTTTATTGGGATTGCCTCACTGCTCTTCTGGTACTCCAATGATTCTAATGCTGTTCCTCTTGGCATCATCCCCTAGATCTCTGATTCGCCTTAGAGCTATTTTGAGGTCTTTTCCCATTGTTTGTTGTTCCCTATGAGATTTCTGTTGCTCATCTTCAAGCTCATCGATCCTGTCTTCAGCTGTAGTCATTCTACAGCTGAAAGCATTCACTGAGTTTTTAATTTCATCTACCAAATCCTTTATTTGTGACATTTCTTTTTTTGTAGCTTTCTTATTTCTGCTCTCATTTCTTTCTTCATTTTCTCTGCTATCTGTTCCACTGTTTCTTTCATTTCTTCCTTTAATTTACTGGATGTCTCTTCCATTGATTCCTTGAATTCCTTGAACATCCTCAGCATTTCCTCACGTAATTCTTTATTGGAGAGTTTATATTTGTGTGTACCCCCTGTTGAGGATTCGGAATTCTCTTCTTCGTCTTCTCCTCATAGTGGAGATTAGCACTGTTTCATATTTGTGGGTACCTCCTATTGAGGATTCGGGACTCTTTTCTTTGTCTTCTCCTCATAGTGGAGATTTGCACTGTTTCTTCATGATGTTTTGGTTGTATAGAAGTAAAACCTTGAAGTTCACTAGCACTGTTCCCTCTTATTGTGGAAATGTACTCTGACTAAGGTTGATCGATGGTGGTCAATCTTCTCCCCTTCTAAATATGTCCTTCCTCTAAGACATTATTCTGTGGTTTATGATAGGCAATGAGTGAAGTGTTGGAGGAGGTGCTCTTTTATATTGGGCTTGTACAGCTTCTGGGGTACACTGGTTTTTTGTTGGAATGGGAGTAGGCCGGTGGATTATTGTCCTATTGTGTTTGAGGCAGCCAGGATGTTTTCCACAGAATTAGGTGATGAAGGTTGGGATGTGAGTCAAGAGTGCTAGGAGTGGGAAGTATAACTGCGGCAGTGTGAACAGCCGCCTGCCACACAGAAGGCCACTCCCACTTTTGAAGAGGCCATGCCCCCTACATTGGAGGCCATGTCCCCAGTCAGTCCAGATGCTAGTCCATAGACCTGTTGGAGGGAGCAGCAACTAGTTGCGCTGGTACTAGCTGCAGAAGTGGAGGCAGGTGCCCCAGGCCAGGTCCCTTGATAGGTGGCATTCAGGGTCACGGGTTTAGGTGGGGAGGGGGTGCCAAGCAGGTACAGACCTAGGGGGGGTGTCGACTAGTTGCATTGGTGCTCACTGCGAAATGGAGATAGGTGCCCCAGGTTGGGTCCCGGTGGCAGGTGGCATTCAGGAGCATGGGTTTAGGTGGGGGAGGGGGCACCAATCAGGTACAGACCTTTGGGGGGGGAGCTACTAGTTGAGCTGACGCTCACTGCAGAAGTGGAGGCAGGTGTCCCAGGCTGGGATCCTGGCCGTGGCTGGCATTCAGGGGCACCTCTCTGGTAATTTTCAACGTAAAAATTATTCCAGTTGAAGGATTGTCTTTGGAGTGAGGTTTCATTGAAGCAAAAGAGAGTTACCTGACTACTGGCTAAATACTCTTTTGTTCCCTCAAGGGAAGACCCCACACCAAGATATTCCTCAGGTGTCATTCCTTTGACAAGGTTGAGTATATGATCCGTACTGTTTTTCACTTAGAAATATTTTTGTCACATTCTTTTTTCTGGACTTTGAAATACAATTCTCATGGATGCAATCAAATCCGAAAGAGTCTGTGTATGTGATTTCTAATTATTCTTTTACAAGTGTTTTCCACTTCAGAGCCCTTCTTACCCCGATGAGTATAGTAACACAGAATTTTAAACGAGCAAATTCAGTATTGGGAGTTTCACTGTACTAATTCTAAAGAGAAAATAAGCATGCCACAATGTCTAATTCCCCCCTGAGAGTATTGGTGAAAGTCAGACACATAAAAATTGAGATCCTTCTTATAAGGATATTTCATCCAGGCCCTCCTTACTTCCGGAAGACAGCATCACTTGCAATGGGACCAAATACAGGCTTTGGCATTTCACGAGCCCTTTCTGAAGGAAGAAGAGACAGCTCAACTCAGCAATGGATTTGTTGCAGACATAAGAAGCCAACAGGGATATGGAGTGTTGCTATTATAGTTATTATATTGCTGTTGTCATTATTATGATCATGTTGAAAATTTACTTAATGGTAATTTTAGCCCCCTAAAAGATAAAAATCTCTGCCCAGAGGCCTCATTGTTGAGCTGGATATTTCCCCAGTAATTCCTTTTCACTGTCCTCTGGTGCCTATTGTGGCTATGTGCCTGTGCTCTGAATAACTTGGTCAGATGAATGTTGATAGATCATGCACACAGAGGAATTGTTTTTCGCATACTGTCTTTGATAACACAGACCATATCCGTCCACCCCTCAGTGAAATATTTATCTACATGATTATGCATATGTGTTCATCCTCTGAAATAATATTTAGGAAACATTATACAATGCCCAGTACTGGAAGACACCTTCTTGTCTCTTCTTTGCCACTCTATGTTGAAGAGCTTAAACACATCTTAAAGACATCCACTCTGTTTATTTCTAGACAGTTCTAATAGAAAGTACCTTCTTTATATTGGTACCTTGGGTATCCCTTTTTTTTCTGTTCAGGTAGCAGAGTTCTTGAACATATAAAGCAAAAAAGATTTCTTCTAGTCTTTGCCCCTGGTTCTATCTTCTTTATTATGCTCCTTAGCATTGGGAAGCTCTTTAATTACTTCTAGTTTTTCTATGGTTGCACTTTGGATCTCCTGATAATCATCTGGAGCTCATTTTCCAGTAAACGGACTGATGCTTAATTGGTTTTGCTAATGTTTAGTGATTTAAAACCAAGAATGATTTATTGTTAAAATTCTGAGAGTCAGTTGGTTGTAGGAATTGCTCTGCTGATTTAACCTGGTTTAAGCCCACATAGGGCTCCACTCATATAGGTAGGTGGGGCTGAAAGAGGAAGCTAACCTTGTCGCTTGTCTGACAGCTCTTGTTGACAGTTGCTTGGAACTTCTTGTTTCTTCTCATTGCTGATGTTTCTTTACCAGACTTTACTGGTTGGTGTTTATAGTTGGTCATCTCCACATAGACTTTCAAGGGAGTTAAAATAAAGTTTGCAAGGGCTCTTATGGTTCATTGTTGAAAATAGCACCATATTCCGGCCACAATCCTGTTGAACGAAGCAAATCACAACGAAAGATTTGGAGCAGGGAGATATTTCTTGATGGGATATGGCATGATGTTTAGTCTACCAACACCCTGTCTGCTAGAACACAAAAAATCGGTATCTTTGATAACTTGAATATTTATTTTCTAAAGTATTTCAGTGATTTTGGAAAATAATTATGACAGAAAAGATGAAAGTAGAATTTTTACCATTATGCACATTGCATTGAATCTCGGTACTGAAGAAACTTAACTATCTGAAGACATCCATTTTTGGCAACTGTTAGGCAATCGTGTATTTCCAGGCTCAAAGGTTTCCTCCATCCTTTTACCAAGTACATAGTTGCTGAAGGGTTTCCATTCAATCTCCACTTCCACAACATTTCCTTATAGGAATCACTGGATCTTTATGAAGGAAGTTTTTTCCCCCCTAGAGTTGCTTTTCTTCCTGATATTAAATGACAGCATTTGGTTAAACCCTATGGAAAGCAGTATGGAGAGTCCTCAACGAAAGTAAAAATAGAACTCCCATATGACCAGACAGTTGCACTTCTTGATGCTTAGCCTTCAAAGAAATGTTAATTTGAAAAGCTATGTGAATATCTATGTTCATTGTAACACTTAGTTTTGTTCACCATATTGCTAACTTGGTGGTTTCAGCCCCAATCTTCCTCACTCACCATCCCTGACCCATTCCTGAAAATACAGATCTTCCAACTCCTTTTACTATATTTTGGAGAAAACCTATCCTCTTTTTAAATTTTTTGGTTTTTTAATTTTATTTATTTTTTATTAATTTTATTGAATAACTATGAGTTAGTTATAAGCTTTCATGTTTGGGTTACAATCACACAATGATTAAACACTCTTCTTAATTTATTGATTAGTATGTGAGGGCTGGAGTGATAGCACAGCAGTAATGCGTTTGCCTTGCGTGCAGCCAGCCCTGCCAACCCAAGTTCAATTCCTCTGCCCCTCTTGGAGAGCCCGGCAAGCTACCAAGAGTATCTCGCCCTCACAGCAAAGTCTGGCAAGCTACCTGTGACGTATTCGATATGCCAAACACAGTAACAAGAAGTCTCAAAATGGAGATGTTACTGAGCCCGCTCAAACAAATCTATGAACAAAAGGAGGACAGTGTTGTTGTGTTGTTAATTTATTGATTAGTATGTGGATTTTTATTAATAGAAATACACCAATTTGTATAATTTATCCCCACATATCTTATACTGTATTAAAGAAAATAGAGAACTGAACACTAATAACCACATTCAAATGAATGTTATTTATCACTCTCTAACAATTGACACATTTGGACAAATTTGTAATTTTGAAAATATTTTTTCTGAAGCAGTTGTCAAGTTTATATCACCTTTGATCATTTATGTAAATTTATATTATCAATATATCAATTCTTACAGTGGATTTTTAAATTTTTATTTAACATTTTTTGCTTGTTTAGGGTCACACCTATGTGCTGAGAACTGACTTCTAACTCTTCACTCTGTGATCATTTCTGATAGGGCTCAAGGGGATCATACTTGGTGCTAAGAATCAAACCTGTATTGGTTGTGTGCAAGACAAATGCCCTACTCACTGCTCTATTTCTCTGTCCAGTTTATAGTTTTTTTTTAACCAACTACTTTTTATATATTTTTTCTGCATCAGGAATGTCCCCTGTGAATTTAAAAAGTGACAACCACACACATGGATAAAGGTCAAACTATGCCAGATTGGCTGCTTGTATTTTTTTAATAAGCAAGGTGAATTTACATCCTTGTATTAGGTGGCTGCAAGAATAGCATTTACCACTATTTCAGAACTTGAATTTATATAAAGGAATTAACCAGTGCCTGCCATCAGTCCTGGTGTATTTACTGATTCGTTACCGATTCAAGATTGGGTTCTCATAGCAGCTTGCATTAAAGGAAGAGTGGCAGAATATATATTTTAAAGACAGAAAACTAGTCTGTTGTTCACATTCTGTGGGTGTGATTGACTCCACACTGCATATTTTTAAGATTTAATTTTAACCTGTATCTTTCTATTTTCTTTTACTTGTCCTTAATAATTATTTTAAATACATTTCTTGGCCATTTCACCTTCAATACACTGCTACTAATGACAGCAACATTTTGTCTTCAAATTCATTGCTGTCTACAAAATTTCAATAGTGGCATGTTAGCAATTTCTTCACAAACCCAACTTAAATAAAAAAAGATCTGACTTTATTCATGATACTATTTATTTTGATGCCTTCTTAGACAGTAACTATTCTATAATTATGATGATTTTGTGATATTCTTCCATTATTTCCATGTGTTATTTCTTTGAGTGAAGGTATTTTTACAAATCATGATAAATATAAGCAATGGTAATTATAATACTTGTGCATAATGATGGATATAAGGTTATGTTGTGCTTTTATACATCACTAGTATTGTTACAGTGAATTATAATCAGAAGAGTGATGCAAGAATGTTCTGACTCTTTTAATTGATTAAGTAAATTCTAGTTAAATAATATATATAATAAAGCAACATTAAATTTGACAATAAAAAAGCATATTGTGGGCTGGAGAGATGGCACAGCGGGTAGGGCGTTTGCCTTGCACGCAGCTGACTCGGGTTCGATTCCCAGCATCCCATATGGTCTCCTGAGCACCACCAGGAGTAACTCCTGAGTGCAGAGCCAGGAGGAACCCCTGAGCATCGCCGGGTGTGACCCAAAAAGCAAAAAAAAAAAAAAAAAGAGTTCCCAGAGAGTGAACTCCACTTCTGCGGGCGCTTCCGTTCTCATTTATAATAATAATAATAATAATAATAATAATAATAATATATCCATCCTGCCCTGGATGGAATTGAGGGCTTCGCACCCACAAGGTACACATCCTCCTCTGACTCACCTCCCCGGCTCTCTCATCGTATTTTTATTAATTTTCATGGATTTTTCATTGGTTTTGGGGCCACCCCAGACTTTACTCAGGGATCACTCCTGGTGGGGTTTGGGGGACCCTGTGGGATACTGGGGATCAAACCTCAGACACAGCCTTCCACCATGCTCCCGCTGGCCCTTTTATTTTATTTTTATTTATTTATATTTTTTATAGTGTGCTGCAGGTTGACTTTAGGTTGACCTTGCGAGTGGTAGCACAGCGGGTAGGGCATTTGCCTTGCATGTGAACAACCCGGGCTGACCCTGGTTTGATTCCTCCGCCCCTCTCGGAGAGCCCGACAAGCTACCGAGAGTATCCCGCCCTCACGGCAAAGCCTGGCGAGCTCCCCGTGGCGTATTCGATATGCCAGACACAGCAACAACAAGTCTCACAATGGAGACGTTACTGGTGCCCACTCGAGCAAATCAATGAACAAAATGGGAGGACAGTGACAGTGATTTGTATTTTTTACTTTATAAGGTAGCACTGTAGTACTGTCTTCCCGTTGTTCATCGATTTGCTCGAGTGGGCCCAGTAACATCTCCGTTGTGAGACTTGTTGTTACTGTGTTTGGCACATCGAATACGTCACGGGAAGCTTGCCAGGCTTTGCTGTGTGGGTGGGATACTCTCGGTAGCTTGCCGGGCTCTCTTGAGAGGGGAGGAAGAATCGAACCCAGGTCAGCCGGGTCAGCTGAGTGCAAGGCAAACACCCTCCCTGCTTTGCTATGGCTCTGTCTCCGGCCTCTTTCAGAGGGAGGCAGTGAGCACTGACTGTCATAAGAACCACAGACAGTTGACATGTCTGTCTGGTGTTTCCAAGAAGATAGAGTTTGCTGCTAGCTGTCCAGCCCCTGCAGACGGCAGCATGGCGGCTTCTCATGGAATTCCGAGTCGAGTCCCCACACAACCCATGATTCCATTTCTTGGCACCTGCCCCAAGGGTCCGAAAACCCTGTTGGAAAAGGCAGCAGCCTGCCTGCCAGGGCAGCACTGCCCACAGTAGCCACACTCTGGAGACCACCCCGGGGGTCAGAGGCGGATGAGCAGATCCAGGAAGGTGGAATCTGGCAGGGGAGCACAGCTGGTCCCCAGGACGAGGCCGGGCAGCGTGGCACTGGGCGGAAGGAGAGGGCAGGTCTAGAAGGTTCTCCCGGGTGGGCATGGCACTGAGGAAGACAAGAACAAATGGCCAGAGGCTGGAGCTATAGCACAGCCGAGAGGGCATTTGCCTTGCACGCAGCCAATCAGGGTTCGATTCCCAGCATCCCATAGGGTCCCCTGAGCACCGCCAGGAGTCATTCCTGAGTGCAGAGCCAGGAGGAACCCCTGAGCATCGCCAGGTGAGACCCAAACAAACAAACAAACAAACAAAAAAACCCCCCAAATAAATAAATAAATAAACCTCTCCATACAGCACTTTATTTCGATCACAAACTTGGGGACCTTCAAT
Source organism: Sorex palustris (assembly GCA_028565675.1). Classification (NCBI taxonomy): domain Eukaryota; kingdom Metazoa; phylum Chordata; class Mammalia; order Eulipotyphla; family Soricidae; genus Sorex; species Sorex palustris. Next base: position 31,931,871 of record JAOXYA010000041.1, on the reverse strand, counting down.
GCTACAAACTGTCCTGGCTCTGTGCCGGGGCTCCCTCCTGGTGGACTGGACCTGCGTCTGCCGGTGCAAAGCTTGCATTCAGTCTCTGAAAGTCTCCTCCTGGCCCCGTGACAAAGAAGAAAACAAGTCCCTCCCGCCCCGTTCCTCCGCGTTCCCCCGCGAGGGGGTCCCGCCTCCTGCCTTCCTATCTGGCCATCTACAATCACGGCTTTGAGGACCCGCATGCTTTGGGCTTTGGAAATTTGGCTCCTCTCCCCATCCTCCCACTGAGGCTTGTTCTCCAGAAGGTCATTCAGCCTCTTGTTTTGCCCAGGCAGTGACCTTTCTCTCTCTGTCCTAATTCCGCAGGCTCCGGCGTCTGACTTCGTTTATTGTCGGGATCTCCAGACCCCCAGTCCTGCCGCACGCTTCCGGGCACCTGTTTGCCTCTCTCAACCTTCCGTGCCATCTGTCCCCGCTGGCAATTTCTCATTTTCTTGCCCACTCGTGTGTCTTCAGTGATGACAGCTAGGAGGAACACTCCAAGTTTCTCTCCGGTCCTTCCCCCCCTCCACCCCTTTCCTTTTTTTGCTTCATCGGGTGGTTTTTGGGCGACTTCTGGCTTGGTGATTAGGGCATCAAACAGGCCCGGGTTTGGTTTTTTTGTTTTTTGTTTTTGTTTTTGTTTGCTTTTTTGGGTCACACTCGGCGATGCTCAGGGATTACTCCTGGCGGTGCTCAGGGGACCATATGGGATGCTGGGAATTGAACCCCGGTCGGCCGTGTGCAAGGCAAACGCCCTATCCGCTGTGCTATTGCTCCAGCACCCCCCCCTTCTTCTTTTTTTTTCAGGCCCGGTTTGAACTGTTTCTTTTCTCTCCCCACCTTCTCGTTTCACGGCTTCTTTGGTTTTTGGTCCTTGTCTTTCTCCTTTACCTTCTTGGAGGTGGGAGTTTGGGTCACATCCAGAGGTGTTCCGGGGGCCACGTGGTGCCTGACATTGATGGCAGACCCTCTGCAAGCCTAGCACGCTTTCAGCCCTTGGGATTCTTTCTCTGGTCCTCATGCTGGCATCTTTCTTATTTTGGAAGGGGTTTGGGAGCCACAGCCGATGGTGCTCAGGGCTTACTCCTGGGTCTGTGCTCAGAGGTCACTCCTGGAGGAGTTTGGGGGATCACGCGTGGTGCTAGGGATCGACCTGCCTGGGGTCGGCCACATGGAAGGCAAACCCTTGGCCTCTCTACTCTCTTCTGCATGAGTCTTTGTCCTTCGACTGGTTTTTCTGTTCCCATTTCCACCTAGTTTGTTCCAGCATCTGTCCCAGCTCCAAGAAGGCACCTTCCTGCTTAAGACATTCCACGGCTTTTCTATTTGTAGTGGGATTAAACACAAACCCACAACGTGGCACCCAAAACCTTCACAAACAGGCAGGACGTCAGGCCAGAGCCTACGCTTTTTTTTTCCTTTTTGGGTCACACCCGGCGATGCTCAGGGGTTACTCCTGGCTCTGCACTCAGGAGTTACTCCTGGCGGTGCTCAGGGGACCATAGGGGATGCTGGGAATCAAACCCAGGGCAACTGCGTGCAAAGCAAACGCCCTACCCTCTGTGCTATCTCTCCAGCCCCCGTAAGTATTTGTTTTAACCAAGTGAATTTTTCATGCCTTTGTGGTGACTTATAAATTATAGAAGTGTTTTTGGCTAAATATGGTAAAATGAGTGATTAAACAAATAAAGATGGGGAATAAGGTTTAAAATTTTTTGACATCATTACTAACCCATTTTTAGCTTTACTATTTAGCCTTCAAATAGTATCAAACTAACTTGAGATAACAGTACTGAAAATTTGCATTTTTATTTTTAGACCACACAGTGGTCTACACAATGCTCAGGACTTACTCGGATCTGTGCTCAGGGATCCCTCCTGGTAAGCTTGGGGTAGCATATGGGGTACCAGGGATCGATCCTGGGTCAGCTGCTTGCAAAGCAAGCACCCTACTTGCTGTGCTACCATGCCAGCCTCAACACCGAAATTTTTTTATAAAGATATTCAATTCAAAATAGTAGTAAGAGCACTCATGGAAGTGCAGGCTTTAGACTGGTGCTATTCTGTATAGCAATTTGGCTAACGGCAAGTCTGATTGAAACATACTACGAAAGTATAAAACACAAACTTGATTTTGAAGACAAAAATAAAAGTTAAAGATTTTCTTATTTTTAAAACAGAAGCAAATGGCCTTAAGGGAGGAGGTGCCAAGAGGAAGTACTGCATGTAAGGCATTTGCCTTGCACTTGGCCAACCTGAGTTCCATCCCCAGTACTCCATAAGGTCCCCCAGGCTCTGCCAGGAATAAACTCTGAGAACATCTGGGGTGTCCCCAAAGGAAGAGGGAAAAAAGAAAGAAATGGTATTTAGTTAAGTAAAACACATTCTTAAAATTAATTTCACCTGATTTTTCTAATATTAAATGTGACTTCTTTCTAGAACATTAAGTCGCCTACATAGCCCAGTTTTCAGACTCAATCAGTTTTTATCAAACACTGCTGGTTTAGACTCAAGATGAGAAAGAACAAAACTACACAGTAGTCAAAAAACATATGTCCTCAGTTTAATTGTGTCTCAGGTTAAGTTATTCCAAAGTGTTTTCTTTGGAAACAATTCATATAGAATGCTAAGTCAACTGGACAATAAAATTATTCCATGCTTAGATTCAGTCACTCAAGAAAAACACTATAAAAACACTATTAAGAGCCAGACACTGTTAGGTACTTGTGGGAATAGATGCTCATGAATAAAAATAAAGAACCCTGACTTTATGGAGCTTCTATCACGGAAGTGGTCAAAGTTAGATTAAGTTTGTTTTTCTAACTACTTAAACGTGTAACTATCTTAGGTAGAGCTAATGTGATGTATACTTAGTGACAGGTTGGGAAGAAGTAAAGGAGCATTTAAGTCTACAGTTTAAACAAATTATATTTCATTTGGTATGGTCTTCAGCACAGATGTATCCCAGAATTAGTTACCTGACGAATAGAATGTATCGTTTAAGCAGATTCTTCTTGAACTAATGTTGAAAATCAGCCTCAAGCATTAAGTCTACATGGGGGAAAAAAAATGTGGTGGGGGAGAGGCAAATTGTACCTTTCTGTGGTTGCAGTGCTTGCTGTACCATTGAACCATTTTCTCTTCGAATGATCAGGCTTGTGACTGAAAGCCCTTACTTCAAAGCATCTATTTTCTGACCTAGCTATCCCCAATCCAGAATCTCTCATTACCACAAACTATTTAAGATCCCACTGTAAGAAACAAAGATACTTTCCTCCCTCTGGAAATTCCAAGAATTTAGCAGTACTCATAGGAAACTGAATAAAGACCAACCAAATTCTTGATTGCAACATTCTAAAATGTTGCCGATGAAGAGAAGGCAAAGCATGAAACAGTGCCACTGAGTTTAGAAATGCTGAGTCTTTTTATTATCTTGCAGAGAGCAGTTTCAGTAGAAAGGATGGGTGAAATTCAAATCTGAATTAAAGAACTGACTGAAGGAAGAGAGTTAACAAATAGAGGAAACCAGTCAATGGAAAGGAATATATTACAACTCAGAAAGATATGCAGTAGAACAAAAGGGTTTCCATTAATATTTTCTTTAGGAGAAAGTCTTAACTTCTCCTATATGTTCTGCTCAGGAGCCTGCGTCATCTCCAATTTCTTCTAGCACTATGAACAATTATGGAGACACAGCATAAGAAACTGCAATTGGCAGTGATGTCTTTAAATTTCTATTTTGGAGAACAAGAGAATGTGGAATTCTGCATATGAGTGTGTATACCACCCCAGAGTTATAGTTTAATTGTCAATTATCTCATCTATTCAGAGATTTTTTTTTAATCATCCTCTCCTTTGTCTATTTTGTTTAAATTGGGGAAGTAATTGTTTTTGGTTTTTAGGTAATTGCTTTCAATGAGAATTTCTTGGCACTCCAAAAATATTTTAACTAAATACCAAATGGCCTTTAGTTCTTTTTTTAAATCATTTTAATTCATTTTTCAATATAAACATTAAAATAAGGAGCAAAATGAAACCAAGGGAAGACAATTATTTATAACATCAGTACATCAACAGTAAGGAAAACCACAGGGATATGGGCTGCTAGCGGCCAGTACTAACTTCAGTTATTGCATAGATTAAAAACATATATTTGTCACACGCTTTACTATCATGTACACCCAATAGTACTTTAAAAATCATATTTATGGATCATCATTTCTCTCACCAAAGTCAAGTTATTGCTGGGGTGAAACAAATAGCTACTTAGTAGGTCAGAGTATTAGATAAGAGCAAAATGTAAAGAATGGTAAGGTGAACATCTATTCAGCAAGACCGAATAGATGCCGTCAATTTAGGGCTACAGAGCTCTATATTCTTCCCTCTGTCAAACCTGCCACCAGCTCACAGTGACCACAATAGACAGGAGCTCAATTTTATGTTTCATCTGAGAGTTGGTACTTCTAAGAAGCCAGAGCCCATTAGAACCACAATGTGATGGAGGATCAATACTGACTTACAGGGAATAATGCCTCTTTCTGAACCATAACTGGTATTTCCTGTAGCAGAGAGGGTTTTCCCTATGGGACATCAGCCAAGGCCCTTGCCTTCTTAGCTCAAGAATCAAAAACAACTGTTGACTGAACTATCTCTCCGCCTAGATACCAACTTGTATATATTTATATTTACCTTCTTGTCAACTTTTCTGGTTTGCTGCATAGGATTGTTTTTTTTTTTTGTACTTAAGAAACTAGGGAAATGCTGGATCAAGATGGTTTATAGTGTTTTTTTTTTCATTTTTTCAGCCTTCCAAATCTATAGTCTTACCAAAGGTCATATGTAACATTGAACACTGACATAGTTTTGGAGTTTTTATTCTCATTTTTAAGTCCAGAGGGTTTTCTGTATTTAAGAATCATTCTATTTTTCGTCAGTTTTCAGTTTCTGGCAAGAAGGAAAACAGCTGTGGTGGGACCCCAGAATCAGCCCTTATAGTAAGAATCAGGGGCTGGAGTGACAGTACAGCAGGTAGGGAATTTACCTCCCATGCCACCAGGATCAATTCCCAGCGTCCCATATGGTTCCCTGAGCACCGCCAGGAGTAATTCCTGAGTGCAGAGCCAGGAGTAACCCCTGTGCATTGCCAGGTGTGACCCAAAAAGAAAAAAAGTCGTATGAGGAAGTCAAGATTAAACTGTTATTATAAAATAATAAGAATAGTTTTCACCGGACATAAAAGTTGTGAGAAAATGCCAAAGGTCCGGAATCTGTTCTTTCTTCATTTTTAAGTCTTACAAAAAATAGTATGGCTTTTATTTAAAATCTTTTTTAATTTTTATTTTCCAAAGGGCTGGAGCGATAGCACAGCAGGTAGGGTATTTACCTTGCACACGGCCAACCCGGGTTCGATTCCTCCATCCCTCTCAGAGAGCCTGGCAAGCTACCAAGAGTATCCTGCCTGCACGGCAGAGCCTGGTAAACTCCCCGTCGCATATTCAGTATGCCAAAAACAGTAAGAAGTCTCACAGTGGAGACCTTGCTGGTGCCCTGCTCAAGCAAATTGATGAACAATGGGAGGATAATGTTATAGTGCATGAGGAATTAAATTGAAATAACTTGGGGAGGGGGTTATATTTTTTGTCTTAAAGGACAGTAGCATTTATTATGATCCTTTTTTTCCCATGGAAGCATAAATATAAGATGTGTAAATTCAATTCCCTAGCTGTCCTGATCTAAGAATAGCCATGGGTCCTTGCGTGTCTGCGCTGCAGTCACCAGTGACCCTGGATATTGGCAGTTTTCCTAGAAGTTACTTCTTTTATGTCAATTGTAACATTTGAGAGTGAGGAAAAACAGATTTAAATTTGATTTATAAGATAGCAGAAGCTCTCTCTCCCTGGAGAAGCAAGCAATCATCCTACATGGCCTTAATATTTTTAGTTTCATTTTAAATATGCCTAGTAGTAGGAGTTTGAGTTAATGGGGAATAGAAAGTGCTTCTATTTTTATTGACACCTCAGCCTCATCTTTCATTGAAAAACTCTATGTACGAGAGCTCATATTTAGAGGTTTATGAAATTCCCTATGAAAAGGATGAGCCCATTGGCCTTATTCAATTTATTTCATGCCTCTGAACACTGATGTAGAGGGTCCTCCAAGTTCCAGGGTTTTTCAGCACCCCGATGTTTGAAGTGAACCACTTAGAAACGAATTGCTTGTTTCAAGGGCATTAAGTGTGTGGTTCTCCTGGTCAGCCCACATGAAATCACCAATGGCAGAATTTTAAAATAATAGTATGACAAAAGGGAACGAACTTTGGACCAGCACCATAGCAGTATTTCTGTATAAAAGTGGACTTTCAATTTAGGAGCTTCTTCTACCTGTAATCATCCTTTCTATGGTTATGATAGGTAGTAGAGAATTCTCTAACCCATCTTTCTTCATGGGCTCCTTCAAGGTGAGTCCCTCATTTCTACCATTTATGTCGTCAGTGGTTCTGGCCAGGAGGAGCTGCTGCTGAGGCAATTCAAGGACTGAAGACTTCTCAACTAGGAATTTCTAGCAGAGCTTTACGTTTTTATCAGGGTATTTTCCTTCTAATTTTCATTGTAAGTTCTCTGATTTACAGTACTTTTAAAAGAGTTTGTGTTAGCATATAATGTTAGCATCCCTTCACCAGTGGTAGAAGACCCTTACTCTGTTTCTTTGTATTCTACAAATGAGAGACATCATTCTGCATTTGTCCCTGTCCCTTGGGTTTTATGATACCCTGCAATTTCATCCACAGATCAGTTATTGAATATTTCTTATAAGCATCTTTTTACTATGGCTGAGTAATATCCATTGTACGTGTATACCACAATTTCTTCGTTCATTCACCTGTTCTTGGGTAAGTTCCAAATCTTGGCTACTGTGAATAGCTTATAACATCATTCTTTAAAAAACTCTCATGCACTTTATTTTGGCGGGGGGGGGGGTGCATACCCAGTGGTGCTCAGGTCATAATCCTCCTTAGCATTCGGGGATCACATAGCATGCCAGGGACCAACCCAGGTTGACTGCATGCAAGGCAGCTGTACT
>JAOXYA010000041.1:31895846-31906153 GCA_028565675.1 Sorex palustris | reverse complement strand
AAGCCTGGCAAGCTCCCCGTGATGTATTCGATATGCCAAACACAGTAACAAGTCTCACAATGTTACTGGGCCCGCTCAAGCAAATCAATGAATAATGGGAAGACCGTGACCGTGATATATTTGCAGTAAATTTTTTGTTCCTCTTATAAACAAAACACAATTCAATGTCATTCTTTTGTTTTAAAATGCTATAATTTCTCAGACTTTCTAATGCCAAAGACAGAAATATGTAAATTTTATAAAATATTTTCTAATTTTAATTACTGTCATAGCTATTTCTCTTTGAGTGCAGAAGTGTCAAGTAATCACATAAGTTTAAGGTAAGTTTAAATGTGAATATTTGCTGCCACAGTTGGTCAAAATGTCCAGAAGTTGACAGGAGTATAGAATCCTCTGAGATTGGTCAACTTTCCATGCACTACTCCCTCTAGAAATGCTTTTTCTGAATAGATGAGCAGCTTGTCAAACCCTCTGTGTTTTGAAGACTCATGAGATTTCTCTAAGTATGGTATGTACAAGAGATGAGTTCTTCCCAAACCGTTAGCCTTTCTGCAAAATAACAATGTTCATCATTTTTGTTTTTCCCTTGGCTTCCTTTTCTCTTTCTTGTCCTTTATTTCTAAATAGAAGTAAAATACCAAAGCAGCAACCTTGACAAGACTTGTTTTTTGCCAAAACAATCACTCTTATTCATACAGGGACATTTCAGTTATTTTTCAATGCTAACTATAAATAATGAAGAGCACATAATACAAAGAACACATCACCCAAAAATCATAGCACCCACCGACAGTAACATTAGTATTTAAAGAAAAATTTGCCTACATTCTTTCCTATTATTATCTAGTTCACTCTGTGTATCATGATTACCTCTTGGTCAATAAATATACTTATTTATTTATTTTTTGTCATTGTTTATGTGTCGGGCTGGAGAGATAGCGCAGCATGTAGGGCATTTGCCTTGCTCACCGCTCACCCAGCCGACTCGAGTTTGATTCTTCCTCCCCTCTCAGAGAGCCTGGCAAGCTATGGAGAGTATCCCGTTCACAACACAGAGCCTGGCAAGCTCCCCATGACGTATTTGATATACCAAACAGTAACAAGTCTCACAATGGAGACGTAACTGTTCCTATTTGAGCAAATCAATGAACAATGGGAGGACAGTGCTACAGTGCTACAATTTATGTGTCACACTCAGTCTTTACTCAAGGCTTACTACTGGTCCTGTGCTCAGCAATCACTGTTGATAGTTCTCGGGAGACTATGTGGAATCACCTGGATTGAATGCAGATTCGATGCATGCAAGGCAATAAGTTACACACTGTACTATCACTCCAGCCCAATAATTTTTTTTTTACTAAAAATGTAGGCCTTTCAATAAATTTATAAATCCTTCTTCAAGTTTTGAGACAAATCAGAATATGTGACATTTTGGAGAGACAATTATGCTCATGAATTTGGAATGATGTGTTTTGAGAGATTTCTGAATTTCATCATTTGGATGACTCCACTTATTAATAAGACTAAAGACTAATAGTGGCTGAAGTGTATTTCTTATATACATATGGATTTTCCAACCATAACAAGCCATAGAGACAAATAATTGGATGTTTTAAAGAAACTTAAAAAAGCATATCTACCCATTATTATTAATTCCTTTCAGTATAAGTTTTCCATCTGTCCATAGTCTTTATTCCCACTATTTAATCTTTCTGAAGTTAAAAGTTGCTGACATCCTTAGCACACAGATGCCATAGCACATGTATCCATTATCTGATTTGCTTGCAGAAATAGGGGCTTTATTTTGTTATTCATTACACCTTCAGTATCCTATGTAATACCTGATAAAAAGCTCAATAAAATTTACTTCAACTGTTTTGAAAATAATTACTGAACATTCTTTTTTTCAAAAAAGATTCAGGATCCATTACAGAATAATCTTGGTTCATTCTTGGACAACTTTTATCCTTTAAAGTGCAGTTATGTATATAAAACATCAATTAAATGCAGGAACATTCCACAAGCTATTTACATGCCAAATCTCACTGTAAAAAACATTCAGTAGTGTTAAAAACTACATTAACAACTTAGAGGACTGGAGAGGTAGTGTAGCTTCAGGGCACTAACCTTGCACAAGGCTAACACAGGTTCAATTCCCAGCATCCTGTGAGCCCCACCAGGAGTGATCATTGTGCACAGAGCTAGGACTAAACCCTTAACACTGCAGGGTATGGCCCTAAGACCCTCCTCCCCAAGCACACACAAACACACACACAGGCAAACCTATGTGTGTGCATTAAATACAGGGGATTAAAAAAAGCTCAACAGAGTTCCTCCTACCTTGCAGGGATATACAATCCACCAGGGAAGACAAAACAGAATAAAATGCTTAATGTAGGAATCACAGGATTTAAGAGAAGATAATAAAAAGTTAATTTAGCTGATGAGGTGTGGAGAGGTGGGGGGCCACAAGCGCATGCACACATACATACACATGTGGGTGGGATTTTGGGGGTGCAGTATGAAATTAGGTCAGCTTTCCTAGAAGCAACTTAAAATTGAAGTGGAGAAGATGTGCAAAGTAGACAGGTAGAACGTGCCACATGGAAGGACAACATGTGCGAGATGTGATGGACAGAAACCCTATGATATTTCTGAAGGGCAGAAAACAGGTTTGGATTTGAGTGGGAGCTTTCATAGTCTGTCCCTATAACCCACAGATTCATGCAGTTGCCTCCTTGGCAGTGCTGAGGGGCCTCAGAGAGCACCCAGAAATACTCTGACGTCCTCTGAGGGTCTAACAATTTGGCAGTGACATGCTGCGAGGCCTGTCAGTTCTGGCCTGGTAGAGTGTGGTACCCAGACGGACATTGTGGTCCTGGGAGAGAGGGGACAGGATGCCCTGTCAAGGCTGGAGCTTGGAACCCACACTCCAGCTCTTTAAGCTGTTCTTCTAACCCTCCGATATTTTTCTTAGAGAATGGGATTTGTTTTTATATTTGACAAAGCATCATATAAATTTGCGAGCCAATCACAAAAGAAAAAATATCATTCTTGATATCAAACTTCAAATTTTCTTTCTTTTTTTTTGGCTTTTTTTTTTTTTTTGCTTTTTTGGGTCACACCCAGCAATTCTCAGGGCTTACTCCTAGCTCTGCACTCAGGAATTACTCCTTGCAGTGCTTGGGGGACCAGATGGGATGCTGGGGATTGAACCCAGGTTGGCCATGTGCAAGGCAAATGCCCTTCCCGCTGTGCCATCACTCCGGCCTCTGTCTTTCATTTTCATAAAAGCAAAAGAGTAGAGGCTTTAGTTATTAGTTTTATAAGCATCAAGATTTCTATATTGAAAGTATTCCAAGTTATCAAGATTTCTATATTGAAAGTATTCCAAGTTGAACATGTTATTATATTAAGTATTGCAAAAATTAGTCTGCACTAATTTATCTTAGTATTAAAGACAAGTACTATATTTCTTACTAAATTTTAGTACATGCTTCCTTGTGTTTATTTTAGAAAATAATCAGGGAGTTTGAGATTAAGTCTGTCACTCTAATTTTTAACACAACTGGTGCAATATACCATTTCATGGCCTATATCACTATTGGGTGTACATTCTTTGGAAATGAGGAAAAGTAAAATAAATTTCAAAGATAAGCACTTTTGTAAAATTTTTCAGAAAACCTTTTTGTCCTCCTTAGATGCACACTGTTGTAATGCAAGCAAGATTGTATCCACTAGGGAGCTTCCCAAAGATAGTAATTTTCAAACAATAGGACAAAAATGCATAGATCAGCCAACTAATTTATGCCACATCAATTTTACACAGTCAAGAAGCGTAAAATTTTAATATGACCTCACCAAAGTGAAATAAGCCAATTGAAGCTATCAAAACAAGCCTGGCCCTTTCATCAAAGTGAGCTGATGTCACGCCTCCTCCGAGAACATGTACCCGGAAAGGGCAGGGTAGCCATGATTCTAAATGTGTGTCATATCAGATGGCAAAGAGCTACAAAGGACACTCAAAGCCACATTTCTGAGAGTCGAAGTTGATTAATGTGCAGCTTTATTTCACTTCAGGGCTAAAAGTGGGGGAAGGGGTGTAAGCCTGGAGAAGGCCATAAGCACATTTTACAACTGCAAAGGTCACAGAGAAAATGATGGTAGGTAACCTGAAGTTGATAGGGAAGAAAGAGACTCAGAAATGTATGGCAGAGGCTACTGGAATGAGGTCAAAGGAAAAAGTCACAGAAACATGAGCCCTCAGAAAAACCAAGTTCTGGTTCAGAACTTCTTTTTCACCAACTAGAGAAATGATGCAGATCATCCACGAGTGGCTTCTCAGTGACTAGCTTAATGGACCCAGTCCTTGCTATGGTCCAATATCATCACACAGTCCCCTGATCCCACTGCCTTACAATAGTCATCCTGATACTCTCTTCCTCGGTTCTCTATGGCATGGAAATAGCTGTGTTGGGACTTGTGAGAGAGTACAGGGGCTAAGCACCTTGCCTTCCACTAATCCTGGTTCAATTTCTGGCACAGACAGAAATCTCTGGTTCCCTGGCACTTCAAAGAGTGACTCCTGAGCACTGCTGTGTATGTCCCAACCCCCACGTCCAAAGGAAATAGCAGTGTTAAAAAAATTGCCATCATCACTAATGTAAAGCAAAAGCAGAAGAACAAGTTCTAAAGAAATACTCCTTGATTGATAAATACCATGGAAATAGAGTCCTAGGTAAATAAACAGAACAATTTTCAACCTTTGAAATCAACAGAAAAAAAAAAAGAAAGTATTGTTTGCTTCACCCTCTGGCTCAAGCCAGAATCTGATTACTAAGAATTACAACCAATATACAGGTAGAGGTCAACGCCCCACACCTAAAACCTTCTTAATTCACTTAGCTAAGGGCTGTCTGCCTGCCAAAAAACTGAGAGTTTCTTCCTCAGAAAATGGAAAGAGCATAGAAAAGTATATTAACAAGACATTTTCAGAAAATTTAAAGTATCATTACACTATGTGCGTGTGTGTTTGTGTGTATGGGTATATAAAAATAACCTGTCAAAAATTATTCACATCTTTCTTTTCAGCTCAGCATCCCTTTTTTTCACTGTACTTCTCCATGGTGAGCTGGATTATTGGGAAAATTGTAGAAAAGTGCTGCATGATTTTCACTGAGAACAAAGAGTTTAGAAGAAGAGGGGGAAAAGGAGAAAAACATGCAAATGACCAGGGAGGTTTTGGCAGCCACACTATAGTATCCTGATGGAGATGAATGACTGATGAGAAATGGAGGGACATTCTTCTGTGGGCACCATGTCTAAAATTCTAGATTACTCCTTCAGAAAATCTTTTGGAAATATTCATTTCATTTCTGGACACTCTGAAGTCAGATTTGTGGAGTGTGTAAACGGCTTATCTATAGTCAGGTAATATCTGAGACAAACTCAAGAAGAATAATCAAAACAGTGGCTCGTTCTAGAAAAAGAGGCTCCTCTGATATCGCTGCAGCCTATTCCAGAACAGCACACATTCCTTCGTTTTTGTTATAACTGTCGTTTTAAATCTTTTGTTTCCTCTAAATCGAAGGCTTGTTGCTGCTATTTTTTGCACTTGGAAAACTGCAGTTTCAGCTTCCAGATCACATTGCCATCTGTAATTGTAACAAATTGAAGGGTTCTGGTGGAAAACACCACTTGCTTAACTCTGGGCATCTGAGATGTCCCCCACAGAGTGTGCCTCTGTAGCACACTGAGTGAAAAGACGAACCATTTCACACCCAGGAGATCAAATTAACTAATGAGGTAAATCTGACATTCATGGGTGAAACACCACACAGTGTTGAAGGATTCATCTGAATAGAACTTCCTGAAAGTCATTAGAGGGGGAAATATTCATTCTCAGTCCATTATGTGCAACTCTTGAGAACTTGTAACTTTTTTAATCAGAGTAGACAAGATGGTGGGGGAAAAAGCTTCACAAACTCATGGCTCACCATGACAGCTGTTAACTCCTGCGATCCCAATAATCTGGAGAGGCTGGCATGGGGCTGGTGTGGTACAGAGTTCCACAGAATCCCTCAGCACTCACACAGCTGGTGACATTCTGAATATAGCTCTGCAGTTGCCACATGAATGGGGACATGGAGAAAGTGAGGGGCAGGCAACCCAATGGGAAAAAGAAAGCAGGGAAGGGGAAATGTAAAAGATAGGGCAGACCTGAGAATTGCAAGCAAGAGGATGTGTTCAGTTCCAGTGATGAAAACTTAATTACCTCCCTACAAGGAATGCTGCAAACAAGCCTAGTTCTGTGCCCAAAAGGAAGAACAAGAGCAAAACTGACGACAACTACAGACACTTCACCAATGATAACACTAACTTATATGTAAGGGAAAATACTAAGGATAACAAGATGGAAACTTGCAAGTTATAAAGCATAGATTATCTTAAGAAATTTAGTTAGAACCTTAGACATTTATTTGCCTCGTATTCAAGTCTGCTTGGATGCTTTCTAAGAGTTTCTTGTTCCTTTCTCATAGCTCTCAGCTTCTCTTGTTTTTGCTCACACATAAGAAGTACATTATTCTATAGTTTGTGTCTAATATTTCTGATACATAAGCACTGCCAGTTTGTATCTGCTGGTTTTTGCTCTTTTTCTTCTTCTCCTTCTTCTTAATTTTTTCTTTGCTTTTAACTGAGTTCTTTCTCTTTGGAACATTACCTGTGGGTTTGGGTGTGGGGTCGCTTTTATTTTGCGGATGCTCAAAGAGGTTCTGTACTTGATTTTGCTTGTCTTTTAAGTGTCTGCCCTCTTGTAGTTTCTTGAGCTGGCAGTACGTGAGAGTAGACTGCATAGCCCCACAAAGTTTGGCAAAAATGCTGGGTAAGAATTATTCATTCTGGGGAAATTATATGTCCATTCACTAGCAAGTTGGTCACAGACAAGTATCCTTCTTCCCATCCAATAGGCTTATAATTACCCTTGTAGTCAAGGTACAGCGTTAAAGGTCACAGTGCAGCCCTTTGCTTTATCTTGTCCCCTTTTCCCTAAGCAGTCATCAAAAATGCAGTTACAGGTCAGAAGGTCTGGTGGCCATCCGCAGAGTAAAATCTGTTCCGGTCCTCACTTATCTCACAGGGTCCTATTTTAATATCACTCTGAACTCTACAAATTTCTTAATGTCTTGCAAGTTCAGCACACATTTAAGGAGCTTTAACTATTTTTACATGCAGAAAGTTAAGTTGTTTTTAGCAGAAAAATACTTCAGGCGATCTGTCTCACAATACCACAATTAATAATGTACCTCACATTATTTGATATCCTCTTGTCATACTTAGAGTCGTCCATACTTACCTGCTCCAAGGTTATAAAGGCATTAAAATAGGTGTTCTATTTTAGTATTTTTATTATTTGGCTTTATTTCCCCCATTAAAGATTTTGATTCCTCTGCAATTTGTTGTGATGAGAGTGATATGGTTGGGAAGTAGTTTTTCTTTTTATACAAGTGACTGGCTAAATAGCTTAACAGCTTTTATTAAATAATCATTTTTTGATAATGATTAGGAATACTATTTATATAAACTACATTCCTGAATATTCTTCCCACAATTTCTTGCATGTTTTCTGGGCTCTCTGGTGTCTTTAATTGATCTGTCTTCTCCTCTTGCTTTGCATTAGGGTCCCTTTTTTTTAATTAATTAAGTTCTTCCATTACTTATGACATCTGATAAATTTAGAAATGTTTACTGCTTTTGCTTTTCAAATTGCTTCTCATAATTTTCTTGACTGATCCTGAATATTTTTCTTTCCAGACAAAATTTAGAATTATTCTGTCAATCCCCATTCAGATGTGTGTTAAAATTTTAATTGAGGAGGATGTATCTTTCCTGCACTCCTCTTTTCATGGTTTAAAAAATTGTGTTTAAAGTGACTTATTTCTTTTAGGGAACAGTCAGAAAACAGATGACATTAAAAGGGGTTCACTGAGGAGAGGGCAATAAAGCGAATACATCCAGAGGTATGGCTAGGTATGAAAGGACAATTAGAGTAAGGAAGAATCCAGAGTGAGAAGTTATCAATACCACTGACTACAGAGAATAGGTTTGAAGTCCACAAGAAAGACCTTGTGGTGGGAGCATAGCACTGCCTAAATCTTGGTAAGGGAAGATGAGAGTAAAGTGTCTGTAGGATGCGGTGGGAAGAAACAAACAGTAACAAAGGCCAAGATCATCAAATTTTGTAATTTCCAGTTACAAAAATAAATCATGAAGGTATAATGAACACTCTGAGAACTTTAGTGGAAGACCATCTTTGTGTCAAGACACAAAGTTAACTTATAGGATTTACTTTCTTAGAAATTTCCATGTATGACCTACAGCAGTGGTCCTCAACCACCAGTCAACAGACGAGTGGGTGGGGGTTTGCCTTGGCCCCGGCAGCAGCCCAGGGCAGCCAAAGATGGAAGGTGAAGTCTGGGGACCCCAGCCACCCCGGCCAGCACAGAACTCCGAGCCCTGGAACCCTGGCCTCCACGTGGGCCCTGCCGAGCCTCTGCCTGGCAGCTCCAGACGCCCCTCCCCGCCTGGCCCAGGTGCAGGAGGAGAGCCACGGGTAGAAGCCAGAGGGTCCTGAGAGTGCAGGGGGCCGGTGGGATGAGCACCCACGTTCTCTCCACGGAGCCCAGACGAGGCATTCCTAAGGACTTATTCATGCTTTAAGCCCGTTCACCCTCACTGCAGGCCCCGGGACCATCCGGGCCTTCCTGGCACTGCCCGAGGCCTTGGCCAGAGAGGACCCCCGGTCCGAGTCCCGTGAGCACCTGCCGCGTGTCCTGTGGCGGGGACGTCCACCTCCAGCACCAGCTCTCCAGCGCGGGCCGTGATTGCTCCTGGAAATTAAGGATGGAAAACGCATTTCTCGTCCCTGGGTCCTGGCTGTCCGATCGATGCCGGTAGGACTCACCGCTCAATCAATGTGTCCGATCTCCTGAAATTAAATCATGCTGCACACACGCGCTGGCTGAGGCCTGGGGTGGGGGCTGCCCGCTCACCATCGACCTCAGCCTCCCGCACGGTTTACCCAGAGCAGCCCGAGCTCGGGGGTTTGGGGGGACACCAGCCCACTCAGGCGCTTCCCTGAGACAGACCCAGGGGCAGAGGCCCTGGAGCGGCCAGTGGGCTGGGGCCGGGCACGCCAGCCACTAGTGCCCAGTTGGCTGTTGCTGGTGAATCCAGAACATTCTCTCCAGAGACAGGGCGGCCATGCACTTGCCCGTGGCCTGGAAGAGCGTCTGCTGTGCCCACCATCTGCAGACCGCGGGGCTGTGCGTGTTTTGTCTGTCTTTGGGCCCCTCAAGCTGAGCTGCAGAGGCCCGGGACCCTGTGGTGAGGGTGGTGAAGGCACAGACACCTGTGGTGCCCGCCAGGAGGCCGGGCCAGGGTGGTGGTGCGTGGGGCAGCCATCTCTGCCCAACAGCTCTGCCCCCGTGTCCCAGCCGGCATGGAGATGCGTCCACAGCTGCCCTGGGCCTGGCCCTCGTCTTGGGTCTCAGCAGTTTATCTTGGCGCTGGCCCCGTAGATGAGAGGCAGCCCCCGCCCAAGGCGAGAGGGGGTCAGAGGACGGGAGGAGGGTCCCGGGGACTCGGGCCCACCACGCTCTGCCCCTTTTCAGGGTCCAGCTGCTCCCATGAAGCTGGGACAGTGAAACCCAAGGACCCCCTCTCAAGCCTCTGCCCTCCCCCCCCCAAGCCCTGGGTGGCACCAGGTCCTGTTCGCGAGATCGGTGGAGGCGCTTCAGCCGTCTATTCTAACTCCAGGCTCCCGGCTGGCCAGAGCGGGGGAGCCCCCTGCAGTGTCCAGGGGCCACACTCCTCCTGTGTGCAGGGGTGGGGCCACCGGGCCTCCTTCGTGTAAACCATGAAGTGCCCCCGCCCAGCCGGGCCCGCGGCCGTCACCTGCCGTCTTCCTCTCCACGAAGCTCCCAAACATCCCCTTATGAAAACCACGAGGCCCTTCGCTGGACAAGTCGCTCTTACCTGGGGCGCGCAGGGTCAGGCAGGGACGCTGGCCATAGGGGAGAGGCCAGGAACCGCCCCTGCTCTCCAGAGCACACAGGCGATGCTGGGGGAGGGGCAGGTCCGGTAGGGCCCACGGGGGCATGCGGGAGGCTTGGGCTCAGTCCCTGGCACTGGCGGCCCCTGGACACCACCAGGAGTGGCCCCAGAGCGAAAACAATCACAAATCATCCTGTTAGTCGTCGATTGCTTCGAGCAGGCCCCAGTAACGTTTCCTTCATCCTAGCCCTGAG
>JAOXYA010000041.1:31874745-31888183 GCA_028565675.1 Sorex palustris | reverse complement strand
GAAAGAAAGAAAGAAAGAAAGAAAGAAAGAAAGAAAGGAAGGAAGGAAGGAAGGAAGGAAGGAAGGAAGGAAGGAGGAAATAAAGTCAAATATGAATAGCATACCCTCCCAAATCTCAGGGAGTTGGGAAGTGAAGATTTTGCTACTCTCAATACAGAATTTAGCTCCTCAAGAACTTGGGTCCCTCCAGAAATCCTCTACTTGGACCTAGTCTAGAAGGGAGAAGGAATTCATAAGAAAAGATGAAACTCTGCAGTTCACTGCTATGTGGATACAACTAGAGACTATGTAATGCTGAGCAAAGTGACATGGCGAGAGAGTGACAAATATTTCATTCACATTCTATTGGTGTGAATCTTGGGTACGGTTCTTGTAAGAGAGGGAGGCTTAGATATGTGCTCCTCAGTTGAGCTAATACTGTGTAAGGACCAAGTGAAACCAGTAGCTTCTTCTTCGATGCCCAAGCAACAGAAGATTCTTCTTTCACTTTGCACATATTTCTCCTGGAGACCACTTAGACAGAAGTCATTGGCCAAAGACAAAAGCAGGTTTCCCAGGTCACCTACAAAAATATTATCTAAAAATCTTTCACTCTACTTGCTCTTTTATGCTGACATATAAAAAGATGAAATCATGCAATTTGTTGCTACATGGATGGTTCTGAATGCTGTCATGCAATTTGGTTCTACATGCATGGATCAAGGTTGATGAGGTTACCCAGGAGGAGAGAGACAGACACAGACTGATCTCTCAGAAGTGAGATATACAGAAACCTAGTAGGGATCACAGATGCACTAAGATACAGAGACAGAACTGGTTTCCATTAGGAAGCTCACGGTGGTGGCGGGGGGGAAGATGGGGAGACTTTCTTCTCACTTTTTCCGATCCACCTCTCCCACCCAGGGCCCACTGAGTTCCTATCTCACCTCACAGAAAAGAATTTCAGGAGTAAACAGACGTTATTTGGTGGTTTTTTTATGAAAGGGAAAGAGGGAGAGAAAGTGAGAGAGAGTAACACGCTCAGGAGAGAAAGTGGGCTTCTCCAGCAACAGAGAGAGACCCTACACATATGCCAGCATTAGATATGAAAACACACATCCCAAGAGGGAAGATGTGGGCAACATACATGCTCAGCCAGGTGGGCACAAAGCAGCACTTTGGCTCAGGCAGCATATGCATGCCCTTCCTTTGTTCAAGGTGGCTTTTATACGGTTTCTCCAACCTGCCCCACCTTGGTAAAAGTCCTTTGCTAGGGAGGTTGCCCAGCGGTTTGGGAGTGGTCGATGTTCCTCTTTGAAATTCTTTTCCTGGCCTTTGTTCTTGCTGGAGCTTCTCTCTGAGGGGGTCCAGGTGTCTCTGGTGCCCTGTGAGTGTCTAATCAGAACTTAGTTCCTGTGCTCACAAGGTAGGCCCTGATGACCTTAAGACTAGATGGTTTTCATAATGCCCAAAAGTAGAGAGAGAGTATAGGGAATATTGTCTGCCATGGAGGCAGGGGAGGGTGGGGAAGGGGGGTATACTGGGAAGATTGGTGATGGGGAATGTGCACTGGTGGAGAGATGGGCGTTTGATCATTGTGTGATTGTAACCCAAACATGAAAGCTTGTAACTATCTCAGAGTGAGTCAATAAAATAAAAAAAGAAAGAAAGAAGAAGAAGAAGGAGAAGAAGAAGAAGAAGAAGAACAAGAAGAAGAACAAGAAGAAGAACAAAAGAACAAGAAGAAGAACAAGAAGAAGACTAGATGGTTTTTTGTTTTATTACATCCTTTCCATGGGCCTGTCCCTGTCTACTTGCCTCCATGCAAACTGGGCTAGAGACAAAGCCTAATGGGCCTCAGTCTGCCCTTTCCTTAAAAGCCTGCCTCCTGCTTTCTTTGGGTTTGCAGATGAGACTGTGCCCCAGGTCAGCCACACCCGCCCTGCATCCTCCCACATTGGTCCTTGAGTGGTAGCAGAACCTGAGCTTTTCAATAGTGGGAAAACTTACTGAGTACTGAGGACAACAGAACAGAGCACAGCACTGAGAGAAAGAGGGCTGTGTAAGGGGGTTAAAATTATGTGGTACGATAAGCATCTCCAATTTTTCCCTTAGAGGGAGCAACAAGAGCCAGGGATGAAGTTCAGCCAGCTGGAAAGCTTTGCATGCAGGAGCCCCAGGTTGGATCCCCAGCCCAAGGTCTACCAAACACCACCAGAAGTGATCCCAAAGCACTGAGCCACGAGTACCACTCCTCTCCCTACCAACAACATAGAGGTGGTGCACACAACGCCCCTCTTGAGATGTGCACTTTCATGCTTTCATATCTAATCCTGGGGTGTGTATAGGGGCTCTCTCTGTCCTTGGAGAGCCCAAATTCTCTCTCTTTTTTTTTTGCAAGTTCTCTCTTGAAGCCTGTTCTCCCACTTTCTCTCCCTCCTCTCTTTCAACATTTCCAATTAAAATCTGTTTTACTTCACTGCTTGGCTACTCCTGAAATTCTTTTCTGTAAGGCAAAACAAGAACCCAGAAACCCTGGGTACTGAGTGGCAGAGGCAGATGGGGATAAAGTGACCGTCTTTCTCCTTCCCGCTTCATATAAGCCACCTGTGGGGCCCACCGACATGACAATAACTACCAAGCACTGCTTTGACCTTTGTCTCCACTGGAGGAGAGTGTGGTGCTCCAGACATGTGACAATTTGCAAGAGGAAATGTGACCTACTGAGGTACTTTACATATAGTAGAGCAGGGTACCATGGGGTGTTTCCACAGTCGGTGTTTTGGCACATTTTACCTCACATATTTCATATATGTGTCATACACAGTCTTATTTAATTTTTATATAGCCCTGAATTACATGTTATCCTTCCCATTTTTCAGATAAGGACAAAACCTAGCTAAGAAACATCTCCACAGACCACTTCTGGGAATATATTCCGAGGATGCAAAAAAGCACAGTAGAAATGACATCTGTACCTATGTGTTCATTGCAGCACTGTTCACAATAGCCAAAATCTGGAAACAACCCAAGTGCCCGAGAACAGATGACTGGTTAAAGAAACCTTGGTACATCTACACAATGAAATACTATGCAGCTGTTAGGAGAGATGAAGTCAGCCTGGGTTTTCAAATTACCTGTACTCTCTTCCTTTCTTCTTCCCCACCCCATATTTTCAAAAAAAGCATTCTCACATACTATATCATTTCATATGTAAGTATTTAAAATAGAAGAATACTTCTTACATCGCTAAAAAGATTAAGGAAAATACAGTTTTCACATATATCAAGTACCATAGATTCATAAAACAATTAAAATAACTCGTTTATCTTTATAAAAGCCATTTTTTGCTTTGGCCCAGGTGTACTCTAAGAATTGTGCCCTATTCAGCAGGCAGCAGCCAGGTTTTAGTCGAGGCTCCAACTTCCATGGACATGGAAGGAAGACCTGACTATGGGGATTGAAAGCAACTGAGAGATTAGCAGCTGAATTCAGTGTAAGAAACCTGAAAATTTGTCTAGGCAAGAACTTTAGCCATAGCTTAAAGGTATAGACAGTGGTTCTCAGTTTACTCTTGCCCCTTCATTTGTTTAGGCTTGTAGATAAGATGATGTGTGTCTTAGGGGACCAGTCCACAGAGAATGTATTGATTACTTTGGCACCCACTGCATGCAACCCCCCTTCGGTAAGACCAGGCTTCTTTAGAAAAACTTCTTCTTATTACCAGGTACAACAGATGGTTACTTTGAAGATTCGTGTCTTCTATCTTCCAACTCACCATTCCTTTGCCAATAAGCCTCTTTCTTAACCTTTAAAAAAAAAGAAAGAAAAAAAATAGGGCCAGACAGGATAGTATCAGCAGGTAGGTTTGCTGATCTAGGTTCAATCCCCAGAATCCCAAATGGTCCTCCAAGCCCGCCAGGAGTGATCTCTGAGTGTGGAGCTACTAGTAATTCCTGAGCATTGCCGGGTGTAGCCCCTAAATAAAAAATTTTTTAAAAGAAAAAAATTTGACAAAGGCAAAATGTCTACTTGGCTTCACTAATTACTACGAAAGACCAGATTTCAGGGCTGGAGAGATCGCTTGAGGAAGTGAGTCTCATTCCTATCACTGTGTGGTCCTACAGGCTTTGCCAGCTGTGACTCTGAAGGCCCCCTGAGTCCAAGAAAGCCCACAGACGGCCCAGGGGCCCCCAGAACCACTGGTTCAAAGCATAGCTCATCACTGGCCAAAACATTGAACCATTTGGCCCAATTGGCTGAGTATCCCCAGATACTTATTAAAGAGCATGAGGCCCCCTGAGCATTGCTGGGGACGCCTTCCCCAAAAAGACAAGATTCCGAAAATGAGTAAAGATTTTTCCTTTGTCTGTAGTACAGCTTCACCTTCATATTTAACAAGTACAGCCATTTTTCTGTTTTTTTCTGTTTTGGTTTGGGGCGGGTGGTGGGGGGGGCACAGCCAGTAATGTTCAGGAGCTATTCCCAGCGGGGCATTCAGGAGTCACTCTGGTAGTGCCAGGGAACCATAAGTGGTGCCAGAGATCAAACACAGACCTCCTGCATGCAAAGCACGTGCTTAATCATTACCTTGAGCTAGCTCTCCAGCCCTACACCACCATTTTCTTATCTATACAACCACTTTCCTGTTAGAAATGTTATCAGGTCAAAACCAAGATACTGTGCTGACAAAGTGCAAATGTGTATCGCCTCATTAATATAATAATAACAACTTTAAAACTTAACAATTTAGAAAACCATATAATTAGGAAGTAATAGAGACACAATTTCATGGTAATTATATTTATATGATAAAAAATACCATATTTCATGGTAAATAATGACTAAAACATATATCTTTTGAATATTTGTTATAAATTGCACTGTCTTACTCTTCTTTACACTTGTGTCATTCAGAATTCTCCACCAGGACCTTTTTTAACTGTTCCAAACAAAACCTACTTGCCAATTTCAGTTGCTTGTCTCTTACTCCTGTCCCTCTTGGGAATTCCTGCAGTTCATATTGCATATTTGGGGACCGGTGGCCACAGAGGTCTGCAGTGCTCCCTGCACTGAAGGCTGAGGGCAGCTGTGCCTGCCAGCAGCCCCCCAGGACCAGAATTCAAGTGGGCTGGTGAGGGGGACGGAAGTGCACCCACAAGAGAAGACATACTTGTTTTCAGGTCTTTGGATCTGGAAACTCATCCCCAAATGTTTTTTTCTTAGAGTATATATGTTGTTATTCTTCTTCCTAGGATCTTGGAAGGGCCCAAGACTTGAGTGACTTAGAAAATACAGTTGCTACTCTCAAGAGTGAGTTTCAGAAGACACTTCAGGACAAGATGGAAAACCAGAAGTCTCTGGAAGAGAATTTGGCCACAGCCAAGCATGACCTCCTCCGGGTTCAGGAGCAGCTGAGCCTGGCTGAGAAGGTCAGATCCGTTTGTTTACACCCCAATAAGTGATCAACACAGGACACAGAACCAGTGAAACAAAGGGAATCATGGGACAACTTCAGCTTCTCCTTCTTTTCTCTCAAGATTTAGCCAGTAGTGTCTCTAAAGATAGCTCATCTCTGGGCACTGGGATTTTTCTGTCTTTGGCACTGAAATATCTATTGATAACTTCACTTCCTATGGTGTGGTCATGTACTTCTCCCTGTACCGCCATCTGCTCTTCTTGCTTCTCCCCTTCAGCCTGGCAAAGGGCTGGGTGACCATAATACTATATTTTTAGAACAGTTATTTGCTATGTGAAAATTGTCAAGAACTTGATTCTTTGCCTGAGTGCTTTAACTCTTTCGACAGGGACACTAGTGCTGGGCTGCTTGGGGTCCTACCTGTGGAGGCCCAGGTTTGATCTGTGGGCACACCTGAGCATAGCTGAGAGCAGTTCCTACCAGGAGTGACAAAGAAGCTACTTTGAGATTCAGAAAAATACTGTGCTTATTTTACCCAAAAATTTGTTTACTATTGCCAATTCTCAAGGGCTGGAGCGATAGCACAGCGGGTAGGGCGTTTGCCTTGCATGCAGCCAACATGGCCAACCCAAGTTCGATTCCTCCGCCCCTCTCGGAGAGCAGGGCAAGCTACTGAGAGTATTTCCCCCGTATGGCAAAGCATGGCAAGCTACCCATGACATATTCAATATGCCAAACACACTAACAACAAGTCTCATGATGAAGACGTTACTGGGTCCGCTCAAGCAAATCAATGAAAAATGGGAGGACAGTGCTACGGTGCTACAGTTAAAGGAAAAGGTCCAAGTTCAGCGTTCTCACTCTTTCTCTTTTCTAGAAGTTTGTGCAGAGATAGACGACTTAAATTGCACAGTATAACTCTGATTCTGGTTTCCTATCACAAGAGAAAACAAGGCCCATGAAACATGAGTATATAAAACTGGGGATCCCTGAAGCAATCTCAGTTTACTCAGGAACTTATTCCAGGAAGCTCCAGAGGACAGGAAGACAACAGAGAATAGAAGGAAGATACAGTAAGATGCATTTGTGTGCAGGTCATTTCTGTGAGGCAAGTGGGTTAAGTCCTGTAAGTGTCTCTGAGGAGGTGGGGTGGGGGGTAATATGGACCATCACTCAGAAATGTTGTAAGAGATCTGAGGGTGAAATATTTCATTCGAACTCCTCACTATCAAGGGCTGATCCACCTATTGGAAGGAATTCCCTGGCTTTCTCAGCCACTCTCTCTGGCTGAGCAAGCACAGGTTCAGAAAAAACTCACAGGGACCTGGTGCTGGCAGCAGGGAGCCATTGGCACATAGTAGAATGGTGTGAAGTGAGGGGACGCCACTGGGGCTCCACTCACAGGTCTGGGAAAGCCTCCAGTTGGCTGCTGATAACCTATGTAAGAACCAATTGTGTGGAAGGCCATCTACAGGGTCCAGGCAGGAGAGGCAGAATATGTCCCCGCTATTTGCACTATTAATCAAATTCTGGAATGAAACTTTGAGCTAAAACGTGCTTCTATGCAGCTAGTCTGTCAACTATTTAGTATGAAGGAATTATGGAAAAATGAGAATTTGTGGCATACTTATGATGCATAACATAAACATAGAAGGGGATGAGTAGAAGATATTAATTATCCAATTTAATGAACTGTCTTGTTTTAGAGCCACACCAGTGATTAATTGGGGATCACTTCCAGTGGTGCTTATGGTACCATGTGGTGTCTAGGATTGAATTGAGGAATTCTCCCTGGGTTCAAAGCATGCCCTCCAATACTTTGAGGTATACTTTGCTCAATATTTGTTTTAAATAAATTCCCAGGAAGAATTAGGATCATTACTTCCTGGGTTTTATTGAAGGATGTCGAGCCCTTAAATGAAAGGAGACATAGGCCTGTTTCATTGAAAAGACACAAACAGTAAACAACACTGAGGACACCTCTGGTTGGCAGAGTACAAGTATCAGAGGACACGTGAAGTGCTCAAACAGTGCAGTAAATTAGAGCCAGATTAGCATGGTGTCACTGAATCCTGACCATTCACTTCTTGTGAAGTCATGAGCAGACAACTTCTTCTGGTAAAACATGGGGGAACCTAATTCCAAGGAGGTCACAGGAGCAACATGCTAAAATTAATGCCTAACCATAGCATTTAAAACAGTTTCAAAGTCCTCAGTCCTTTGGTTTCCGTGTCACCCAGGAGCACACAATTGAAGGAACAAACAAAGAGACCTGGAACCTTCTACTCATCCAATTAGCACAGATGAGAGTTCTTGTAGGTTGGTATCAAGATGCTCATGCCTGGGATGCACCATTTGGTAGAAAGGATGTCTCAAGCAGAAGCTTAAGAGATAGGGCAAAAGTCTAAATCTTCAGAAAAATAGAAGTAATCTATACCCAGGATTGTGTCTTCCTGAAAGGCCTAGAATCCTGGGTCTGAGGAGAAATGTGTGCTTCATTACCTGACAGACTCCTGTGGAGAGCTCCTGACTTAAGCAAATCATCCTCCTCAGTCCCCAACACTGTGTGCCTGTTGGTTTTCCAGAGAGTTTGCCTATTGTTCTCTAATTTCATAAACATCCCCTCACTCTGAGGCTTCCCACTTTAACCTACCAACTGCTCATAAGTATTTTAAGCAGATGTAGTAGAATTAATGGAAAATCTATTTATAGGTTTCTTTTTTTCTTGAGGAATGAAGATAAAATTTAAGTGACGCAGAAGTCCTCCTGGAGCTATTTTTGGTACCTGCAGAATGGTAGATTAGGAAGATGACTGTTGTCTGATGAATGCTATGAACCGTCTTTCAGCTTAGATTCTGGAGTTTCCAAGCAAGTTGTGCTGCCATCCCGCTGTCAGGACAAGGCAAATTGCTAACCCTCACTGTGCCTCAGTTTTCCCATATGCAAAGTGGAGATAAAAATATACCTCCCCACCAGGGATGTTCTAGGGATTAGCAAAACAATATCAGTAAAGTACTTTGTGGTGTTAGAGACCCCAAAAGGTATTACCATTATAAAAGTGCACAATGTAAAACTATTTTTTATTTTGTGACTTTGATGGCATGAAGAAACTTCGCCCTCCAGCTTTTTAATATGATTATAAGCCCTTTACAAGAACACAGCTTTCACTTGGCACAGCAGGATACATAATATTTCTTATAAATTTAATTTAGAAAACGGCAGGAAAATAATGTTAAGGATTTGCCTTAAACCTACTAAAGCCAGGCAATTCCATTAATACTGGCTCTCCATCTTTAACTCGACACATTTTGCTGTAAGATGACAGTCTTCTAAGATTCCTGCTATTCTTTGGAACAATAAAGGTAAACTTGAGACATGGGACATATTTTTGTCTCCAATGTGGATTCTTCCCCGCTGCCCACGCCCCGTTGCCCCCTCCAAACCTGCCATGTTTATTTCTTCTCTTGAACTCTCAATCATAGCTGTACTCTTAGCATTTTGCTGCTCCCCCAGATCTTCTAAGAAGCTGCCTGCGCCCCAGGTGAAGATAAAGCTGAAAACCATATAGGCTTGGAGTGAATATGAGAAGGAGCTCTTTTTTTTTTCAGGGACTGAAGGAATGATTCACTACTATATGAAAAATTTTCCCAAGTATGAAGGTACTGCAATCTCCAATACAGTGTGAAAACAACCTATATTATTTTTCTATGACTATTATCGAAATATTATTTTATTACAAACTTAAATTCATGCAATTATCTAATTGCTGTATGGATTCCAAGTCCAACTTGAGTCTCACTGAACTGGCTATCTGTTGGGCTGAATGTACTCCATGGGCTCTAGGGGACAATGTGTCCTTTCTCTGCTATTGGCATTTCTTTCGTAGTGGTGGGTGGGTGGGAGACCTCTCAAGCAGGACTCAGGATTCCTAGGGACCTCCCCTGGCAATTCTTGGCCAAACTGGCCAAGCAATTTCATCGAGGGATCCGAGATGTTGTGCTGTTTGGACTGTGTCATTCTGGGGATCACCCAAAGGGGGTCAGGGGATTCCAGAGCTGCATTTGGTGGTGCTCAGGTGACCAGGCAGTTCTGGAGATCAAACTTGGCTCTGATTCTGTATATTTTGCCTACCATTCTCCTTTCTATATCTTTAAAGCCAGAAATATCAGGTCAGATCCTTCTTATATCATCATATTGGCCTATTCTTCTACTTCTTATCAATCTTTTCAGTTATATTTGGTCCACCAGAATAGCTCAAGATGACATTATCCATCTATAGATGAGCTGAGTAGTGGTCACCTTAATTTCATCTACAATTAAATTCAGCTTTTACCCTGCCAATAAACATATCCACATTCTGGAGATTAGGAACTGGACACTTCTGAGGGCAGGGATTGTTATTCTTCCAGTCACAGTACAAATTATCTTGCTACACTGGAGAGTATCAGTTATATAAATTCTTAGAATTCTTAGATGGAGATATTCTTCCTGGTATCAGGAGATGTGCTGGGCCCATTGATATTACCTACCAATGTTAAGTTTCTGACTTGATGGGTAAGGTCTTCTGTATTAGTCTTTGTGTACTAAGTCCAGTCACCATTGGATTCTTGGGTGAGAAGTTTGTCAGAGACAGGTGAGATGTCTGGGCAGCTCATGCAGACAACTGTTATCTTCCTTTAAGTGATCTGAATGTATTTTAAATATTCCAAATACCTACTGTTTAAACTGGGTCCACCTCCTAGACCTTTTTCAGCATTTGTTGGAATAGAAAGTGACATGTTTTTGCTTAACTGAAGTCAAGTCGGGTCAGGGTAAAATCCAAAAATGAGCAGTGTTTGTCTCTATTATATAACACAGATTTGTGGCCTGACTATGGTAAGCCCTCAGTATCTAAGACTTTAATAAGAAATAACCAAGAGGGGGCTAGAGCAATAGCACAGTCGGTAGGGCATTTGCCTTGCATACGGCCAACCTAGGTTCGATTTCCAGCATCCCATATGGTCCCTTGAGCACTGCCAGAGGTAATTCCTGAGTGCAGAGCCAGGAGTAACCCCTGTGCATTGCCAGGTGTGATCTAAAAAGCCAAAAAAAAAAAAAAGAAAAAGAAAGAACCAAGAAATAAGAAATAACTTATTAGAAATAACCAAGCCCATTTAATCTTTCAGATATATACATTCTCACACAGGTAAAATAGTTCATATGGGTCAAATATTTTTCCACCTTGAACAAACTCAGATCATGTTGACTCTATTATCACATTGTGCTATCACTTGGAAACCTGCTCTGTGTAGATACCCAGTGTCCTCATTCACATCAGGACACCAGAATCTCGCCTTTAATGCCCTTTTCCATCTCTTTTTCCTGATGCTTGTGTAAAATATTAAAGCAGATTTCTCAGTAGAAGGCAATTGGTTAATCATTCTAAGAATTCCTATTCTTGGATAGAAGCACTAAGGAGCAATAGAAAGGAATCAGGGTGAGCTCCCACACCCTGACATTCTGACAAGAGACCGTCTTCGGTTGTCACGGGTCCATAGATCATTTTATAGGGCAGCTGTCTATATTTCAGTCACAGCTCATCCCATCTGGAAGCAAATGAAGGCAAAAGCATCCCCTCTGAGAGAGTCTATAGTATTCAAGGAGAGAAGTGAGTTAGATTGACTGGCAACCAAAGATTAATTGGGTCTGTGTGGGTAAGTGGTTGATGGGACAAGGTCAGTCTCTGCTCTGTGTCAGCTTGAAAGAGGATGTTGGGAGTGGAGTCAGGAGGCTGTGAAGGGCGGCCTCAGGGTCAGAATGACAGCAGCTCCGGGAAGGCTCTGGGCTGTGAAGTAAAACAACCACAAGTGTAAATGACCCGGGGCTCTGATGCTGTGCTGCAGAGATGTTCCTGCCTTTACACTGACATTCAAATGACGGAAATATCTCCTGCCTCAGCAGCCTAATCTACACTAAGGGAAAGGGAACTCAGATCAACCGAGGGTTTACTGGTTACTAAACAGAGTGTTAAAAGGTTCTGCAGTCCCAAAGGGTTGAAGTCTTTGAGATAATGTCACAGCAAGGGGCAGTTAATGTGATGCACGGGTGGCCTGTTTAAAATATTTACCTCTAAATGAACCCATTACATTTCTTAAAAAAAAATTAAGACTGATAGAAACCTTTCCCCCAAAGACAGATTCAAAGAAAAACACATCAAATGTGTAGGCAGGCATCACTCTTGAGCCATCTGAAGCTTGAAACTGTAAAACAGCCTGTTTTTTATTCAAGCTGGATATGCATCTTCAAGGAAAGGGAAGAGAGAGGGAGGAAAAAGAAAAATAGGAAAACTTTAGTGTTCGAGGGTTAATTCCATTCAGGAGATTAATGATAACCAGTAGATATTAGTGGTCAATGTCCCCTCCTGAGGGGTGTGTCTCTTTGATGCCACCAATAAGCCTGGTTCTCAACACAGCTTTGGAGACACCACAGCTCGGTTTTCCAGAGGTGAATAAGTTCAGAGGATAGACTTGAGCTAACCCAACTCAAAAGAGACTAAAGGTAAACACAGTACCCTTTTATTAATATTCACCAGGAAATGTGCTTTTGTCGGCAGCCAGGGTACTCATAAATCATGTAGGCAGGAAGCTATGTTAATCAGAAGGTTTTTTGATTTGCTGAGAATCACATTAAAAGGAGGTGGTGACTCTTGAAGCATAGTTCACCCAGTCATAGGGTGACTTATTAGAAATAACCAAGCCCATAACAGAGCAAACCTAATAATACCACAATAAAACTAATATTTATCTAGCACTCACACATAATAGGCAAGGAGCTAAGCAGTTTACACACTCACAATTATCATTACTACTTTACAGAAAAGGAAATTGTGGCTTAGAATTAATAACTTGTGCTGGACAGCATAAGCTCCAGCATGATAGATTGAATATTAAATCCACGTCTGTCTGACTCCAGACTCAGGTTCTTAACAGTCATTCTGTACCTCTGCTCCCTGGGATGCTCGGATTCTCAGATTTACTGTCTCTTCCTTGACAGTGCTGAAAAAGTACCGCCAAATCCTAGGCTTTCTCACTCTTCTTTGAGCTGACCATTTCTTTCCGGTCACATAATTTTTCTTGTTTTCTCCCAATTCATTATGCTGCAGCCAGGATCTTTCTAAAATACAAATCTGATTCTGTCATTCCTCTGCTTGAAATCTTTAATTGGGTTTCACAGAATAAAGCTCAAACTCCTTTGCTTGGATTTTAGATTTCTTGATGATCTGATCACTTCCCTTTTTATCCTCATCACTCGGCTCTGCCTCTTTTTCAACTCCCTTATACTAATACTGTATTGAACTGATTTATTTTCCCCGCTGTTTTGTCCTATGAGTCTCTCAATGCTTCTCTTGCTCCTACTTTCTTTCCTCCTTTTGCCAACTTTCCTCCACCTCTTTTTATCCCTCATCCTCTCCTTCTTGCCTTATGGCGTCTATCTATATGTTATCCTGCCTTTATCTGATATAATCTGTAGAAAATTCACTGAGCATCCATCATGTTAACTACATGTGATAGGAAAAACAAGAAGACAGAGCTCCCATTTTAGTGAGATCCATTCTGTGGATCAGAGAAAAATTCTGTTTTATTTGCAAAAAAAATCTGAATAGATAAATGTATGGCTGGTTGTTTTACTTGTGTCATCTTTTAGTACTATTAATGTCACTGCTCCTGGGGAAATACAGTTAAGGCTGGAATCAAGTAAAGCTGTAAAAAGGAGAATCCCAAGATTGTGATAGAAGGCACACCGAGATTTTTGTTTGTTTGTTTGTTTGTTTGTTTTATTGGTGAAATACCATGAGGTACAGTTGTAGATCCACAAATTTTTGTGCTTGGGTTTCGGTCATACAATGATCAAATACCCATCCCTCCACCAGTGCCCTTTTCCACCACCATGGATAATATTGCTCCAACCCCCATCCCCCCATCCCCCCCTGCCTCTGTGGCAGGGCATTCCCTTTTGTTCTCTCTCTCCTTTTGGGTGTTGTGGTCTGCAAAAGAGGCATTG
>JAOXYA010000041.1:31832505-31844267 GCA_028565675.1 Sorex palustris | reverse complement strand
GTATGTGCAGTGAGTCTTTCACATGTCTTTGGGAACATCTTGTTCCTCTAACAATGCACCTAGTTTAATTTTCTGTTTTGACTTGAAGTCTAAGGACTTAAAGAACTGAGTTTAAATCTTAAACCTATCACTTGATGATGATGTAACTTGGGTAAATTGCTTAAACTTTTGCATCTTCAGTATCTTAAATTAAAAGATGGCTATAT
This sequence comes from Sorex palustris, assembly GCA_028565675.1. NCBI lineage: Eukaryota > Metazoa > Chordata > Mammalia > Eulipotyphla > Soricidae > Sorex > Sorex palustris. The sequence continues at coordinate 31,844,061 of JAOXYA010000041.1, read as the reverse complement.
TAGTAGTTAAGTTGATGCCTGATTCATGTAAATAGTTTGATAAATACTTTATGCTGTTTATTTGCTTGTTTGGGGCCAGTCCCAGGTTTTCCTTGATCTCAGCGGTATTTTTTTATGACTAATAAAGGTATTGTAACTTAAATTACCTTTTACTGCTTATTCACCCCTATAGAGCCTATATTTCCCAGGGTCCTTTGCTCCAGCACCATATCATTTTCCTCGTTGATGTAACTGATTCTTTCTCTTCTTTTTTTGACTTCACCAGTGTCTATAAGGGTGGCAAAAGTACCATGTATGTTCTCCTTGGTACGACTTTTTCTCTTTTAATATGCTGGGTTCCAATACCAAAACACTACATGGTGGTAATACCAACAATTCTATATTTATTCACTGCCTTGTGTCTAGAAGATCTGTGATTTGGCTTCTAGACTAAATAAGTAACTATCAGTGAGTCTTCACAGGAGTGTAGCAAATCCACCCATTCACCATGTCACCCACACTCAAGGAGTCATTGAATTTGGAAGGAACCCCAGGACATCATGTGATCCTGCCTTTTTGGTCCACTGATTCCCAAATTTTTATAAATTAAAATTACCGAGGATCCTATTAAAAATAAATCCCAGTCTGCATGTCGTTTGCAGATTATTTTCTCCTACTGGGATGTAATTCCTGATTATTTTATGTTTGGGGGGGGGGGGATCACGGTCTGATGGTGCTTAAAATTCACTCCTGGCTCTGTGCCCAGGAATTACTCTTGGCGGTGCTCAGGAAACAATATGTGCTGTCTGCAGAAGAAATCTGGGCAGGCCCTACCCACTGTACCATCTTTCCAGTCCCAATTCCCTGTTATTTAACTATGGTTTGTTATGTGCATTTCTCCCATAAAGCAGACAGTGGAGAGGGCTGGGAAAGAAGACGTCACAATGAAGAAATCTGACAAGTTTCAGCCAGGTGAAGATTAGTACAAAAAGTGACAAGTCATTACAGCATGCATACTTGATATGAAGTGATAATGGTTCCTTACTCAGGGGTCTTCATTCCCAAAATAAATAAATTCAGTCTGGGGGAAAAATCATGCAATTCCCAATTGAGGGTTATTTTACAAAATATATAACCAGTTCGGTTTTTTTCAGAGTTATTGAAAATAAGGAATTTTTGTGGGGTTTTTAGAGGGCAATAGGGGATTACAGATTTAGATTTTTAGGTCACATCCAGAGATGCTCAGGGACTACTCTTGCCTGTACAGTGCTGAATCTTACGCAGTGCTGGGGACAGGATCAGGGTCAGTTATTTGCCAAGCAAGTTCCTTAACTCCTCTACAATCTCTCTAGCTACAAAAAATAAGGAAATTTTAAGAAACTGTCACGACCAAGAAAAGACATGAAAATTAAACAGAATGAAATAAAATAGGTGAGATCAGAAAGCCAGAAAGGGAGATTAAGGGAAAACTAAAGAAATGTGAATAAAGTATGTACTTCAACTACTTTGTTCATTTACTGTGATGAATGCACTATACAAATATAAGAAGTTAATGCTAGGGGCTGAAGCAATAGTACAGTGGGTAGGTGTTTGCCTTGCACTCGGTCAACCCAGGTTCAATCCCATATGGTCCCCGAAGCACCACCAGGAGTAATTCCAGAGTGCAGAGCCAGGAGTAACTCCTTACCATCACTGGATATGAACCCCCCCCCAAAAAAAAAAACAAAAAAAGAAGTTAATGCTAGGACAAAGCAGGTTTGAGGTATATAAAAACATTTACTACCTTCTCAATTATTTTTATAAACAAAAATCTATTTTAAAATAAAATGTTTATTTAAAAAAAATCATTCTGGGCTCTTCTCCAGAATTTTAAATTTTGGATGTGTGTTTGCATGGGAACATTTCAGGTTTGTATACTATTAACACACTCTGTAGTTAATTTGATGTAATAAATTCAGAGATCCTGCTCTGAAAATCCTGGCATCTGTCTGAGGTTCTCCTCTGTGGCTGCTCTTTGGATGTCTGTGTGCCATTCTGGGTACTGTGATGAGTGGATTTGGAATCTGAATATTAGGGTTAAAATCCCTTAGGTGATTTTTTTTTAAATTTAAACTATTCTTCCTTTTTTAAATTTTTTACAGTCACAGAGTTAGTTTACAATGGCATAAATGCTCACATGTTTTAGGTTAACATGTCACCACACTAAACTTCCCACAAAGTGCCAATAATACTCCATAGCCCATTGGGCTCTTCAACCCATGTTTCCCTTCCTTAGTAATCTCAGTTCTGTGGTCAGACCCTGGAAATAGCTCATTTTCTCTGGAAACCTCTCCCTTGCTTTGTTTCTTTATATATGGTACGTGACTGGGATTTCCCAATGTTTGTTTTTCTCCTTCTGATTGATTTTTTTTAGCACAACTCTGCTAGCTACATTTACGTTGGATTAAAAGAGCACAATTTCTTCTTTTCTTATAGTTGAGCAGTATTCCATTGTGTTTTATACTTACCTTCTTTACTCATTTCTTTTCTTTTTGATATTGGTTTCCAGGACTTGTCTATTATAGAAAACACTGAAATAAATATAAATGTGCACATATCTTTTCAGTTTTTGTATGTTTTTGATGGATATCAAGTGGATAATATAAATATCATATTTTAATTTAAAAAATTCATACAAATACTCTTTTCCATAATGGTTGGTTCAGTTTACATTTGCACTAGCAATGTCTGAGTTTCTCTTTTTCTCTACATCCCTGCTATTACTTGTTTCTAATCTTTTTTTGATATAGGTTATTCCTTTTTTTTATTAATTTTTATTAGTGAAACAGCATGAGGTACAGTTGTAGACTTACAAATTTTTGTGCTTGGGCGATAAAGTTTATTCTTATAAGTATGACGGATACCTTTGCATTTCCCTCATAGTAGATAAGATGAGCATTTTAAAAGATTTTATTTTACTAAAACAATGTGATTTAGAAATCACAGTTGAGTTTTACACATACAATATTGCAGCACAAATCCCACCACCAATGTCAGCTTCCCTTCACACATGTTCCCAGGTCCCCTCACATGTTGACTCCCCCTCCCTGTTCCCATCCTTATCCCTCTCCCCTCCCTGGCCCCTGTCCCAATACACACACTCCAGTCTGCTCTCTTGACAGGCACCTTTCTAAATTTGGTTATTAAAGTTCGGATCTCTTCATTTCAATGTGTTGACTTTGTGGTTTGGATATTTGGCTCTACCATTTCTTAACCCCAGCTTTGTACATTAGTTGCCTGACCTGACCCCCATTGATTCTTATCTGTTACTCCTCTTCCACTGATCCACTTTTCATTTTCTTCTTCTCCCTATATTCTGGGGCCAAGGTTGATCTGAGCATCCCCACTTCAAAACATTGCATTCTCACAATGAGCTTTTTTTGTAATGTGCCTCTTGTCTATCTGTGTACCTACTATGGAGAAGAGTCTGTTCTATCATTCTCCCCCCTTTTTTGTTGGAGTTTATTTTAATTGTTGCGTTTTGCAAATTGTTCAGAATTCTTAGGGTGACATTTCAGTATACTATTATCAAGTGTGGGTAGTTAAGACAGAAGAAGTAGACAAAATGGAAGTGATATATACAAAGAAAATGACAGTATCTCTCTCCTTAGGGATTTAGCTTAGACGATAAAGCTTCTGCTTTTCAAGATAAAACCTATTTACCAAGTTATTGTGCAGTGACAAAGATAATATTAAAAAATTGTTCTGTCTCCCAACAGAAATTGAGAATTTGTTTTCAGTAGGAAGCTCACCCTGGCGGGGGATGGGAGAGTGGGGAGGGGATGACACTGGGACAATGGTGGAGGTTAAGTCGACACTCTGGTGGAGGTTGTGCTGGATTATTTTATGGATGAAATCCTACCAATAATAGTTGTGTAAACCACATTAACTAAAATAAACAAAAATTAAGTTTTTAATAAGTTGTTTGCCTGTAAACCTATCTAACAGGATGCTATTCTACAATCTGGCATGCATCTCTCTCTCTCTCTCTCTCTCTCTCTCTCTCTCTCGCTCTCTCTCTCACACACACACACACACACAAAGAGTAAAGTCCTTGAAGGTGCCTTTTTAATTCAGAAATGCATGAGAGTTTAGACTCTCTTCAAGACTTAAAGGCATGAACAAAGCCTGTTCTGTTTTCCTATGATACCTTTATGACATCATAGAAAGACAGCTTTACAGTTTTTTTATTCCTTTTCTTGGATAGGACCTGAATACTTGATGTTATACATCTGTGACATATTTGTTAGTATATCTAATGTCAGGATCATTGGTGGAAACAAGTTTAACAGAGAAATTTATAAATTCCCAAACGTTAAGTAGAAAATGCATTTGTTTGCATGATGGAATGGGCATATGGAATAATAAGAAGAAGAACTTGTTGACATGACCCTATCCAAATACCCCAAACATATAAATATGTCATTCTACATGAAAACAAAGAACACTGTAAATTTTATTAAGTTAAAGATCTTAAATTGGGAAGATTATCCTGGATTATTCAGTATAATTTCAAGCCTCCTTCTATAAGGTAGGCAGAAGAATCAGAGTTGGAAGGAGAGGTTTTAAGACACTGCTGTTTGTTTTAAAGATTAATGAAGGGATCATAATTCAAGAAATCCAGGCGACCTATAGGAACTAGAAACAGAAAGAACCACTCTTCTCAAAAAATTTCAGAAGAAAGGTAGTCAGCCACTTTGCTACTAGTCTGGTGGATGGTTTAACCTATTTGTACTTCTGAGTTCAAACAAATATAATGAAATTTTTTGTTCAAAGCCAAAGTTTATTAAATTTAATTAAGCAGTGTTAACACAGTGTGTCATTGTGAGAATTAACCTAAGTAAGTGTTTATCTCTGAACTTTTGTGGTCTGAAAATTGTGTCTTGCTCACCTTTAGTTCTAACATTCACATATTATGCTCCTGGGTCTTGGCAATGTTATGAGCACTTATTATGTAATAACTTTGCATCTTATTACTGCCTTGTGATGAGGTATGGTTATTCATACTATTTTTCATATACGAATGCTAAGGAAGGGGCCAGGAAATAGCAGTGACTTGAAACTTCTGACTTGCATTTACAGGTCAAAAGTTCAATCCCTGGTGATGCCACATGAACACAACATGTATCTGGAAGCCCTGGTGTTTGTGGCTGACAGCTTTGTTCTTTATATTCTTTGGCACTGTGATTTCCAATGGTACCACAACCAGATGTGTATGGGAACCACAGCTAATACAGGTGTCACCCCCAGAAGTAAAAAAACTAATCACGCTGAAGGTTGTGTGTTCAAGGGCTCTCTAGACCGCTCTGTCTCACCGCCCGCATTCGGTGCTCTAGAGCCGCCAGGTGTGGCCTGGATCAGGACGGCTGTTGGCCAAGAGCAGATGAAGGAAGAGACAGGGCCAAGCTGGTTGATCTTAGTAGCAGTTTATTACAAGGAAGTTTGTCCCATAGAAGAAATTTATGTTATGGAGGGCCCAGGATCTCTCAAGCATGTGTTCCCCCTTGCAAGCCTCCTCTCCAAGGTCCGTCTTGCCGCCCTGCTCTCTCCTCTCTCCAGCTCTCTTGCCTCGAACCCTCATGAAGTCTGAGCAGACACAGCATCCAGTTAGGTAGCCAAATCAACATAAGAAAGCCCTTCCTGAGGGCACACCTAAAAGGTATTCTAAAGCCCTTCCTGACTGCCCAAGGGCAAAATACCTCCTAAAGTGTTTTTCTCTTTTCCTCAGTCCAATAAATTATCAATTATCACCTATTCCTGAGGCTATGCAGGAAGGACAGAACAGTGTTATTCTATATCTCCCCCTTTTTCTTTTTTACAAAAAACACAGAATTTGAAACAGAGGAAAAATTACTAGTTATTTTTGTATGGACACAGTAAAAGATAACATTGAGACTTGCAGGGCAGCTCTCCTTGGAACATCTTGCCACAGACTCAGACTACAGTGTTCAGGCCAGATTAATCTTTCCTAAGTTATTACTTATTGGATCATGACAGCATTTGTCCATGTCCAAGTTCTTAACTATAAGTTATAGTTAAGCATTATGGCACTTTGGCCAGGCCCATCTCAATGGCAGGGTAGCGCATAGCTTACGGCTTGCCCTGATTCCATCTAGTCCCTCATCAGGAGCCTGCTTTGAGGGGCACTAGGAAGTAAAGGCAGCTGAGGCTTAGGTGGGAGAACAGAAGCCCAGGTGGGAAATATCACTGAGAGTCACATTACAAAAGCATGTCTTCTTGTGCCCATACAAAAAGGACATTGCTCTGAATAAACTATCCGAAGGACATAGGGAGAAGAGAAAACAGAGCACAAAGAAAGACGTTACAAATAAACACAGAGGAATGAGAGTACTGGGATGAGAGCAACCCAATATACCTAAACTACCTGAGGCTATGCAGGAAGGACAAAACAGTGTTATCCTACAAAGACCCCTACATTTTATTAAGGAGCTATTTTCTGCATGCTTCTGGAAAGTGAAATTCAGAGAGAATTTGCCCATGGATCACAACTTTAGCCTCCATGAGAATAAGAATTAAATTTAGGTCTGCTCAACTCAGTCCGACTTGCTGTTCTACCATGCTATGTTACCCACTATTCATGAAGCAAGGGGCAGAGTGAAGTCGAAGTTTCTCAAGAACAAGCTGACAGTGTCAGACTCTGTAGGACACTGTCGAGAGCAGGTAGCTCTGTTTAAAGAATATTCCCCTCTTTCCACTGAGCAGTAAGTCTCAGTTGGTTCTTATAGTTCTGTTTTATAGAAGATAAACGAATTTTAAATTCGAATTCATGTACTAATGTTATATGAACCACTTATCTTTTTCTGTTTAGTAAATGATAAAAATTTTCCTGATTCCCTCAAAAATTCCCCTCTCTGATACCCTTAAACATATTTCTGGATCATAATACTTAACAAATCCCATTGACTTCTCTATCTCCCCCATAACACATTAATATTTGTGGGTGCTTGATTTGCTGCTGTTTTCTAAGTACCTAGCAAAAATATCTGAAACTCAAATATTGGTTCAATAAATGAAGAATGGACATATTTCTGTTTGTGCGTTGGAAAAGGTATTAAGTCCAGGTCTCATATTCCACTAATAAAAAAATTTGAGGTTTTGTATCATCTTGCATCACTCAAGAGGCAGGGTTATGTGATACCAACTATATATTCTACTAGAAAATATTTGACTTTGACCTGAATTTCAGAAGCCTTTTCTTTCTTGATCCACATGGATCAAGGGTAGAGACTATCTTATTTTCACTGGTTACCAGGATCATAGTGCAGGTTCAAATATATATCCAAATGAGCAGGTGGATCATTAGTCTTTAGATTCTAGTATCCAATGTTAAAAGACAACAAAATATTTCATCAACATGATCACATGGTCTTGTCGAAGCAGGATTCTTACATCTGGCACTAAGACAAAATGAACATGCTACACAGCTGCTTTCATTTAATGATACTGAGTTAGAGTTGGTGAGCAAAAGTTTACTTTCATATTAACTAATAAAAAGTTAGACCACTGTTTATATTTACTATTCCACTGGCATTTCAAAGCATGGAAATCTGATATCTGGAACTGCAGTAAATTTTTTCCAGGCTCCCATAAATAGGGAGTCGCAGAGATAAAACTCAGGAGCTAGGCCTTCTGTCAATAAATCTAATATATGTTTAACCCCCATGTAGATTGCAACACATTGATTATCTTGGCTCACCAAGACTTAACATCCTGAATATGCATGTCACCATAAACACACAAGAATGATTTACTGGAGAGAGTGTAGTGAACAAGGCACTCTTAAATAGCTGACCAGGGGTTCAATCCCTGGGACCTCATATAATTCCCCTAAATCCTACCAGGAGAGATTTCTGAGTGCAGATTCAGAGATAATACCATATGTAACACTGCTTGGGGTCCCAAAACCAAATCTTTTATTTAGAATAGAATGATCTCCTATAAAACCATTCCAACTACTTCAAACAATGACAGATACAAACCTTGCCTCTTTAAAGGACACCATTAAACAACAATGATGATTGATATTGAGAGGGAGCATGCTCCCTGGATCTCTTAGATCCTAAGGCACTTTTCTTCTGTACAATTGGAGTTACTACTGAGAATCTACAGTTCTTACCCTAAACTAGTGTAGCCCGTCAATCAGGATTTGAATACACTTTTCCCCTAGACTATCAGCTCCTTATGCAAAGTGACAGTGGATGTGTTTTGTCTCTGAAGATCCATGCTCATCAAAATTATTATAACACTGAGATACTGAACCCACAATATGCTGAATAAAAGAAAGGGCCTAGAAAATGGAAGTGACTTATGTAGCTAAGTTAGCAGTGAGGAAGTTTAGTAAATGTGTTATCGAAACAAAATTAAAACTTAAACCACCATTATTTAAGAAACACCAGATTCTGTCACTGTTAGGGGCCTTCTTCAGGCTTGCTGAATTTGACTCCCCAAGACTGCAGTTTCATCTGCTGCCGGTCTGTGGATCTAATCTCTTCTGCTCCATCAATTGTCAAGCTGCTTCTCTTTTAATGCAGCATAACAAACTATTTTAATAATGCATTTGTTGTACAATGAGGTCCTCTTAAATCTAGTTCTGATGGCCATTTGGAAACACAAATGCTTATATTCTCAAATTTTACTGTCGAAGAAAACTGAAATCTGAATATATCCCTATCATTCTGATAAATTTCCATCATAGGCCCTCTTGTGAACAGTACAATTTAGCCAATGGCCTCTTATAGATAATAGACCAATATATTAGAATTAAACAGAGCCGAGTCAATGCATCTTTTAAAATCATCAAATATAAAGTCCTCCTGGTCACATAAATATAAATGAAAGCTGATTATATCACAGTCTGCAGGCATACAGCGTGTGTGATGATAGCTGGCATGCCAGCATAAGCTATTGATTATTAAAGTCAGATATGAAAATTTCCAGCAGTGTCTCCAGAGTTTGGACTCTTGGCCACATTTTATAAAAGTCCATATCTTTTTAACCCCTCTGTGTGCAGGAGAGAAGAATTTTTCTCTCCTTTTGGGGATGCCTACCAAAGTGGGCCCAAGGGCTCTCTCTTGGCAATATTCTGTCCACTGTGCCTGCATTTCAGTGCTAGGGCCTGATGTTATGGTGCTGTTTGCACATTGTGGTGCTGGGATCACAAGCTGGGAGTGCTCCAGAGTTCCACCTAGTGATGCTCAGAAGGCCATGTAATCTAAAAATCATACCTGATCCCTGATGTGTTTCCCAAGCCCAGGTACAAATCTTTTATTAAGAGGTAATATAGTACTTTGAATGCCAGTCCAAGCTCAAGCATCCTCAACCTCAAGAAAAGGTGTTCTCTCTGCCTCCTGCATTTGCTAAATCTTTGGTAATAGATCACTGTGAGCCTTGGTAGGGTGGTCTTAGAAAGTCAGAGGATAATTCTACATTACTGCTTGATTCTGATGTAGGCTAGGTTTTTCTGTGGTCTTTTCTAAGTTAACCCTTACATTTTTCAGAATTCCATGCCACTTCTTCTCCAAACCAAATTAAATTTAGTACAAAATTGAATCTGCAAGTAGAGCAGGAGAAATTGAGATTTGCAGAGGTATACAGCAAGGAACATTGCAGAAGTGGTAGCTTAAATGCCTCTTTCCTACATCTCAGGAGGGACACATTCTGAAAATAAGTAACTCCAACACAACTATTAAATGCTGTGAAACCATTGACATTCACTCACTTTTACCGAAAGAAAGGGCTGAATAAAAAAAGCCAGCATGATTGGCTAAAGACATAAATAGAAGACTTGTAGATCTTCAAAAACAAAAACCAAAAGTCATGACTTTACTTATATTTTGCATATGCACTGCTTGAAAGAACCACCAATAGAAAGCAGTACGAGAATGGGGTGAGTTTCTACCCATTCCTACCACCATTTACCTGGCTTTATTCACAAAAGGCAGCCATGTGAAGAGTGCTGATATAATCATCAATAGTTAAAACTAGTTCACATTATATTCATACACCTGTTCTTTTCCTTTATGTTTCATTCTTTCAATGGCGATGACTGAAAAAAAGGAAAGGGAAGAATTCACCAAGAATTAGAAAATACCCCCAGAATGCATCATCTATAAATAGAGTGAAATTCAGCAAAGCAGAGTCAGGCACATGAGTCATAAGCTTTGATTTTTACTAGTGCAAGCACTTACAAGAGCAATTTTTCAATATGAAAGAATGTATTTTGAGAATCAAAGAAAACATACTTTAAGCACAATATAGCAGAGTGTGTGCATCCTTTTTAGTGCAAGAATTTTGACAAAATCTGCTGTTAAGTTTCAGATACTAATAGGGTACTCTCTTTTTCTGGAGTCGTGTGTGTGTGTGTGTGTGTGTGTGTGTGTGTGTGTGTGTGTGTGTAACTCAGGAGACTACAAAGATGTTTGTAGCTATGAAGGCCCTTTGTGAGGCCTGTATCTTCTCTTCATTCTCCCTGCCCCCCGATTTTTCTGGTTTCTAGCTTTAGTTTTGACTATCACTTAGTGGAAGGGAAGTTCATGGGAAAGTCCTGAGTCCTAACACAGGACCACCCAAAGCCCTCAGTGGGGTGGACCCAGATTGTTAAAGCAGTTCATTCATTCTACAATTTAAATCCTTCGTAAAACACAAGTACCTCTAGGGAAAAAAAAAAACCACATTGACTTTTTAATTTCATTCACCTCTAAACTACACTTTATTGCAAAGTCCTGCTGTTTTTAATTTCCTACATGGTTTTCAAGTGTATCCTCTACTTTCCACATCTACTATTGCTGCCTTAGTTCAGACTCTCATCACCTTTGCCCTAAGCTTTCACAGTTAACTCCCATTTGCATCTGGTTCTGTTCTCAAATGCACATTTTACACTTTGGCCAAAGTGGTTTCCTTAGCATTTAATATTGACCACCAATTCACCCGTTCAAAACCCTTTCTCTTCTGTTGAGGTCTACATTTCAGTCAGCACACATACATTGTATAGCAATCCTTCATAACAACATGGATTATCCCATCTCTTGATTCTCCTTCATCCTGTTAATTGTTCCATGTAACTAGGTGTTTACACCTCCTCTCTTTCCTCAGAGTGTCTCTTCTGCTCAGAATGACTTTCTTAAAACCAGAATCCACAGCCTGTGTACATTGGCACACTGATAATGAATTATGCTTGCATCAACTCATTCATTATTTCTCTGTCATATTGAATAAAATGTTTTAAAGATCTGTTTTTATTAACCTTTATTTATAATAGGTCAGAATTGGGGAAATTTGGAAATAATGTTTCCTTGATTGCACCATGTTGTTGTTATTGTTATTATTATTGATTCCTGAGTGCAAAGCCAGGAGTAACCCCTGAGCATTGACAGTGTGATCCAAAAAGCAATAATAATAACAATCACTGTATCACTGTCCTCCTGTTGTTCATCGAGTTCTTGAGCGGGCCCAGTAACATTGTGAGACTTGTTACTGTGTTTGGCATATCGAATACGTCACGGGGAGCTTGCCAGGCTC
>JAOXYA010000041.1:31702476-31716933 GCA_028565675.1 Sorex palustris | reverse complement strand
ATTTTCATGATGCCGATTGTAAGAATTGGTAGCATCTAACAACTACCTGGGTAAGTAACAGAAGTGGAACATAAATCCAGCAGCAACCAATCTTTAACAGACACAACTTTGTCTTGGGAGGTTGTTTCATGAATTGGTACTCAAGGTGTTTCTTACCTTGTTAAAATGATGTCTCTCTATCTCTATCTGAATAGGAATCTATAAAGTTCTGTTTTCTCAATTCTTCAGTTACTTTTTTCCAAACAATAATCTGCTGGGAGACTATGTCCAACCATCCTACAAAATAACAATAAGTGGACTGCTTGCCCTTTGCTATAGTTTCAGTAAGCACCTTGGAGAATAGAGGTTAAACCTGAAAATGGAAGTGATAGAAAATAAAAAGAGGAATTTCACAGGGTAGTTAAAAAAATCATTCCAATTGTAAGTGGGAGATGTATACATATGCTCCATCGATGAAATAGCTTTCCTCACTGTGTGAAAATTAAAGAATCCCGGGATCTAAACCCCTACAATACCCCCCAAACAAGACTCCTGCCATGACAAGAAGTCAATTATCTCCATGGCAACCAAAACAAACAGTGAATATTGCCTTAGCAAGACAAGATGGATAAAAGGTGCATCTAAAATTAATTTATGTCTTGGGATCAGACAGTTGAGATGAGAGAACTGGTCCATAAAGTACCCAAGAGGAGCTATTAAAAGAGAAACAAAATAAGTCCCTTGGTGAGTTCCCAAGGGAGCTGTAGTTGAAACATATAAATCCTTTTTGCTCTGCCTTTAAGGAGGAAAGTTGTCAATATGTCCCCATTTACATGACTGCTTTGATGATGGGCCCCCTGTAAATCTAAGGCCTGCCAAAGAATGTTTATTAAGAAATGCCTTTAAAAGTGATCTCTTAATACATTCTGTTGTGCAGTTGGGAATTTTTTTTATTATTACTATATACATCAATTTTGAGATGCAGAGAAGCCTTGTAAGTTTAAAGTTGAGAAGATTTTCAGTCTATAAAAATCTTTCATTAAAACATAAGGAGAAAGCAAAAAGAAAACTTCCTCTCCCCCCAAAATATGCAGAATCTTCAGAAGCAACTGTGGACCTTTAAATTTTTCATTGAGTATAGAAATTAAAGGCACTAATTAAACCACTATTTGGAAAACAGTTCCAAATATTAAAAGGGACTTTTAATAGGTGGAGTGGGGGCAGATGGCTTTTCCTGTGTTTGAAGATGTGACTTTTAATGTTAGGAGTACTATAGAAAGAATCTTGCTTTGTGGGGAGTTCATTTCTTACCCCAAGTGGGAAGATGGCAATTCATGAAGGCTGAGAAGGAGGTAAGCCGCCCTCACCCCCTTTTATAGCAGTACAGTTCTCCAGGCTGAGATCACAGTTGATGCTTAACTTGAACTCCAAGTTCCTTTCTGCGGTAACGTCCCCCTTATCCTTCCATACCCCTCCCCTTTCTAAGATCACACTTTCCTCTTCTACATGTACCATTTAATCAATATCACAGTTCAGTTGTTTCTTTCATTCTAGATTCTTTTCTTATTTTTCTCCTTCTCTTTACCCTTATTTTAAACAGCTGGATGAATACTTATTATAGACCCCATGTTCTCTTTTTACCTCCTATCTTTTCTGTCTACTAGTAATATTCTATTTTCCAAAAGGAATTTTTTGTTCCATTATTCAAAATCAATGACTTCCTGTTACCTGTAGAATAAAACTCTAATTCTTCCATGTGGCATTTCTGGTTCTCCACCAGCTGACCTTAACTGATATTATATCTCCACCAATTGCTTTTATGAATCCATCATCTTAATCATTACTACTTACCACAAATGCCTTGCACATTCCCATGTGTTCTTGCTCCAGCAATTCTTATTATTTATCTGGAATAGATTCCCTCACAGGCATTTACTTCTTCCTCCCCAGCATAAAGGACATCTCGTAAAAGCCAACTCATCTTTTCATTGCCATAAAAACTTCCTAACCTCCAAGACCTCATCACCTTCTTTTCCTCTGAATTCCAAGAATACTTAATACCACTGATAGGCAGACAAACATAAAAAAATATTCATATCCCAATCCTGTGAATCTATGATGTCCTACATATAGGGCAATAGGAACTTTGCAGGTGTAATTAAGGCTACAGACCTTTAAAAGGATTGAGAGTGGAGTGTTATTCTGGGTTGTTCAAGTGTTTTTAGTGGAATTATTCCTTAAAAGTAGAGTTTTTTTTCTCCCTGACTAAAAAGTTAGATGTGGCAGAACAGAAGGCATGTGAGATAGAAAGCAAAACGGAATGTTATACTAAATATGAGAAGCATTTGTGCTAGATGGAACTATCTATATTTCTCTTAGAGAGGCACCTAAATGTTTGAAGTGACTCCCATTAAAAGCCAACAAGAAAAAAGGACCCTAGGCCTTCTGCTGTGATGAATTTTGATAACAGCCTCTATGGATTGCATTCCTCCAGAACTTCCCAATCAAATCCTTTTTTTGATTTTAGTTTTGCAAAATCAGAGAAGCTAACCCAGGCTTCTGACATATAGTACTAGGAGATAATAAAATTGTGTTGTTTATTAAGTTTTTGGATACTATGTTATGACAGGAATAGAAAATGAGTTCATTATCTTTATTGTGCATTTCACAAAGAATAGTGTTGAAGGTACTGAGACTTGGAAATGGACTGCTTTGGTCTGAACTCTGCTTCATCACCCACAAAGTGCATGATTTTGAGTAAGTTATTTTGAGTGCGTGAGCATGTGCATGGGGTCAGGGATTAAATCAAGGTCTCAAGCATGCAAAGCAGGCACTTTGCCACTGATCCCCATCCTCAGCTCTCTAAGTTCCTTAGCTTTTGTATAGCACAGTTTTACATCCCTCAAAGAAAACACTTGTGACACTTCATAGATTTAGAATGAATATGAAGTCTCACACATAGAGGTCTTATAAAGATACCTGACTTATATTAAACTGATCTATTAATTCTATTAGTGCCTTCTGGTTATTAGTATTTGTGAGTTATTTCTACAACAAGATTCTAAATTTCTGCAATAAGTAGTTAATGAATTTAAAGGTCACAAAGTGCTCACAGTTCTTTCCATACAGCCTCTTTCTTTGTCACTTTTATTTGGGCTGGGCTTTGACTTTGTTTTTATTAAAGAGCATGGTATAGCTGATTCTGTAGGAATCACAAAGAGACTTCCGATATTTGCTCTTGCTTCTTTAGGATGTTCTGCCATCATGTGAAGAAGTCCAGGATAAAAGAAACATGAATTTGGCATCTCTATAACTTCACACATTCCCACTTAAGGCTCAGAGCAATCATCACTGGCCAAAACTCAGATTACTGTAGGACTCTGTGTCTCTGTAATCGGAGTGCAGCAGAAAGCTGACCAGTCAGCCCACCCAATTCTAAAATGCAGTAACATACTGTCTTTACTTGCTCAGTTTCAGCAACAATATCTGATTTGAAAGATTACCTTAAACATCTTTATATATTTTCCATTAGTCCTACATTTACTATTATTATTACTATTATTATTACTATTATTATTACTATTATTATTGGGCTGGAGTGATAGCACAGTCAGTAGGGTGTTTGCCTTGCACACGGCCGAACTGGGTTCGATTCCTCCATCCCTCTCTGAGAGCCCGGCAAGCTACTGAGAGTATTCTGCCCGCACGGCAGAGCCTGACAAGCTCCCTGTGGCATATTCAATATGTCAAAAACAGTAACAACAAGCCTCACAATGAAGACGTTGCTGGTGCCTGCTCAAGAAAATTGATGAACAATGGAAGGACAGTGCTACAGTACAGTGCTACTATTATTATTATTATTGTTATTTTTAGAGTGCCAGTGATCAAACCTACAGATTTATATATGTCAAACATACATTCTGCCATTGAACTCATATATGGCCCTCTCTAGTAAAGTCTTTAAAACTTGGCCCAGAACCTTGCACGTCATAAACACTCAAGCAATTGTTAATGCAATTTTAGCACCTGAATTGCCCACGATTTAAAATTTTTTGATTTAATTTCCTTAATGAAAAACAATCTAGTCACAAAAAGCCTATATATAACTTTGCAAGCTAATTTCATAATTTGGATAAAGTTTGACTTTTCTTTAAACTTTGAAGTCCAGGTACAGGCAAGCAAGAAAATTGTCACTGACTATTGCAACTAGAGGAGTGGTTGATAGATCTGTGACTTCTGTCGATTTTATCCAAGTTATTTAGTTTCTTTTGATCTTGTTAGCTCATATGTAAGCTGGGAGACTTATGCCAGAGGAACTCTACCGTTTACCAAATATCATTCCTCTACGTAACTCTGCTTCTGGACCTGGTATGTAGACAGCTGCAATGGGGCAGGAAATACTGATTTGTTTCAGGCTGTCAGAGTAAAGATATTGTTTCCCTGGGGACAGAATTCAAGACCTAGTGGTCACTAGTTTAAAATATTTTGTTTCATGATCTGTTTTGTCATCTGTTGGGAAGGAAAGTAATTGGTGATCTTTGTCTAGCTCCTTCTGTCCATATCATAAAGTACATCACAATTGGCAGGTGGCTGGCAGCCTCAGCACGAAGAAAAGAACATGGATTCATTTTGAGAATGAATGGGCCTCTTACACCTTGCCTAATGGCAGTTTCTTTCCCATTTGTGTTGAAATAAGCGCATACTGTAGCAATTCTTGAAGGTGCTGAAGCTTGTTTGACATTTGATCAGCAATGGGGAAATAAGGAGATTATTTTCTTAATCTAAATTTATCTAAAAATATTTTATGCCTGTAGGGAGATAATTTACAAAGATGATTTTTGGTTGTACAATTACTTCTTTATCCTAGCAAATGCATTTCACAAATGCTTGAAACTGACCTTTTGCTAAACAAAAGAGCCAATTGCCCACTAATAGGAGGATAAGTAGTTTGTTAAAAAGTGCCCAGAGGGTTTTTTATCCATTCTCCATTCTGAGGATTCACAAAGCTACTGCCTTGGCCATCTTCTGCCCATGCCAGACTACATTTCCATGGCTCTCTCTGCTCTCAGTTCAATATCCATGAATTTCATCTTCATGCTTTCTCTTCACTGTTTCTATGCTCTTTCCTGAGTCAATCTCAGTGACCTAGAGTCTGAGAGCAACTCACCCACACTTCTGAGTCTAATTCATGCTCCTGGAATATCTTAATCCAGACTGGAAAACAAGATAACATTCTTCCAAACCTTCTATGGAAGAAAAAAAAAAAGTGAACCGAATCCCTTAAGCATATTCTGTTATTTCTAGTGTCACTCATGTAAATTGAAAACACCTCCACAAAGTAATTGGATCAAAGTAATTTCATTGTTATTCAAAGAATCCAGAAACTTCCAGTATCTTTGATCAAGAACCATGTTAAATTTGTGCATTGTGTACTAGCACCTTGTGTCTAACTTTAGTTCAGTGAACTTACCTTGTAATAATATGAGTAATTACCAAATAATTTTCATCTTAAATTAGTATAGTCACGGTAAGTAATCAGCAGAACCACTGATAAAATGTAGAAATTAGATGACCATTTCTTCATTTGGGAGTGACCATACCTAGGAATACCTGAGGGTTACTCCAAATCATGCTCCAACATCATGCTGCATAGGAGATTGAACCAGGAACTACAACATATCAAGCATGAAATTAGGCCTTTGAGTTCTCTGCCTAACCCATTAATCTTTTTTAACACTTATAAACAAGTATAAATTGAGGCACATTGAAGAATTTCAATAGTTACAAACTTTAATGAAAAAATAACTAAATAAAAACACATTTCAAAATTCTTGAAGATGTCCGCTTCCAGCTGTAATGTATGTCTGCTTCCAGCTGTAATATTGCACAGAAACCAGAACTGTTCTCCTGTTTCAGCAACTGGAAAACTTCACAAAGCATGTGAAATAAAGTTTGACCCAATGAGTTTAACATGATGATGAATCTTGAGAGAAGAAAAACAGATGATGTGATTTCTAAAATCATCACAGTTTATTGATTAGAAAAAGTGTTTAGAATATGAGAGGTGAACCCAAATACAGCCCACAGAAACAACTAATTTGAGAATAAAGAATTCAGAAGTGCAAGAAGGGCAGAAATATAGCCATAAGGAGGCGAAGTGGAGTAAACCATTTGCCTCAAGCACTCAAGCACTGAATTTAAAGGGATTCTGAAAATTTGTGTGATTAAGATTTAAAAATACTTTAATCCAGTAGTTAAAATGTCAAAATTAGGGGCTAGAAAGTACAGTGGTAAGGTGCTTGCCTTGCAGGCAACATACCCGGTTCAATCCTCTTTACTGCATAACATCCCCCTGAGCTATCCCCCAGGACTGATCCCTGAGCATAAGGTCAGGAGTAATCCCTGAGCACTGCTGGGTATTGCCCCCCAAAAGCCAAGAGTAAACCCTGAGCACTGCCGGATATGGCCCCAAAACAAAACACCAAAATTAAATGTAAAAACACAATAAAAGAGCTTGCCTCCCCTCCTAGACCACGAGTTGCCCCCCACGAGTGACTCTTGGAATGACCATGGCCCTAGAGGCACACGGACCAAATTTGGAACCCATCGGCTTTTGGCAGAAATCTCTCCAGACTTAATTAGTAAAATATCAGAAATCCAATATTGCGTGGCTGCGATATAACCAGCAATAGAAAACAAATTATTTAACGATGCCTTTTCAGCAGGCCTGATTGTTGAGGGAAAATTCCAAATAATAATGGTGCATCTTTTGTCAAAATAATGAATGTAATCAAAGCAGAGAGAGAGAGAGAGAGAGAGAGAGAGAGAGAGAGAGAGAGAGAGTTAAGTGGAAATCATCTGCCTCACAGGCAGGGGAAGGGGTGAGGTGGGGGGTATATTGGGGTTCTTGGTGGTGGAAAATGTGTACTGGTGAAGGGATGGGTGTTTGATCATTGTACAACTGAGACTTAAACCTGAAAGCTTTGTAACTTTTCTCACGGTGTAGCACTGTCCATTGTAGCACTGTCTTCCCATTGTTCCTCAATTTGTTCAAGCGGGCACCAGTAACATCTCACAACAAATTGTGAGACTTGTTGTTACTGTGTTTGGCATATTGAATATGTCACGGGTAGCTTGCCAGGCTCTCCGAGAGGGGCAGAAGAATCGAACCCAGGTCAGCTGCATGCAAGGCAAATGCCCTACCCACTGTGCTATCACTCCAGCTCAATCTCACGGTGATTCAATTAAAAAAAAAAACAATAAAAGAAAGACATAATCTGATTCTAAATTGAACAAAACTTTGCATCATTTACTTAACCCTAATCCTAGTCTTGTTCATAGGTCTTTAATTTTAATGAAACTATTTTATCATTTTTAATTTTGTTTTCATTTACTTATTTATGTAATTGCTTGTTGTCCTGCCAGGGATCAACCTAGGGCAACTACATGCTAGGCAAGTGTTGTGTTCTGGTCCATTTGTTTTTGAATGGTATGTCTTTGTTATTAAGTGTAGAAATCTTTATCTATATCATATTAATAGTGTTTCTCTTAGGAGTTTTATTATTTTTACTTTCCAATTTCGATATGATTGATCTTAAATTATTATTTTTGGTATAAGATAGAAATCGAGATCCTTTCCTCCCCCCATAGTGCTATCTAGTTGTTTTATCATCATACAATGAAATTGACATGTCTCTATTAGACTGCCTTAGAACTTTTGTCTAAAGTCTATTGACCATATATATACATGTGAGGAATTTTTTTCACTCTATCTTATTTCCATCGAGTATTTGTCAATCATTATATTTGTTTTCACATATTTTGACTACTTAATTGGTGGGGGTTGGATCTCACTGGGTATCACTCAGGGCTTACTTCTAGTTCTGTCCTCAGAGATTACTACCCCTGGTGTTTGAAGAACCATAGGTGGTGGTGGAGATAGAACCAGGGTCAGTCATGTGCAAGTCACGTGCCTATACCCCTGTACAATATTTTTGGCCCGTTGATGACATTTTTATAGTTTTATAGTCAAATATATCAATCTTCTAGCTTATTTAGTTTCAAAATTGTTTTAGCTATTCGATAGCTTCAATCTATAGGACAAATTTTGGAACAAAGTACATCATAATATCAGACGGTCCGATTATAAACTTCTTACTATATATTGCTTACCAGTTTTCTTTAAAATTGGTTTGATAGAGTTCTGCAGTTTTTAGCAAGACATCTTTAACTTTTAAAGGCAAAATTTGCTGATTTAAGATTAATTTTCATATGTGTGGGGCTGGAGCAATAGCACAGTGGGTAAGGCATTTGCCTTGCACACGGCCGACCCGGGTTCAATTCCCAGCATCCCATATGGTCCCCTGACCACTGTCAGGGGTGGTTTCTGGGCGCAGAGCCAGGAGTAACCCCTGTGCATCACCGGGTGTGACCCAAAAAACAAAAAAAATTTCATATGTGTTGTTGATGGAAAGAAGTAAAATTAAATTTTGTGTAGTTTTCAGTGAGCTATCTAAAATTTACTAACTTGAAAAAAATTTATAGAATTTTATGTATTTTTATGTATTTTATCACATGATCTGAAAATGTGACAATTATAGTTTTTAAATTTAAAATATTTAATCATTTCTCTCTCCTTTTCTTCCTTTCCTTTTTTCTTTCTCTTTTTCTTTTTGATGTGTACAGCTATCATTATATCATTTTGTTGGGGTCTCAGCAGCTAGCCTGAGACTTTGACTAAATCCCCTGCCCCTGGAAACAAGAGCAGGCCCTGTTTACAAAGACCCAGGGGGCCGCTCCAGCACTCCCCACAAACATATATTTTGGTTAAGAATGAGGGACATGACTGTGCCCACCCACCCATATTGTTAACCTGGCCCTAAGAGCAGGATATGCCAATCATTAATTGACATCTGTGAGCCCTACTTGAGAAGCCTGAGAAACTTGCTGTACTAGGGAACCCCGCTGAGTGTGGGATTTGCCCCCCTCTCCCAACCACGATAAGAACTCCTAGGTAGGGGCCAATAAACAGAGATCTGTTTGACCACCAGACTCCCCTTCTGTGGCTTTCTTTCTCCGTGGCAGCAATGGTGGCAGGGGCAGGAACCCAGGAATCTCGCAGTGTGCAGAGGGCCAAGGCAGAGACTTCTCCCCTACCCACTCCTTCTCCTATAGGGAGTAAGTCTGGTGACTTGGTGACTTCGGGGGCTCGCACACCAGTTTGCCAGGGTTGACTGGCCAGGACCCCGACATCATATTATGAACCTTAAGACCTTGTTAAATTCTGTTAACTTCTCTTTAAGAATTTTCTGCTCTGCTTTTTAGATTGGAGAATTTCTCTTCATATATTGTCAAATTTACTAATTCTTCTACCACTTCTCATATGATGTTAGTCTCATTTTCTAAGTTTAGTTGCTTACCCTTGAGGTATTTGATGTGCCAAACATAGCAACAAGAAGTCTCACGATGGAGACCTTACTGATGCCCACTCGAGCAAATTGATGAACAATGGGAGGACAGTGCTACAGTGCTACTTTGATTAGCAGAATTCGGTTTTGTTTTTTATTTTTCTTTAAAGCTATTTTTTAATGTATCCATTTATGACCAAATATAGTTTCCTGTATTTTTTAAATTTGTTTTTCTTCAACTCTCTGAGCATATTTATTATATAACTGTTTGAAAGTCCTAGCTTGCTAAATCCAACATATAGGTCATCTTGGAGATGGGTGCTTTGACAGCTTTTTTTATTGGATATGACTCACTGTTTCTTGTTTTTTTATGGATTTGATTATACACCAGTCATTTTTGATAGTACATTGTAGAGACTCTGAAGAACATTGATTTTGTTTTGGCAGACATTTCAGTTACTGGCTGATTACCCTGCACTGTGTAACCTTAGTCTCAGTGATGTGCTTTGTTAGGATAGATATCTGGAAAAACCGAGATGTTTTCCAACCTTCTTTAACTTGATGATACTCAACCTCTGAACTCTCACTTCCTGTAGAACTTGTCAAGATTTGGTCGCTGTCACTGTCACTGTCCTTCTGTTGTTCATCGATTTGCTCAAGCGGGCCCAGCAACGTCTACATTGTGAGACTTGTTGTTACTGTGTTTGGCATATTGAATACGTCACAGGTAGCTTGCCAGGCTTTGCCGTGCAGGTGAGATACTCTCGGTAGCTTGCCGGGCTCTCCAAGAGGGGTGGAGAAATTGACTCTGACTTGGCTGGGCTGGCTGCGTGCAAGGCAACAAACGCCCTACTGCTGTGCTATCGCTCCACCCCTAAATGAGCTACGTACTATGTAGAGAGTTAACTTTCTTTGTGAATATTTTAATAAGTTGTTAATATTTCCATACCAGATACATCCCAGAATAAAGGTCCCTTCATTCTCTAAAGAATGCAAGTAATGTTGTGAGTTACATGTTCAACCCTTTTTTTTTGCAACTAATAGAGCCCCTGGGACACTACAGTTGAGAACCATTATGTAAGAGAGCACCAAGAAAATATTTCAGGTTTGGAGAAAATAAATAAAAACAGAACTGTTTTGATGATAACCTGGTTTTGAAGATTACAAAAAATATATACACATAGAATAAAAAGATAAATGCCAATATGCTTTGAATCATAAATTCTGGGTGGTTGTACACCAATTATTTTTTTTCATTGACTCCTTTACAGTTTCTATTTCCCCTTAAAATGTGCATATATCAGTGCTATAACTTTTATAGAACATGATTTATCCCTTGGTTCCCTGGAAATATATAATGAGGATTTGCACAGAAGTGATTTATTTGAAAAAAGTTCTTAGGATAAACAATTGGTAAAAAGTGGTATGCGGAGAATGAGGAAGACAGCCAAACATAGATAATAATATTAGGTGTGGAACTAATGAAGAGGTTGAGGTAAGTCCCTTACAAATAAAGAAGTGGAGACTGTTTCCCTCTGCTTCAAAAGCCAAGTGATTTCCATATAGGAGTGTGAGTTGCTCTCCTTACAGGCAGGAAAAATGATTGCAGATCTCCAACCCCCAACCTCAAGAGACATACAGGTACTGGCTGGTAGGAGTACACAAATAATTGGAATTTGGAACCGAGGGAACAGGTATGGACTACTGACTGCATCTAGTAATAATATTCAAAAATACGAAACCTTGGGGCTGAAGCAATAACACTGCATGCCTTGCATGCAGCTGTCCCGGGTTTGATTCCCAGCATCCCAGATGGTCCCCCAAGCACCGCCAGGAGTAATTCCTGAGTGCATGAGCCAGAAGTAACCCCTGTGCAATGCCAGGTGTGAACCAAAAAGAAAAAAAATGAAACTTTCATTATTTTAATTCATAAGAGAAGTTAATTTCTTATACCATGTTCATTCATATTACATAATATTCTATTCATAAAATAACTGAATAATATAGTATTGTTGCTTTATTAGTTCTTACTGGGGAGATTTGAAGAATCATATTCTAAAATAAGCATGTCATAATCTAAACCCACTGGGTATAAGAACTTTTTCATATCTGGGGACACCTAATGTTGATGGCTTTTTGTTATAGAGCTAAAATAAATTAATAAATGGAAAGGAGTCTCTATTCCTGACAGCAATATGCTTGATACTTGAGTATATATGAAAATTGATAGTAGTCTGAATTTTTCAATGTGTTTAGTGGGCCAGCATAGAATGTAAATTATCAGCCCCAAAGATATGGAGTGGCTACTAAGACTTCCTGTTGTAAATATTTTCTAGAGAGAAAGATATATGAAAATAAAACCAACTAGGAGATTTAGTCAAATTTACTCTAGCACAAACTTCAATACTATGCCATATTTGCTAATAAAAGCGAGACTCAATGGTAAATTATAAATTAGTAAAACCATAAACTTCTTAGTGTTGCAGTGTGGACTGGACCATACTTCTACAAGACTAGACTATACTTCTCTTGAAGTGTAAAACTCCTTTCTCCGTCCAATAAGCAGATTACACATTAAACATTTTAAAAGGCATCACCTTATCAAATCCTTGAGTTCAATAATCGGTCTATATTGGTTGACTATTGAGTGGCATGATTTAAGGTGTACTAGAAAAGTCTACTGACCCTCAAAGATTTTCCATCCTTTTGACTTCTTAGACATGGAGAATCAAGAAGGGCATTTAAAAGACCAGGAAAAATTAACAGAGAACAAAGATGTATGTGCATGAGGACACTCCAGCAGATAAAACTTAAGTGTAGGCTTCACGAACTCAGGAACTCAATAAAAATATTTGATAATATCTCATATATACACATGAGTTCACCAGAATGGACCAAATGCAGTGCTTGGGATAAAATTCAGGTCAACACATTCAAGGCATAGTGTCCTGCCCACTGTGCTATCTCCTTTTACATAATGTTTATGGGTTAAATGATTAGTAATAAATTTTTTTTATTTTGTGCCACACCCAGTCCTGCTCAGGACTTATTCCTGGTTCTGCCCTCAGGGAGCATTCCAGGCAGGGCTCAGGAGACCATATGTAGTGCCTGGAATTGAATCTGTCTCCACTCCAGGCAATAAAAGCACCCATCCTACCCACTGTACAATAACTCCAGCCCTGAAATAAAATTCGAGAAATTAAAAGACAGTATTTGGATACAAGCAGATGATTGGGAGAAGGCGAGAAGGAAAAGGAAAAGACTAAGAAATGAAAGGGAGAGAATACATATATTGTTTTCAGTGACAAAGGTTTGAATATGGGGAAAAGTAAACAGTATTGTAAGTGCAGAAACTTCTCCTTTCTTCATCTAATTTCCTCCAAGTACAGCTGTCAATGTTACTTTTCAAAGTTCATTTTTTTTTAATTTTTAAAAATTGAATCACCATGAGATATACAGATATAAAGGGTAGAGAGATTATATGCTTAGGCAGATTCTCCTTTGTTTTTACATATTAAATGATTAAATCCATCATGTTCTCTAAAGAGTGAGAAAATACGTTAGTAAAAGAAAAAATTTTACAAGCGTCTTCATTTCTTTAACAGTAATGATGTGGAGAAATAACCTTCTAAAAATTGTTAAACTTTTACCTTTTGATCCCAAGTCTTCTCTCCACAGCTTTTTTTTTATTTTAAAAAAACCCCGACATCTTGACATTATAAATTAGAAAAGTTGAGAGGGAAGTACATTATAATTAGAAGCATGAGTTAGGCATTGTACAGAATAGATAACTATAACTATTATATGAAGTTTGTTGACAATTTTATGGATCCTCATTCATGTGCAAGTAATAGAAATGACCCTAATGAATAAGGTTTGAAGATGAAATGTCAAAATTGTAACTTTGGCAATCTCTGTTGACAGAGAAATTAGTCTGATTTCATTCTTGAGATGTAGGAAGGAGAAAATTATAGTATAAGAATATTAGGAGTGGCAAGAAAATCTTTACAGCTCTTTGACTTCTTAGTGCTTAAAGGAACAGTCATCACCAATAGTGATAATCAACATAAAAGGGATTGTTCATACAACTGCTTGGAAGTCACCATTTTTACTTACTAAATTATTACTTATTGTCCTATGTGCTACAAATAATTGAAAGTGGTTATTAATGTTAAAAGTTCTCTGAGTGTGGGGTTGGGAATAATAGTATAGTGGGTAAGGCTCTTGCCTCGAATGCAGCTGACCTGGGTTCAATCCCCAGCATCCTATATGGTCCTCTGAGCAGTTTCAGGAGTAATTCCTGGGTGCAGAGTCAGGAGCAATCCCTAAGCATCACTGTGGCCCAAGAACAAAAGCAAACTAAATATAATTCACTGCATGCGTGACTAAGGCTCAAAGACAGAGTCCATATTTTGGTCAATCCTTCCACTGAGGACAGCTATAATCAACAACTATGCTTTCTACCATGGTACTCCTAGACTTTCATGAGATATCTACACTTTAAAATATATCAGGTAGGAAAAATGTGACTTGCATATGTCATTAAATCTCACTGTCTAGGAGCAGAAGATTATAGAGAAACCAGGTAAATAAAAATAGAAGCAACACCTAGTTGAGAACAATTTAAATGTACAACAAAGAATGAAACAATGGCCTGTCATTTATAGAAACGCATGCAACCATTAAAATGACAGTTATGGGGGTCAGAGAACTAGCACAGAGATTAAAGGTATTTGCTTTGCATGCAGCCAACCTGGCTTGATCCCAGGCACTGTATATATTTCCCAAGCACTGCCAAAAGTGATCCTTAAGCAACAGAGCCAGAGTAATTCCTGAACATTGCCAGGTATGGACCACAAACAAAAACAAATAAAAAAGACAGCAATAGAAATCATATTCCATTGTGGTAGGTTTTTATAGGGACATGTTAAATTAAATTAGTTCCCGGAAGAGACCAGTGCAGTCTTCTGCCCTCGCGCCTGACTTGTCCTCGGGGCCGGGACCCTTGGAGAGGAGCGGGTTGAGCTTTCCTCCCTGCCCCGACCAAGGCTCCGGCAGCCAAAGACCTCCA
>JAOXYA010000041.1:31061627-31072402 GCA_028565675.1 Sorex palustris | reverse complement strand
TTTAACACTTAAATCTGGAGGGATTTCTGCCAAAACCTGCTGGGTTCTGAGATTTGTTCCTGAGTCTCTGGGATCATAGCCATTAAGCAACTTGATCAGGAGCCAGAAAGGCCATTCATGTGTGGCGAATTGGGGTCTCGTTGGGATAGGGAGGAAAGGGCCAGGCTCCACCCACAACCCGTGAGGCCTCATGTGTCTCTTCACTTTGGGTCCAAACCTGACTGTCTAATGGCCTCTGGAGGATGGCAGCCACCAAGCTGACAAGGGGGAGCAGGCGGAGGGAGAGCACCCTTTTCCCCCACTGAGGTGGCCCGGCAACAGTAACCTACTGCTGGATCCGGAAAGATTTCTGCCAAATGCCCACTGGGTTCTGAGATTTATTTCTGAGTCTCTTGGATCATGGCCGTTAAGCAGCTTGATCAGGATCCAGAGAGGTTGTTTGTGGGCAGCGACTTGGGGTCTCGTTGGGGTGGGGAGGGAAAAGCTGAATCCACCCCCATCCTGTGAAGCACTGCGTGTCTCGTCACTGTGGGCCCAAACCTGATTGTCCAGTGGCCTCTGGAGGATGGCAGCCACTGGGCCATCAGGGGGACCAGGCCAAGTCACAAAACCTATTCTCACCTAGGGTGGCCCAGCATCAGTAACCTACTGCAGGGACTAGACACATTTCTGCCAAAAGCCGCTGAGTTTCGAGATTTATTTCTGAGTCTCTGCCATCATGGCCATTAAACGGCTTGATCAGGAGCCGGAGATGCTGTTTGTGGGTGGCGACTCGGGGTCTCGTTGGGGTGGGGAGGAAAGGGTTGGCTCCACCCACATCCCATGAGACCCCATGTGTCTCGTCACTGCAGGCCCAAACCTGAGTGTCCAATGACCTCTGGCAGATAGTGGCCACTGAGCCACTAAGAGGGAGCAGGCGGAGGGACAGCACCTTTCCCCCCTTCCCCCTTAGAGTGGCCTGGTGACAGTAACCTACTGCGGAGTCCGGATGAATTTCTGCCATAAGCCGCTGAATTTCAAGATTTGTTTCTAAGTCTCTGGGATCATGGCCGTTAAGCAGCTTGATCAAGAGTCAGAGAGGCCATTCGTGGGCAGTGACTCGGGGTCTCGTTGGGGTGGGGAGGATTCCTTGAGTCCCCGCGAGTCTTGTCACTGTGAGCCCAAACCTGACTGTCCAGTGGCCTCTGGAGAATAGCGGCCACTGGGCCACCAGGGGGAACAGGCCAAGGCACAAAACCTATTCCCATCTGGGGTGGCCCAATGCCAGTAACCTACTGCAGGGACTGGAAGCATTTCTGCCCAAAGCTGTTGGGTTTTGAGAATTGTTTCTGAGTCTCTGGGTTCATGGCCGTTAAGCAGTTTGATCAAGAACCAGAGAGTCCATGCCTCCAATTATATAGCTGAGCCAGAGTTGGTTTGTGAGTGTGTCTCCCACATATCTAACTTTTTGCTGTTTACTTTCTTGGTAAACTTTGCCCCATGATTTTGGTGTCTGGCCAAAGGCACAGCAGCAATTTGGGGGTATCTGGAAGTCCAAAGGCATCATCAGGCTGCTGATGCACTAGCCTAACAGGTACAGATTGACCTGCTGGCTGCACCATACCCCCTACTTCTGAAATTCTTTTCTGCTAGTGAAACAAGAACCTCGAAAATGCTGGGTAAGGCCTGGGACTGGCCTTTCCTTTCCTGCAAAAAGCAAAACCTCGCTCCAGACTGAGTCTCTGGCTCCCTGAGAAATCGGGTGGTGGGAATCAAATCCTGTGCCTGGCAGACCAAGCCGACATCAGGTGTGGCCTGATGGCCACCTGGTGGGGCTGTCAGGGCTCAGGCCCACAGAGCAGGGGCTCATCACAGACTTTACCAGTCTTAGTCTTCCCAGCAGGACCTGGGTGGAAGAGGCGGAGTGGGAGAAGGTGACCTTCTTTTTCTTCTAACGACTCACGTGAGCCACCCGTGGGGTCCACAGACATAATAACTAAATGTGTGTATATACATTTACATATTTATATATATTTTAGTGAAGCAAGATAACTTTCCGCTGAATGAAACTTGCTTAGCTTAGAAATATGTGAGAAGAGAGAAAAAGAGAAAATATGTGTTCAAGAGATAATATGGGCTTCTCCAGAGTGGAAAACAAAAGCAAGTAAACTAATAAAGACAAGAAAGTAGATATGTATTCATGGGAAAACACAAACTTGAAGACTAAGCAACTAAATATATCTTTTACAGTGAAATATAAATCTCCTTACTCTTCATAATGCAGGGAATATGTAATACCCATTGTATTTAAGTTGACATTTAACTTAGAACATGTTTAGTTATGGAAGAAGATTAATTTTTTTAGGTCAAGTATTTTTCTGTTGATTAAACTTAAATTGTAGGACCAGAAATCTGTAAGAGAATTGGAGTCCTGTGCAGAAAATCACTAGTAAGTTTAATGTTTTCTCAAATCCAAGATTAGCTATATTTTAAGTATTAAAAATATAACGAGTAAAGAAGTGTATTGTTAAAAATATATAGTGTTGATTTATTATCTAGTATCCAATAACGTGATAATCTACCAAATTCGTGAAGAGCAATGACATATCGAGTAAGCACCTCTATGGTCTTTCTTTAGATTACAGTCAAACAGACATCTTGTGAAATCAATGACAAACTGAGAGTCAAATAAAGGAAATCTTTATAGTGTTCTCATTGATCTAGAAGGGGCTTTGAGGCTTAAAGCTCATCAGAATCCCTGTAGGATATTTTGATCCTATCTGAGAAATTGATCAAATACAAGTAATAGTGAAATTGGTTATTTCAAACATTATTTTGTATTTAAGGAAATTTAAATGTACCTAATAAATTTTTGCACTGTGAATTCTAATAATTTTAAAGTTATTATATTAAAGAATCTATGAAATGTATATATGTTGTATACTTTACTATATATACTTAATGACAAGTTACCACATTAGTAATTAAAATACAGACAATCCCAATTGAACTATAGCTCAGAATTATAGAAATCTGAAACAAGGAATCACATCATTTTTCTCAAAGTGATATTGAAGACAAATAGCATTTGGAGGTGGGAGACACAGGACAGCAGGTAAGGTGCTTTCCTTGCACCTATAGGCAGACCTTCCATGTGGTCTATATATATCCCAGACATCATATATAGTTACCCCAAGCACTGCCAGGAGCAATTCCTGATTGCAGAGCCAGGAGAAATTCCTGAGCACACAGGATGTAGTCCCCAAACAAGAAAGCAAAAAGGCAAATAGTGTTGAAAAATTAGACAGAAAAGCTTATAAGGCAGACCTGACTCAAGGTGATAGTAAAGGGTAAGGCTATTGTAAAAGAAGAGATTTCACTTCACTCTGAATAAAAAGACAAGAAAATAATTAAGGGCAGGTATAGAGGAGTTCTAAAAATGTGAGAGGGGAAACTAGTCTCTGCATTAGGCCTTGGGTGTTTGCTAATTGGTGCTCCTTCATGTGAGGCTCTAGCTCAACAAAGACAGAGATTGTGGCTAGATATTTCTTGATAGTTGTGTTTCAAAGGGGTTTTAAAACTAGCAAGAGACTGAGATAAATTTACATTTCAAAGGAACAGGAAAAGAATTTACAATGAAAGGTTTCCTGAGGTTAACCTCTAACAGAGACAAAGTCAGGGATCTAGAGGCAGGAATAAGCCTTTCTCAAGTTTAGTCAAGCTGGGTGGAAGTTAAGACTTTCTTAGTGACTAGCATGTGCAAGTATTATAAATTCACGAAACACACTTGTATTAAAAAGTGTAGAGCATTTATATTAAAATTATAAGAGTAATTCAGGAATTATGGAGAGCAAAGGAAGTGTTTCTTTTTCTTTTTTTCCTTTGAGGTTAGGGTAGGTGGATCACTCTGGGGAATATACAGGTTGCCTGGGATCCAACCCAGATCTGCAGCTTAAGGTGGGCCCTACCCACAATAATATTTCTCTATTTCCAGAGAGCACTTTTAGTCAGAGCATAGGGAACATTCAGAAAAGGCTAAAACAAAACATTGGAACAGATCAAGAGGAAAGCTTAAACCTCTCACACAACATGAAGTTTTTAATAATAATAATAATAATTATTATTATTATTATGTTGCTAATTTGATTTCATGTTTGCTGCTCCTTTCTTCTATACACAAAAGAGTCCAGCACATTGAAGCTATTTTGACTGTTCCATCCACTCTACTTAGGAGTATGAACTGTGTTTGTCAGAATGTAAATAGGATACACAGCACACAAATGCAGTTCTAAATAAATAGGCTAGTATCCTGTTTTAACTATATATTAATGTTTCTGATAATCTTATAGAATAAAGACACAAAGTCCATGTAATACCAGACTTCAAAATCATCTATAATAAAAAAGAAAACCTCTGAAAAACAGTTGAATTTTATAAGTATGCTACTCAAAACCATAAAAATATAAATAGAATAAAAAGTGAAAAATCGGGGCTGGAGCGACAGCACGGCTGATAGGACTTTTGCCTTGCACATGGCCAATCTGGGTTTGGTTCCCAGCATCCCACATGGTCCCCTGAGCACCGCCAGTAGTAATTCCTGAGTGCATTAGCTAGGAGTAACCTCTATGCATCACTGGGTCTGACCCAAAAAGCAAAAAAAAAAAGGGGGAGGATTATACTAGTCACATGAATTGATCAGTTCAGAGAATTCAGAGTTTCTACCTAAATTTTGACTTATAATTTGACAATTTACTTGGTGTTAATTATTTTGTATTGCTATTTTTCATTTAACCAATAGAGTATTATAATCTGCAAGATCATCTGCATTTTTTTCTTATGTAAACACAAACTAACTCTAAGCTATAAATGGACTTAGGGAAATGAAAATTATAAACACTTTGTCATTGTCATCGACAGCATTAATTATGTAAGTTAACAGCTGTCAAATATAATGTACTTCAAATGTCATCCAAGAACTCCCAAAGAATTGTGGCCAGGTAGAGACCCTGTGATGACTGACAATTCATGCTAAGAAGTTGCAAGGACATCAAGAACCATCTGTGAGAAGCTGTGCCTCCCTCCCAGACATTAAAGAACATAATCAGCAGCTTATGGAGTAAATGCCTCATAAGCTGCTCTCTGAGTGAGCCCCACCTTGACATGGCAGTAGAAAAGGAGAATACTGTCATGTAAAACCCTGTATTTATATAGATCATTTCCTTGAAAAGCTCTTAAATCCTTAAAAGATTCTGAGCTCATCAATCCTTCAATACCCATGAAGTAAGAATTATAGAAGCACATAATCTTCACAATAATTATTTAGTGATCCAGGAGGACAATTTTTAGAACCTCCCTCTGCTTTATGAATAGTTATGTGATCTTGATAAGGGGATTATTTTGTGAGAAAAGCTCAATCTCCAGAGACTTGGGAAACAAAACAGTAAAGAGATTTAGCTTTTTTCACTATACACATATCAGTAAGGTGCCTTAAATCCTTTTTGAATTCTGTGGTATATAAAAATAAAGACAGGATCAGGAAAGAGGCACTATTACACTCAGCTGGAATTGGTGATAATTCATATATAAACATGACCATGAGTCTACCAGATAAGTTTCTTAAACACTCATAGTTAATTTTCATCAAATCTAATATATTTGATGTAATTACATATTTTTCCTATTTCCAGTGTGACTATAATACTTTAATCTCACTCAGCATCCAAAATTCACCAAAGTCTTAGAATCCCTACAACACAATATCCTAGAATACATTCTTTTCTCTTTTCATGGCTAATATTTTTCTTGTTAGAGACTATTTCCCAAAAGTCAGCAACCTGATTCATGTATGAGACGCTAATGGTCACTGGGACAGTACCTAGTATTGCTCAGGGGGCTGTGCAGTGCATGTTTGATAATACCAAGGCACAATTAATACGTAATTTACAGTAGAAGCAAATTGTATATTTGTCAAAAAATATGTAGATGATTTAACAATAAGTAACATTTCCTCCTTGCCTTTTGTTTTACAGCTCTGCAACCTGCCCTACTACAATGATGTCCTCATTGCATTCATATTCCAGCACAATCTGTTTCTTTAACAATTAGATTTTTAATGATACTTCTCTTTTTTAGAATATCCTTTTCTACTTTCCTCACACGTGAAGATCTAATCAAACAAATTACTAATCATACCTTATATAATCTAATTTAATCATTTTTTTAAAAATTGAAATACAAGTAAACCATAAAACTTTCTTGCACTACCATTCTAAGGGACAAGTTTTTTTTTTTTTTACATTTTTTCCAAATTTTATTTTCTTAAAGCACTGTGAATTACAAAGCTATTCATAGTTGGTTTTTAGACATACAGTGTTCCTTCATTGATCCCACCATTGATATTAACTACCCTCCATCAGTGTTCTCAGATTCCCTCTCCTGGCCCCACCCCCCACCCTAGCCCCAGCCAGATGTCTTAAAAGACATCTTTTGTGTTTGCTTATTATTAAATTTTGGATCTCATGATTTCAGTATTATTGACTCTGTGGTTAGAGTACTTAACTCTATCATTCCTTAACACCACCAGTGTACCTGAATCCCCTTGACACTGCCCCTGTTGCTTCTCATCTATCTCTTTTGCTCTTACCTTATTTCTTTCCTTCTTCTTCCTACACTCTGGGTCTAAAGGTGACCAAGGCATTCCCCCTTTAAATCATTGCATTTCATCAGTTACTCTAAATGCCACATCTAAATGATATTATTCTGTGTTAGTCCTTTTTCTGGCTTCACTTAGTATCTTCCAGTTCATTCCATGTTGCTGCAGATTGCATAGTTTCATCAATCCTTAGAGCAATGTCATACTCCATTGTGTATATTTACGTGTATAAATGATCCACGTCTGGTTTTGGACATTATGTTAATTCCTAATCTTAACTATTGTACTGAGTGCTGCAGCATCATAGTGCATTAGGGATCTGTTTTTTGAAGTAGAGAAGGACAATTCCAATCATCTTCCCCTTCTTTTAGCCTATTTAGATTCTATAAAATTCTAACTAAACTCCAACCTCTTGGAGTTAGTGCCTGACTGTGTACCTACAATATAATGCCCTCTGTCACATTTCAAGAATTTAGCATTTAAATACACACACCGTCTCTTGACTGTTTGAGATCATGGAAACTATCTTATTCTTAATAGGTTCAAGGTCTCCGGCCTTAATAAGATATCTAGTACACTTTCGTTTAAGGGTCATGCTATTATTTATATTAAAATAAAACTTTCCACAAGTGTTTGAGGGGTCTTGAGACCAGTTTGTGATTTGAGACTTAATTTTTAGTTTCTTCTTTCTGTAAAAATTGTCTTTTATGTACACAAGAAAGGATTACAGAAGAAAACCATTTCCATCAGAATTACTCAAAATTCCCAAAGTTCCAAATTACTATACTTATGAATTTTATTTATTGCTTTTTGGGTTATACCCAGTGATGCACAGGGGTTACTCTTGGCTCATGCACTCAGGAGTCACTCCTGGCAGTGCTCAGGGACCATATGGGATGCTGGGGATCGAACACGGGTCGGCCACATGCAAGGCAAATCCTGTGCTATTGTTCCAGCCCAAGTTATGAATTTTAATTACTTTATTATAGTTGGATGCAAGGCATTACTTTGGGAATGCAAACACTGTTTTACAAAGTAATTACTTTTTTTCTTTTACTTTTGGGCCACACATCAGGTGGTTCTCAAGGCTGACTTCTGACTCTGCACTCAGGGATGATTCCTGGCAGAGTTTATGGGACCATATGACATGCTAAGGGTTGAATCTAGGTTAACCATGTGTAAGGCAAGTGCCTTCCTTGCTGTACTATTTCTCCAGCGCCATCAATTACAGTTGTCTTTTTTTACCCGGTGGTGCCCAAGATTTAATCCTGGCTCTATGCTCAGGAATCACTCCTGGCAGGGCTTGAGGATAGATAATATTGGATGCCAGAGATCAAACCTGGGTCGGCCACAGGCAAAACAAGCATCCTACCCACTGTGCTATCTCTCTGGCTATGCAAGGATAAGTGCTTTGATCCTGTGTATGTCTCCTGCTCTACTTATATTTGTTTTGATTTGCAGCGGATATAGGCTCAATATCGGGTTCTTGCATAAAGAAACATTGACCTTTATTTTCAGATTCTTGTAAATATATGGGAATAGGTTTCGTGCCTTGGCCTGTTTCCCCTGGCAGCATGGTGGCCGCCATCCTTCAGAGGCCATTGGACAGTCAGGTTTGGGCCCTCAATGACAAGACACGTGGGGCCTCATGGGATGGGGGTGGAGCTGGCCCTTTCCTCCCCGTCCCAACAAGACTGCAAGTTGCCGCCCATGAATGGCTCTCTGGCTCCTGATCAAGCTGCTTAACGGCCATGATCCCAGAGACTCAGGAACAAATCTTGGAACCAACCACATTTTAGCAGAAATCCCTCCAGATTTAATTGTTAAAATTTCGGAATTTCAAAATCGCGTGACCACTACTGCAGCCGAAGCGATAGCACAGTGGTAGGGCATTTGCCTTGCAAGCCTCTGGCCCGGCAGAACCAGGTTCAATTCCTCTGCCCCTCTTAGAGAGTCTGGCAAGCTACCAGAGTATTTCGCCCGCAGGGCAAAGCCTGGCAAGGTACCCCTGACATATTAGATATGCCAAACACAGTAACAAGTCTCACAATGGAGACATTACTGGGCCCGCGCGAGCAAATCGATGAACAACAGGAGGACAGTAAATATGTGCTGCTTGTTATGGTTTGAGTGTCCATGTCCCCTTCCTCCCCCTCCTCACCGTACTGACAGCTTGAAGTTCTCAACTCCAGCGTGACTGTCCTGGAAGGTTTAGGGCCCTTTGTGGAAATAAGGGAAACTTGAGTTTATAAATTTAGAACTCTGATCTGGTAGGATGTATGTCCTTGTAAGAGACACCAGAGAACTTTGTGTCCACACGGAAAACACAGTAAAGAAGTCATCTGCAAGCCAAAAAGTGCTCTGCACCCATCCATATGGGTATCCTGATCTTAGAATTCTGACTTTCAGAACTGTATGTAAATTCATTTCTGTAGTTCAGGTCACTCAATCTATGAGTTATGGCAGCCTGAGCTGACTCATCTAGCCTGCAAAGGAGCTAGTCCTTTCTCTGATACAGTGCCAGGACTGAATCAGACAGTAGTAAACAATCTGTCTCCCAACCCCATCACACACATAGAAAGTTAGACGAAGCACCTGTCTTGTTATTCTGGTGATGACTGAGCTGCTATAAATACAGTCTCTTTTCTTAGGTCATGATAGATTCAGCCTGGGCTTGCTTATGCTGATGTTCCCAGAAACCTTGTCTGTACTGCCACCCTAATTTCCTGCCTTTGGGACACTCACACCATTAGAGCATCTCATCCCACTCAGAGTGTTAAAACTAGGGCTATAGGTAGCCAGGTACCCTGAATAGAGCATACCCAGACGTGATCCAATCAGTCAATCCAATCGTTAGGCATCTATACTTAAAAGAATAAATTCCCAACTAAGATAATAAGTGGAGATGAACATTATATAATGGTTAAGAATTTGGGGAGCCAGAGCATTAGTACAGTGGGTAGGGCATTTGGCTTGCACACAACCGACCAGGGTTCAATCCTGGCATCTCAAATGTTCCCCTGAGCATCGCCAGGAGTGATCCCTGAGTACAGAACAAGGAGCATTTGCCAGGTATGGCCCCCAAACTAAAACAAAACAATTTTTTTAAAAAATAATGTAGTACAAGAAAATTTTAATTCCTGTTATATAATCATATATTAATCTAAATATACTTAATGAAGTACCAAAACACATCAAGCAATTATTGATAGAAAGTGATATGGACAGTAACATCAGGATATTTTATTTTATTTTATTTTTGCTTTTTGGGTCACACCTGGCAATGCACAGGGGTTACTCCTGCACTCAGGAGTTACTCCTGGCGGTGCTCAGGGGACCATATGGGATGTTGGGAATCGAACCTGGGTCGGCCGCGTGCAAAGCAAATGCCCTACCCGCTGTGCTATCACTCCAGCCCCAACATCAGGACATTTTAAAACCACATTTATAGCTATGGACACATCAACTAAGATAAGGGATTAATAGCCTTAAATGATGAACTAGAACAAATGAGTTTTTAAAATTTTTTTATTTTATTTTATAAAGTAGTTTATAATATTTTATTACATTTAATATTCAAACACCAATCCCACCACCATATTTTATATGTTTCCATCCCGAATCCCAATCCCTGCCCCAAAGCAGAACCAAAATAACACAATATTTCCCTCTAAGGTTGGTTGCTTCCTACTTTGAATCCCATCAAATAATGTACTCTTGGAGTATGGGTAGAAAAAGTTCACTCATGGGTGAAGCTTGACCCAAGTGTGTGGAGAGTGGCCACGAGCATGGTGGCAGTTGAGTTCTGGAGGTTTTTGGCTGCTGGTGCTGGGTCCCTTGGGGCAGGGAAGGGGTCTCGCCTGCCCCCCTCCAGGGCACTTCGAGTGAAACAGCCTAGAGAGGGGTCTGGCGGCAAAAAGAGTTTTATAGGCATTTCTAGAACAGTTCATCCCAAACAGTGCAAAACATCCCACATATCCCCCACAAATTTACAGTTTTTGAAGTGCACTCAACGTTTTCAAGAATAGATCATAACAAGGACACAAAAAAAGTATTAGTAGACTTACAAAAATTAAAATTATATTTTTTTCTGATTACCATGGTATAAAATTAGACCTCAGTCACAAAAAGGCAACAGAGCATG
>JAOXYA010000041.1:30863784-30874340 GCA_028565675.1 Sorex palustris | reverse complement strand
TAAAAGGAGGCAGAATAACACAGAGATAAAGAAAAACAAATTTTGTTAACACCAAGACCACTTAAAACACAGTACACAATGCATGTAACCAGTACTGGTACTACACATGCATTAAAACATTTGTCATGTTTAGTAATATGATGTACACATACACCTGAACCACTGAAGATACTTTTGAGAACCAATCAACAGCATGATATCTACACAGGCAAAATTGCATGTTATTGAAAAAATGTGATGTTTTAGGTATTGGTACAAATGTGATTTTTGTGATTTAGCATGACTTTAATAAAAGCTTCTACAAGGACTTGCACATAACCATGACTGACGGATGTATTTTTTTTTTTGACCTTTCAGTTAGCTCCATCAGCTCACTCAAACACATTTTGAACAGATTATGTACTGTAGTACTTGGTAGACTATACATTAAACAAGAGACTTTGCTCTGAGGCACTGCTTCCCACACTCCATGGGGAAAAGGAAGCAGGAAAAAACAAAACTCATAGAGTTCGACAGCTACTGAGGCAACACTTGCCATTTACAATATAAGCCCAAATATTTTTGCAACACAACTATATATTAATTTAATAAAATACACAATATAGCTCTTATACACTCAACAATTTGGCTCATATGCACTGAATCTGCAATAAATCAATAAAAATATGTCATTTGATGTAAACACATTGAATCTTCTTACATTTGCACATTTAAATGGTCATGTGATTTGTATTTGTCTAAGACATTTTACTTTCCTGAGCTATTTTAGTGTCCACAAATGAATACAATATATTAATCTTGTTAATTTTCTCTGCATAATCATCACTCAATTGTAACTACGATTTTCAGAGTTGTCTAGGTCAAATTTAATACCTACCCATAATTATATGTTTGCTGGACACTAAAATGCTGAAGAGGCATTTAAAACCTTTAAAATTTCTTCTCCTTTAATGATATGAATCAGTCTATGTGTGTGCAGGACAAAATGGACTATATTTTTTTACATTTAACTTTTATACGACATGAGGTGTCTTACAAATGACCAAGTTTTTAAAAATTTTTTTCCCGACTAATGATATGGAATGTTCTTTGTGTTTATATGTGTGTGTGTGTGTGTGTGTGTGTGTGTGTGGCAGGTAACTTTATACAGAAATGTTTACCACAAATATATGTTAATGTTTGGTGTAGCTTGGACTACTGCAAGGTCTTTCAGGATTTTTCAGTAGAAGCCTGTGATGTCAGCTAGAAATCCACCACAGATGACAAATTCTGACCCTGCTTTGTATGGGGTTTATAGGTAAACAGTTAAGTCAGCATAAATCACCGAGGACAGTCTTGGGGGCATTCAGAAACACTTCCGTTCTCACACTGTATACCTTCCTATCAGATTGTCACAAGGTAACTCGCCTCCTCATCCTCCTTTTTCTTCTCTCCTCTTTTCTTTTCTCACTTTTCTCTTTTTTCTCTTTGAGCTTCCTTAATTCTGTCCTGAACTATGTTTGGTCATAATAAAACCATTGTTATCTCTGAAAAAGAAACAGCAGTGAAAAGAACATACTTGTGGGCACTTCAGATGTTCACTAAAAGCCTTAAAGCAGCATTGGTCTTTCTTCATCCCTGTAAAATGAGTTCTCACCAGAAGGGATCGTTTTTAAATCAACAGAAGAGACAAGTAAATGCCAATGCATTTTTTTTCTTTACTTTCTCACAGCCACAGGGTCGTTTCCCCGGCAGTCCTGCAACAGCTTGTCAATTTCTCTCACGACTTCTTCTGCATCCACAGATTCTCGGCCCAGATCTCTGCTGGGGTGCTCCAGCTGCTCAAGAACTGCGCCCATCTCGCTGGAATCCCGGCTGCCTCTAGAATGCACATCTGCGAAGACCCTGGCCATCTGATCTGATGCCATGAAGGGAGGGTCTCTTGGTTGCTTGCTGGGGGACAGATACTGACTGTCACTGGGCAAGTATTGGCTGCTTGCTTCGGCCAGGGCCCCAGCTTTTGCTTCACAGCCATCCAGAGCGCCTTTCGTTGAGGTGCAAGGCTCAATACACGCCTTGGTGGGGCTGCTTGATGCAGAAGGGACCTCTTGGAGGAGAGGGCTCAGGGCACGTTTGGCTTTTAAATAAGGTTTAACATTGGCAATGAGAATAGTGTGCTCTCGCTTGTCTTTTCCAAATGTACAAAAAGTCTTTTTCCCAGTGGGATTCACAGTTTCATAAGTCTCAGTCTCAACATTAGCTTCGACTGTGGGTACAAAGAGATTTGTGCGGTAATCTGCATTTTCAGCCTGATTGGCTGCAGGGAACTGTGGCATCCAACACCTATCAGAATGACCAAGCACTCGACATTCATCTGTGCAATTAACACACTCCTCTGGTTCTGCAAAACAAGAAAGAAAACAACAAATCCAATCATTAGGGTTGCCTTTAAATTTCTAGAGGCTGCCATCAGCTCTCAGTGGGCTTACTTGACCTCTGGTCTCTTAATTAAAAAGGAAAAGAAAACAATAATTAAAACATTTCAGGAGGGTTGCATAAACCTGCTGGTTGAGACAATGGTTTTATTTAAGTGTATTCTCTAGATATTAACGAATTCCCATAGCCTAGGGTAAGAAGTAAAAAGTGGTCATTGGAGAATCATTCAGAGTAGAATACAACATCACTGTAAGCTAATCTCATGGGGATATCAGTTAGTCTTTGTTCTGAAAGCCCCATCTAGGAGACAGGGAACTTCAGAAGTGATTACCAGGATTATTTTCCAAATCAAATATCAGGACAAAAACTGGATTAAGAGTTTCCTCAACAAGTCCTAAACTGCGTGTTTTTCTTTTTTTTTTCTCTTAACCCTCCATGTTTCATCCCTGTTTTGTCTGTAATTGTTATTTTGGTGACAGTCATGAAATAAAAGATTTCCTTTAAAAGCCTGCTTTTCCTACTGAGAGCAGCAAATGGAATTTTCTCTCTGAATGTGTTATGAATAAGCCTGTCAAAAGTGCACATTCCTATTTTATTAGGAATGCGTATGGATCATGCAATCAGTTTTCTTCACTTTAGCTTTTGTTTTTGGTGTAAGTAGGTGAAAATGGATTTAGTCAACAGATACAGTTGAGATTGAATGACAAATCATGATTTCCTATTTCAAACAATAATGGTTTCTGTGAGAAATTTTGCTTCTATCCTTTGCGAATAGGCATATAGAGAGATTCTAAATAAAGTGTTTTTTAACGATTCCTATTTCAAACATGCTGAACAAGAAAATATAAAAGAAAATTCCTTCATTATGACAACAGCTGCCGACTTGCATGACCCTAATATTTTAAACTGTAACTTTGAACTACTTCTTTCCAGTTGTCCCTTTCATTTACAAACGGCTGTTCCTCTCCTACTTGATGATCCTTTTAAAATTAGGAACCATTTATTATCAGAAAAGGATATTTACATTTTATATATTATTGAAGGGATTAGAATTCCCTACACATTAAAAAACCTAGAAGTTTGCCTTTTAATTGATGTAAGAGGATCACTACACATTTACAATGTTCTGTTGAAGAAGAAAAAGAGTCTAGGAAAAAAGAAATTAGAATTGAAACATCAAAATCAATTATCTTGTTAGATTAATAACTAAGTTTTCAAAGTCATATATTATTTCTGTGTTTACAAATAAAACAAATATATAATTACTTATCTAAAAAGAGAAGAGCTACACTGTTTTATCTCAAAAGTTTCTAGCATGAAATATTCATGTAAGACAAAATCTTAAAAAGAAATCAAAATGGTGTCTTGACAGAACAAAAATACCATGATATTTCATAGCATGTGTCATTCACACTTGTGAAATGTTAGAAAAATGTACTAAGTAGTTTGTCTCTTTTAATTCTGTCACGCTTTAAAAAATATGTTTATCTATAAGTGAATGAAATAGGTTTAGTTAATCATGTAATACAAGCAAACAATGCTGAAATGTAACCTCAGGCTCAACTGTCCACCCACAGACTGAAATATTATGATGGGAAAGGCTGGTGACATATGGACAAGACAGCACAGAAGCAGCACAGACATAAAATATTTTCGAGGAAAGCTTCATATATGAATTTATAGGATAGAAGAGATTAAAAAACAAAAAGACATAAAAATGTAATAAAAAAGTAACTGCATTCTTTCTCCATTTTGAGTGGAAATAGAAATACTACCTCTCTATCTTGTCACTGGTTGTTAGTATCGTATCATTCAAAGATAGAAATCTTAATATCTGTTTTACTTGGTGATATTCTTGCATCTTTTAGATCAGTGATTTTCAAAAAAAATATATAGCACATACACCATCTTTAAAATACTAACACTATTACAATATTGACAGACCCTCAATTTTAGAAATTTTGATAGCCTAGCATTGAAAGAATTCGATAAGAATTTAAGAAGTCAGTGAAGGAGACAGAATAATGCAGATGTATGAAAGTATGAATTGACCTTTAATTTGAAACCATCAACATAAAATGATTGTTTGCACTTTGCTGCTGAAAATCTGTAGCTCTTTACTTGACTCCTTTATGTCACATCCTAGGGAATGCATTTTGAGTATTGATTTTGATATATTATAAGCTGTTCACCTTGAGATTAGCCTGCAATTTTGATGGAAGCCATTCACAGAATAGTGAAGAAAATCAAATAGGCACATTTGTAAAAGCAGCAGAGATTTATGAGCACAAAGTGAACTATAGCATTTGAGGGTCATACAAGAATTTATGAAAGAGTGGAGTTAATTTAGAAGTAACCAATAAGTAGATAAATAGGTATACACAAGACACATAAGTACTAAGAGTAAATAATTATACAAAACAATGGACAAGATATAAACGGAAGCAAAAAAGAGGAAAGAATAAAAGAAACGTGAAGGAAGCAAAGGAAGAGAAGAACTAGGCAAGGCAAGAATGGGGTGGGGTGTAGGAATTAAGGTGGAAGTTCAAGAAAGACACCTGGAATCTCTCTAGTCACACTGGATGACATCTGAAAGCACTTGCTCTCTCTTGTTTTAATTCTAGACTAAGAAGTTTAATAAGTTAATCTTCTATGTTAGGCAAGCTGTCATGTTGTGATTAAAAATATACCTTCAAAGGAACTATTACAGTGTAATTATTCTGAATCATATCTATGCAAGGAAAACATATTTTGGAAATATATAAAATTAAATGCCTTTAAATTGCTGAATTTTAATAATTTTCATGAAAAGTTACTATAATTTTATGTTTACAATGAGATTTTAATGTTGTTTTGTCTTTATACTAGTGAGTATGTAGCCATTTCAAAGATGGGTAAAATGACAACTACTTTGCATAAGATTAAACTGTGATTTGCATTGGTAGGATTTTTGTCCTGTTATACATTTTAAAAAATTCCTTCAATAAGCTTAGTGCATGTAACATAAGGTATATACAAAAAATAGTGCATTTTTTCTCAAGTTCTGAAGTAATAAAGGTAGGTAAACAAAT
The DNA here is from genome assembly GCA_028565675.1 of Sorex palustris. NCBI lineage: Eukaryota > Metazoa > Chordata > Mammalia > Eulipotyphla > Soricidae > Sorex > Sorex palustris. The sequence goes on along the minus strand of JAOXYA010000041.1, from coordinate 30,868,854 downwards.
TTCTATGTTCCTTAGGGATACTGGATCCCAGAATAGACGTGTCAAATTACAAGCTATAGCAATACAAAATAGCAAATTATCTAGGCAGTAACTATTTGCATATATTACATATTTGTACCAGCAAACAGATTTAGAGATAAGTGGACATGGCATAAGATATCAAAGTAAAAAAATTGATTCAAAATTCATTTTTTTCTTTGAAACCAATCTGGAATGGTAAAGAAATTACTCTCATTTTCATTCTTCCCTCAACATAAGATTATTACCCTTTCTCAGAATACATCTTTTCTTAAGTGACAAGATCACATAATCTAAGTGGTATGCATATGAGACAAATTGAGATATAAGTATAATTATATTTCAAAGAGAAGATAATTTCAAAATGCCAACAGTGGACATCTGGGGCATTCTGGCAATAGGGAAAGTTGTGGTGTCTAATTCTTTATCTATATGACTCATAGAAGGATCATGTGACAATGACATAAATTTAAATTCTTAGTATTGAGAATTACTCTATACTCCTGTTGCTATATCTGGGTATTATACTGTTTTAAAAAAGGAGCTATCTAAAAATAGTAAGCTTAATGAATTTCATCATAGGCACCCTAATTTATATGATATATTTTGTTAGAGTGATAAAGTCACTCAAGCAATTGTAGTGCTTGCAGTTCAGCTATACCATAAATACTCCCCACCTGCACAAACACATACAAATATGAAAGGTAATAATTTTTATCGTCACATATTATGTGACAGCTTGAGCTGTCACCAGCAGTTCAAGTCTTGGTTTTGAGAGTCACTGGTAGTGCTCTGCGAAACATGTATACAGTGCTAGGAATCAAACCCTGGCCTCCCTTAGATAATGTGTGCTCTCAGATCTTTGAGCTGCCACTCTGACAACTCAATCATTACCCTTTAAAAAAAAACTCAAATGCAGGTATAATTCATTCCTGAAGATAAACTACCAGCAACTGCCATACAAAAAACAGAAATGAATCAATAATATGACCAGAAAAGAGCAGCATCCATACTATTAAAAAATAACATATATGTTATTTATTTACAAAGAACATATGTGTGTAAAAATCTTAAACTAAATTCATCAATATAAAACACCCCTTCTTTCCCTTTGCCCTATTGGGGAAAAGTGTAATATAAAATCTATGATTGCCTGACTACCTATCATTTTATAATTTTATGCAATTTACATAGATTTAGACAAAAAGACACCTGGAATCTCCATAGTCATATTGGATAACATCTGAAAGCCCTTGCTCTATCTTTTTTTATCCTAGACTAAGAAATTTAATAAATTAATCTTTGATATTAGGCAAGCTATCATTTTTGTGACAAAATATACCTTTAAAGGAACAATCACAGAGGAATTATTCTAAATTATATCTAGGCAAGAAAAAATATTTTGGCAATATGTAAAATTAAATTCCTTTAAATTGCTGAATTTTAATAATATTCCCAAAAAGTTACTATAATTTTATGTCTACAATGAGATTTTAATGTTGTTAGTCTTTATACTAGTGACATAAGTGTAGCCATTTCAAAGATGAGTAAAATGCCAACATCTACTATTCATAAGATTAAACTGTGAAGCCAAAACACTAGCAAGGATTAACAAAGATTAAAGGGGACTTTGTGGAGAAAAGTTGTTTTGGAAGTCAGGGGGAATTTTTTTTATGTTAATCTTACTAGTATTTGCTGTTAAAAAAAATGTTGAAAATCAGTTCAGGGACTGGAGCAATAGCACAGCGGGTAGGGCGTTTGCCTTGCACACAGCTGACCAGGGTTTGATTCCCAGCGTCCTATATGGTCCCCTGAGCACCGCCGGGAGTAATTCCTGAGTGCATGAGCCAGGAGTAACCCCTGTGCATTGCCGGGTGTGACCCAAAGAGCAAAAAAAAGTTTTGAGTTTTTTTTTTTAAGTTGTATTTATTGGAGGGAGGCAGTGTTGGGCCACATGTGGCACTGAACTCAGTAATTACTTCTGGTGGTGTTCAGGGGACCTTATGGGGTGCCAGGAATCAAATTGGGGTTGACCATATGCAAGGCAAGTGCCCTGCCCACTGTACTATTGCTCCAGCCCCTGATTAAAAAGTTTTAATGAACTTTTTGGTTGCGAGTGCTAACACCTGGTGGTGCTTGGGGCTTACTACTTTACTTGCTCAGTGCTGGGACTACAACCCTGCAGTATTTGGAGGACCATACAGTGCCAGGGATTGAATCCGCACTTCCAGAAAGAAAGACTTGAACAGCCACTTGAACACTTTTCCTGGTCCGTAATGTTAAGTATTTTAGTTAACAGTTATTAATGTAGTTGAACATTTCAAAATCTTCCTCCATTCCTAATTTTTTCCCTCAGCTACAAGCACCCACTGTTATTAGATTGTTATAAATCATTTCAGAATGGGCTGAAGCGATAGTACAGTGGGTAGTGCTTGCCTTGTATGTGGCCAGTGTGGGTTTGATCCTTGGCATCCCATATGATCAGCCCCCTCCCCCCCAGCACTGCCTGGAATGATCCCTAAGCACAGAGCCAGGAGTAACCCCTAAGTATCACTGGGTATGGTCCCAAAACTGAAAATCATTTTAGAGTTTTTATTTTTTAAATTGAATCCAGTATAATTATGTTTTTAAAAAACATTTTCTGTTCTGTTTCCCCAGAATAATACAGAAGTCCTTAATTTTTTTTCAGACCCATTTATTGTGTGTGCGTGAGACAGAGAGAGGGAGACAGACGCTTCTGGGTTTGTGTCACACTTAGAAATTGTTTCTACTTTCAGCTTGTAAAAATAGCAACCCCTGGTTTTATTTTTTAACATGTAAATGCTTAATTCCATCTGGAAAATATTCTATTGTCACAATTAAGTAATGAAATATTATTTGTTATGAATCTTCCCTTGTGACCCATTGTTTCAAGTATCAATTTGTGCCAATTTGAAATGCCATCTTTATTACATGCTCAATTCCCAGATCTTTTCCTGAATTCTGTTGTCTTCCTTTTGTTTGCTTTTGTCTTTCTGTGCCAAAGTAGCACTTTTAATTAGTTTCACATTTATATATAGTATTTACTATGTATCTGTTCTCATATTTTCAAAATGCTCTTACACATTTTCTAGTGTTTTCTTTCAGATAACCCCACCCCAGATAAGTTGTTGGATCAGTTTGTACTCTGTCCCGGCTCTCTCTCTCACACACACACACATTTAAGGGGTGACTTGGAGGGTTTGGGGTCACACCCACCAGAGAGCTGGACCTATTCCTGTACCTGTGCTCAGGACTGAGCTCTGGAGGTGCTTAGGGGGACCCTGTACAGTGCCGAGACCAGACCAGGGTTGGCTATTGCAAGGCAAGTGCCTTCCCTGCTACACGGCCTCTCCTGACTCTTGGGGCATAGGGAGTGGTTTGTTTTTTTGTTTCAGTGTTGTTCCAGGGGCTTGGGAGCCACTCCTGCACATTATCCAGCCCAGTAGTCTGGGCTTGGTCATAGCAAGCTCAGGCCAGCAGTGCTGAGGGCTGTCAGGGCCATGCCTGGGGCATACAGTGTTGGTTATCACTGATGCTAAAGCCTTGCCCCCCACTTGCCGTGTACCCTAAGACTTGTGGCATCTCCTGACCCTGGAGGGGGTGGTTTTCATTGGGGAAAATGTTTCTAGGTGACTTGGAAGTGTTTTTTTTTTCCATGTTTTTTATATCCCTTGGTAAATTTTGGTTTGACTGGGCGTTGGGGGGTTGCAAAGAGCATCTCACAGTGCTCTGGAGTCTGGACCCTCTTGGCAGTACCCAACCAGCTGTACAGGTCATCAGGGTACAGTGCTGTTTGGGTGTAGCAGTGCTGGGGGTCACAGGGCTGCAGCTGGCAGTGCGAGTTATGCAGTACTGGGGGTCCCACTTCGGGCCTCCAGGAACGAGGAAGGAGTTCTCGTCTGTTGAACTCTTCTTCTGTCTTGAAGACTATTTCTTTTTTCTTTTTCTTTCTTTTTTTTTATTTTGAGTGGGAGGGCAGATCTAGCAGTCCTCAGGAATTAATCAGTTAGTGCTCAGTTATTGCTCCTGGAGGGCTTGTGGAAGGCTATGGGATGCTGGGGTGAAACCTGGTTCTGACAGGTGCAAGGCAAACACCTCCCCTCTGTACCATCTCTGGATGGTTCTTGATCATCAGCCTTACTAAGCTCTCTCATAAATTGCTATTGGATTTTCCTTAGACTACTTTGGATTTTCTGAATAGACAATTTCATTACTTGTAACAGCAATTTTATATCTCCAAAGCCCTAAAACAATGTCAAGTGGAAGGTACTGATGTGCATCTTCCTGACGCTGCATAGCGAAGGCCCCCAGGATGACTCCCATGGGACACCTTCCCTTTTACCATACTGTTGTGTCTGCGCATCTTGGGAGTGTGGTCTCTTGTTTCTGTGTGCAGTGGCGGAGTGTCTCAGCGCTGACCCATATCCACAGTGCCTTCCCCAAGATGCACGAGATGCACGCGTGTCTCTGAGAGCAGCCCCCTCGCTGCCTTGTGATTTCACTCGCCTCCGGAACATCCGAGCATCCAGATTGTGGCTCTCCTCAGGAGTCACGCCCCAGCTGGGGATGCACTTCTCTTTGGCACTGCTAACTCAGTAACCCCAACACCGACTTTACTGTCAACCAGTGTTGGGCTGGAGTCCAGGGTGTAAAGCCCACTGCTTGATTTCCTGTCAAGAAGGAGACAGCGCCTGGAGCAATAGTATAGTGGGGAGGGTGTTTGTTTGGCACACAGCAGGCCTGAGTTGGATCCCTGGCATTCCATAGGGACCTCTGAGCCCCACCAGGGGTGATTCCTAAGTGCAGAGCCAGGAGTAACCCCTGAGCATCTCTGGGTGTGACCCAAGAACCAGGAAAAAAAAATGGGGAGAGAAAGAGAAGAAAGGCAGGCTGCCGGGGTCTTGCTTCTAGCTAACACAAAGCACAAGCATCCCGTTGTTCGTCGATTCCCTCAAGCAGGCACCAGTAACGTCTCCTTCATCCTAGCCCTGAGATTTTAAAAGAGCAATTTCAATGCTCCTTCAGGATTAG
>JAOXYA010000041.1:30138392-30148570 GCA_028565675.1 Sorex palustris | reverse complement strand
AAATATTTACAACATTGTGTCCTGTAAGAATACATCAACCAGAGAAATGTATTTGTTTAGCGGTATTGCCAATAAGTCAAAGGTACATAGTAAGAGAAAAGAACCAATAAAGCAGGAGCATTTTAAAGACAAATCTAGTTTCTCAGTTCTATACATGGGATTCAGTTTAGGAGTTTATAAGAATGCAACTTAAAATAATGTATGAAAAAGCATTAGTTGTTTCTGAACACCAACAGAAGGACCACTCTGAGTCTTTCTTAGATCCTAAATACAAATTAATTGCTATTTGTATCTGATTTTTAAATCACAAACTAAATATGGCTTATTTTAATCACTCTGCCTGAAAGTTTCAGATACCAAACTATCATGCATTGAAAAACACTTTAATAATAATAATGACAATGCCTCTTTTATATTTAGTTTTCCTGAAAGAAAATAAATGCATTCCTTGAACCTGGTATGCTCTTAATAAAATGCTCTGTTTCTTAGCAATATAGCTATGAAAAAAAATAGTTCTCTTTATAACCAATTAAGTATTATTTCTTACATTTTGTGAGAAAATTAGAAAAAATGGACACAAATGTTGGTATTTCATTAATACCAACAAACTATTTAAAGAATCTTAAGGAAACTTTACATAGTTTAAGGAATCTGTATTTGTCTATTTTTATTTTGTTATAAGATTCAAAGTAGAGGACAGGTAGTTTTTGCTCATGGCCATTCCTAGTTTGTTCAGTGGAATCAACGGGTGCCCTAAGCATTGCCAGGAGAAAGCTCTGATCACAGCCAGGTATGGGCCCAAAATAATTCAAAGCAAGCTATATATCATCCTGAATTCTGTTTCCATGCGTCCTTCCTCACTATAAACTTCTAGGATGTGTTGCTATCTGAATCCTATAGACTTGAACTACGAGATTTGTAATTCCAAATTCAAGGACTGTTCCTGAAAAGTGTTGATGGCTCAAAGAGTAAGGCTATCTGATTATTTTTTCAGTGGGAACATTTCGCTCTTGCTGTTTGTTTTGTTTTGGGGGACTACACCCAGCATTGTTCAGGGCTTACTCCTGTGCTAGAGATCACTCCTGGCAGGGCTTAGCGATCATATGGAGCGCTAGAGACTAAACACAGGTTGGCTGCATGCAAGGCTAACACCCCATCCGCTCTACCATGGCACCAGCCCCCTCAGTAGTTGTTATTATAAGAATCATAATCTCACATATCTCCTCTTTAAAGAATCTGTGCATGTGATTTACCTTTAGGAATAACATTATTGCTTATAAAAATATGGAAATATTGTTTTTGTTCTTCCCAGTTAAAACTAAAAGCCGTCATACATTCATTATGGTGGTATAATATGACAAATGAATGTTGGCTTTTAATTGAAGCTTCTCCAATTATTGGATCAATTTTAGTGAATACTGCATGTAGTTTATAACTCTGATTACTATGTCTTGTGCTATATTTCCAGCTGTGTTGTTTTTCTCTTTTAAATCAGTTAAATATAGCTGTCTTTGTATTTCTGACATTTGGAGTCTTCAGAGGCTATAATTTGGAGTTTCAGATAAGCTTTTAATGTATTTAATTTAGTTAGTAATCTAAATTTCTGTTGGAGTCTTCAATAATAAGGCAATGATGGGGGTCATCAAATGAGGCTTCATTTATTCTCAAAGGGGTTTGAAAAATGCTTGAAAATTAATACCTAAATTAATGACTATTATGTTGCCATATATGCGATACTTATTAATGAAATTTGGCAATATTTTTACTATTTTTGTGCTTACTCTTGACTTATATGCAAATATATTCCAAGTATAAGTGGATACTTGGGGGATAAAGAATCAAAATCTGAGAACTATGAATCTAGAAGCCATCATTTGTTTTTGGTTAAAATTGAACAATGATGCAATTGTTTTTCTTTGTTTGATATGCACACATACCAGATTTTCTGCAGGACCATGTGTATATATTTACATTTAACTTAAAACTTAGTTTATATTTATGTTTTCTACATTACTGGTTTGTGCTTAAAGATTTGAGTAATACTAAAACATTTTGGTAAGATCAGAAATTTTTAAAAAAATTTTACTGCTTGTGAAGCTATAGATAATCTTATTTTTTTAAATAATGTCAAGTGGTATAACTGATATTATCACTGTCACTGTCACTGTCACTGTTCTCCTGTTGTTCAGCGATTTGCTCGAATGAGCACCAGAAACGTCTCCACTGTGAGACTTGTTATTGTTTTTGGCATATCAAATTTGCCAAGGGTAGCTTGCCAGGCTTTGCTGTGCGGGCAGAACTCTACTTGACTTCATTGGGCACTTTAATACAATGAAAGATAATGATCATGAAAAATAGTGCATGGGTTTATATTTTGCTCTTGGTTCTTCCTACCTTAGTGCTACTTAATCTTTCTAAACCCGAGACTCCTTCCTTTTTAAACCTTGAAATTTTGGATAATATATCACTATTGTACTGTGGCCATAATAAAAGCAAATATAAAATAAGAATCTTTGGTTATAACTTCTCTTCCACTTTTTTTGATTTAGTCTCAAGTTATATATGCCTCATTTTCTCATATGTAAAATAGGATGATAAACTTTTATTTTGAAATGTTTTAAAGACCATCGAAATAAATCAATAGCACCAAAAGCAGAGTCTAGTAGATATTCACTATGAAAAAAAATCTGCTTTCATTAAATGCTACTTGTATTTTTTCTAATATTTTTATTTTATTAAATAAATTATTTTATTTTATTAAATAAGAAATTCATATCTGAGTTTTCTATATATATTTCAAGTATATATAATATATAAACATTTGGTTTGTGGGGCCGGCTGCGATAGCACACCGGTAGGGCGTTTGCTTTGCACGCAGCCAACATGGCCGACCCGAGTTCGATTCCTCCACCCCTCTCGGAGAGCCCAGCAAGCTACCGAAGTATTCGATATGCCAGATACAGTAACAACAAAGTCTCCAATGGAGACGTTTCTGGGCCTGCTCGAGCAAATCGATGATCAACGGGAGGGCCTTTACCTTTTACCTTTTACCTTTGTGTGTGGTGTTAATTAGAAGTCTGAGCCCATTTTTTGGCATGTAGCTGACAAGTTTTGTCAGCACCCTTTGTTAAAGAGGCTTTCCCTGCTCCACTTCACATTTCTTGCTCCTTTATCAAAGATTAGATTATCATATATTTGAGGGTGTGTACAAGAATGCTCAACCCTGTTCCATAGGTCTGAAGCCCTACCTTTGTTCCAATACCATCCTATTTTAATTATTACCACTTTGTAGTAGAGTGTGAGGTTAGAGAAGGTGATGCCTCCCATCTTCTTTTCCCCAAGAATTTCTTTAGCTGTTCGTGGGGGGTTGTTGTTCCATATTAATTTCAGAAGTGTTTGATCCATTTCTTTGAAGAATTTCATGGGTATCCTTATAGGGATCACATTAAATCTGCATAATGCTTTGGGGAGTGATGCCATTTTGACAATGTTAATTCTCCCAATCCATTAGCAGGGGATGTGTTTTCATTTCCTCATGTTCTTTTTTATTTCTTGAAGCAGCATTTTATAGTTTTCTTTATACAGGTCCTTTTCCTCCTTAGTTAAGCTGATTCCAAGGTATTTGATTTTCTGAGGCATGATTGTGCTTTTATCATGTTGCTTTCTTGTCTCATTATTTGCATATAGGAAAGCCATGGACTTTTGGGTATTGATTTTATAGCCTGCAACGTTACTATACATGTCTATTGTTTCTAGGAGCTTCTCGGTAGTGGCTTTAGGGTTCCTTAAATATTATTTCATATCATCTGCAAATAGTGAGAGCTTGATTTTTCCTTTCCTATCTATTTGCCCTTAACATTTTTTCTTGCCTAATCGCTATTGCAAGTAATTCCAATACTATATTGAATAGTACTGGTGAAAGTGGACATCCTTGTCTTGATCTTAGAAGGAAGGCTTTTAGATTTTCCCTTTGAAGATAATGTTTACCATAGATTTGTGGTAGATGGCTTTGACAATATTGAGAAAAGTTCCTTCAATTCCCATTTTGCTGAGAGTTTTCATCATAAACAGGTGCTGGATTTTGTCAAATGCTTTCTCTGCATCTATTGATATGATCATATAGTTTTATCTTTTCTTTTATTGATATGATCAATTATGTTGATTTACTTGAGAATGTAAAACCATCATTGCATCCCCGGGATGAATCCCACTTGGTCATGGTGTATATATTTTTTATGGGTTGTTGAATTCTATTTGCTAATATTTTGTTGAAAATCTTTGCATCCACGTTCATCAGGTATATCAGCCTGTAATTTTCTTTTTTTTGTGGTGTCTCTGTTTGCTTTTGGCATTAGGGTGATATGTGTCTTGTAGAAATTGTTTGAGCATGTTTCTGTTTCTTTAATTTCCCGGAAAAGCTTTTAAAGAACTGGTAATAGGTCATCTTTAAATGTTTGGAAAAATACTGTAGTTAATGCATCTGGATCTTGCTTTTCTTTTGGGAAGACTTTTGATCACTGTTTCAATTTCCTTGAATAATAATAAGTCTGTTCAGATATTCCAAATCTCTTGGCTAAGCCTTGGGAGGTTATCGGAATACAAGAATTTATTCATTTCTTCTAGGTTCTCTTGTTTTATGGCATACAGACTTTCACAGTAATCTCTGATGATCTTTTGAATTTCTTTGGTTTCCATTGTGGTGCCCCCCTTTTCATTTCTGATCCGGTTTATTAGGGTTCTCTCTGTCTTTCTTTGGGAGTCTTGCTAGTGGTTTATCAATCTTGTTTATTTTCTCAAAGATCCAGCTCTTGGTTTCATTGCTCTTTCAGATTTTGGGGGGTTGGATTTCCATGTCATTAATTTCTGCTCTAAGTTTCATTATTTCTTTCTTTCTTTCTGGTTTGAGCTCCATTTATTGTTTCTTTTCTAAGATCTTGAGCCTTGAAGTCAAGTTATTTATGTGGGCCCTTTCTTCCTTACTGAGAAATGCTTGCAGAGCTATAAATTTTCCAATTAACATGCTTTAGCTGTGTTCCACAGGTTCTGGTAGCTTGTCTCTTCTTATTTATTTTGGTTTCTTTCTTGGTGCTGGGAGGTACCTTGGCTGATTGACAGAGGGTGTTCTTGTAGGTCCCTGGGTCTGTTTTCTGGGCACGCCCCCCCCTCCAGGCCACACCTCTGCTGCATTGTACCTTGGAGGGTGTTGGCTGTGTCAGTGCCTGAGCCGAATTAAAGTCCCACTTCTGATGCAGTCCTAAAGCTTGCCAGGGGAAACCTGCTGGCCAGTGCTGGGAGGCACCTTGACTGAGGGGGACTGTTTTCCAGGTTCCTGGGTCTGTTTTTTAGGCACTGCACCCCAGAGGCCACTGACATTAGTTTTTAGAAATCTTTTTTTTAATTTTCCCCTTGACTTTATCTTTGATACCATTACTATTTAACAATGTTTTGATCAACTTCCACTTGTTAGAGTTTTTCCATATTCCTTATATGGTTGATTTCTGTTTTTATGGCATTTTGATCTTAGAAGATGCTTGTATGATTCTTATATCTGTAAATTTTATATGTTTGATTATGCCCTAATATGTCATCTAACCCGAAAAATGTTATATGTTACACAATACACAACATAAGTATATGGTTTTGGTTTTTTGAGTATAGAAAGCACTGTGTTTTTCAATAAATCCCAGTTCTAACTCCAATTTTTCTTTTAACTCTTATACAGCCTCAACAATTTCTCTCTAAATTGCTTAGTAGAGAGGTTATTCATTATTACTTGCTGTTGAGTCTTCTGGCCTGGCTTCATCACTCACTAAGTCTGGTGTATTTCTGAGCTGTTTTACTATTGTGAACTTTGTAGTCTGGAGTTGTTCCTTGAATGTTTTGTGTGGTTGAATGCCTACTGTTAAGATGTCTCTGTATGCTTATGGTTAGTTATGGAAAGGTGAAAAATGCGTGGCTGGGGTGCAATGCTAACCTTAGTGGGGGGGCAAGGATGGCATTCCTGACTATCAAGTAGGATCCCCACCCAATATTGGTGAAGTTCCCCCATTTTACTGGGACTGGGGCTAAGCAGAGCAAAGCTGGGACTGCTAGCAAAAAATCGCCTTCTTATTTACTTTATGGGTGGGTGCAATCCTCACCAGGGGTGGGGTGTGGAGCACAAAATCTGAAAATCTTTTTATTCTAGCCCTAAATTTAAATGACAGGTTTTTCAAGTAGTGAACTCTGGGTTGAATTTTTTTCATTCAATAATTTGTAGATGACATTCCTTTCTCTTTTTGCTTGCACGATTTCGTAGCAGAGGTGTATTATAATTATGTTATTTTTGTTTTATTTGAGGTTTATCTTAAGTCTTTATTCTATAAGTAGTAAACTCTTTGGTTCTTTTCATTTTGATTACAATCTGTCTTGGTGTTGTTTCATTTGAATCACTTTTCTTTGGCGCTCTTTCAGTTTTTTAAATATATGCAAAACCCTCTTCAGAGATTGAGGAAATTCTAAGCTATTATCTCTTCTATGAACTGTTCTTCCCCTTTCCCTTTTTACCTCTCCTACTGGTAGTTCTGTAATTCAAAGATTATTTCTCTTCCTATTGTCTACTAAGTATGTTATATTCTCTTTTGTTTCAGTTTTGTACTTAACTGTTTTTGATGAGCAGTACTTTGTCTTCAAGTTAGCTTATATGGCTCTCTACTTTCAGAATTATTTTTGTTGTGGTTTAGTATTGTATTCTTTAACTCCTTCAATTCTATTTGTATGGATTTTTTCATACTTTGAATCAATTATTCTTTGAGTTTATTGAATTTCTTTTCCAAATATTGCTTATTTCTAGCTTGCTCCTTCAAGCTCATGTTCTCCCTTTAATATGTTTCTCACTTCTTTGCCCCCCTTTTTTTGCTTATTATTTGCTTTTTCAAAATCTTTTCTCTCTTGAACATATATTTGTTTCCTTCTCCACCTTCACATCTCTCTAAGTATCATTCAATAAGAACTCTCTTGCTTCACAGACACACACAAAATTATATTTTTTAAATTTCTATCACAAGTGATTGCTTGATTTCTATTGCCATTGTATAAAGTGTTGACTTAAGGTCATTTTCATTCAGGTTTGACAGTTTTCAAGAACTCAGGATTTTAATGGATTTGTCTACTGTTCTCCCAGTACAGCTGAATATAGCTGAATTTCTTGTTTTTCCCATTGTTCATAGGTTTTTGTGAGTGCTAACAGTGGAGTTTTAATTCTTGATTATATTCGTAGTAACCCTAGCTGCTATTTTACACTAACAGGCTATTGTTTATGCCTCAGTTATTTAAACTCTTTCCATTACCATGTAAAGGCATTTCAGCAGGACAAACAGCTGTAGCTCTGGCCCCTCTCTTTCAGATGTTATGGATTTTATGGGGCTATCATGGCACTGTAAGCCCCTGTGACTTTTCACTTGCCCTTAGAGTGAGGTGGTCAAGTACAATAGTTGCCATTATATTAGTGTCCACATGTATTATAATAGGTATTTACGAGGTCAACCAAGCTGGGTAGGGTTCAGGAAGGCTTTCTGGTGTCCACACAATTTCCAGATACAATGGATGTCTTTTCCCTGTGATATGGGCAGTAGGGGCAGATTGCCATTCTTGTCAGCACATCTGGATTGCAGAAGTTTGAATTGCAGTTGCTGACTGGGAGAACTGTCTGTCAGGACTGGCAGTGCAGGAGTCTCCCAGTGGCCTACAAGGTACCCAGATACCTCAGCTGTCTGTTTCTGTTAGTGGTAGCTAACCAGTTATTATATTAAAGGGATATGGCTTATGACTCTTGTAATGATATTTGAATGTGATAGGAAGATGGTAGATATAGTTCCTATTTAGTTAATAAAGAATATAGGGGAATTCTGTCACTGAATTGGGATTTATGTGGATATTTTGTCTCTGAATGAGGTTACTATTTATAGAGATGGAGGTAGGGTCACATCTGGTAGTGCTCAGAGATTACTCTTTCTCTTCACACAAATATCATTCTTGGCACGTTCAGGGGACCATATGGGATGCCAGGGATTGAACCTAGTTTGCCCACTGGCAGTGCAGCACCCTATCTCTGTAATAGCACTCTGGTTTACAGTATTATTAATAACGGTTTTTCATATACTTAATTCTAACACCACACCCGTTATGAGTGTACCTGTCTCCCTCCCCCAAAGAATCCAGTCTGCTATGTCCACCTAATCTCCAACTCAATTTTATGAGTCAATTCCTCATTATGTTGAATTTGGATCTTTGTTGCTACCTTACTATGTATTAATTACATGATCCAACAATAATACTTCTTGACATCTCTCCCCCAAATAAAAAAATTAATTTGAAAGAATATGTGTGCACCAAAGTTCATTTGCTGCTCTTACTACAAAAGACAAGATTAAAAAAATGACCTAATGCCCAACCCCAGACGAATGGGTCAAGAAGTTGTGGCATATATATACATATACAAATACATATATGTTTGTGTGTGTGTGTGTGTGTGTGTGTGCAATAGAAACCCATGAAGCCCTAAGAAAGAATAGATCATGAAATTTGCAGCAACAATATCATGCTGAGTGAAGTCAGTCAGAATGAAAGGGGAAGATATACAATGATCTCACCAATTTTCTTTAGTAAATTTGGTTGTAAGATTTTAAAATTGATATCAGTAAATCAAATCTTTATGCAGGAGGTGGTCAGATGCACACACAGACACTAGTATGGCCTAAAATGTATGGTACAAAGTGGTCCTGGTGGCCCAACTGAGAAGAAGGGTCCTATACCCATTGTTGAATTTAAGTATATCCAACTTATTGTGATTGAAATCTCCAGGGTGTCTCAGAATTGTGGTGAGTTACCTCCTCTCACTTCCCAATCCTCATGGGAGCACTGGCAGTTGTCCCCATAACCAACTCCAGCAACACCATGTAAGCTCTACTACTGGCCTTGCTTTAGAGACTCATAGATAAATCTTGAAAGAGATCAAAAGCTGCATTTAAGCTTGGATCCATGAACTGGGGTAAGTTGGAGGGGGTCAGGTTGGCCTCTGCTCACCTAAACAGAGCCCCCAGCAGACACTCGCTTTCACAATCCAAAATCGCCTCCATACCCCCAGCCTGACTCCACTGTCTCAGGATGCACCTCACCAAGATGTAATTGGCTGAAAATTTTGGTATGTGGGTTTTGTAACTGAAATCTCCAGGCTTTCTCGGTCCGGATGGGCTACCTCCCCCCACCTTCCTGTACTTCTGGAAACCTCAACAGTCACATCCACACCCCAAAGCAGCCACCCAATTGAAAAGCTACTTGAGCCTCACTGTCCCGATAAAAATACCAAATGCTATGAACAAACACCATTACCTCTTAGCACCTGTATTTCAAACCATAATGCACAAAAGGAAAAGGAAAGAGAGCAAGCAAGAAGAAAATATCTCCCATAGAAGGAGGCTAGGGGTGGGGGATTTTGGTAGGGAAATGAGAATATTGATAGTAGGAAATGTACCTGGTGGAGGGATGGGTGCTGGATCTTTGTATGACTGAAACCCAAATATGAACAGCTCTGTAATGATCTAACCCATGTATATCCAATTTTTAAATTTTTTTAAAAAGCAATGTGGCGTTCATACCCAATTCAATCAGTTTAATCAACGACTTCTTTTGAAGAACCAGGTCCTAATTTCATTGATTCTTTGCATTGCTTTCATGGTTTCTATATTGTTAATTTCTGCTCTGTTTTTTGTTATTTCCTTTCATCTACTAGTCTTTGTGTTCAAATATTGTTGATTCTCTAGGTATTTAAGGTGAGTAGTTAGGTTGTTAATTCTATATTTTTCTTCTTTCTAATGTCTGCATGTATCGCTATGAGTTTTCCCCTAATGCTGCTTTTGCTGTGTATCAGAGATTTTGATATATTATTTCTTCATTATCATTAAGGTAAAAGGTAAAGGCCCTCCCATTGTTCGTCGATTTGCTCTTAACTAAAGCTGGTCATAAAATGATACTTTTATCATCAACATTTGCTACCAAAATTATTTTTTCAATTATTTTCAAGTTCAAATTTTTTAAATTAAAAATATTTTTTTATGTAGGAGTAAAGGTAAAGGTAAAAGGTAAAGGCCCTCCTGTTGTTCATCGATTTGCTCAAGCGGGCCCAGTAACGTCTCCATTGG
>JAOXYA010000041.1:30069755-30081385 GCA_028565675.1 Sorex palustris | reverse complement strand
CAGCGAACACAGACACAGGGCTGGGAGGAGGGGATGCAGCAGCAACTTGCAGTGAGTTTGTGTGTCTGTGTGTGTGTCGTTAAAGGAGCACAAGACAATAAGAAAACAACAAGAAAATCACAGAAATTTACAAACACTTCATAAATACATAAAATTCAATGATGGTTGGAGGGATTGCTCAGGATGGGAGATGTGTGCTGAAAGTAGACAAAGGGCCAAACATGATGTCTTCTCAGTATCTGTATTGTAAACCATAATGTTCCAAAGTACAGAGAGAGTAAGAAAGAAACTGCCTACTCTAGAGGCAGGAGGTGGGAAGGAAGGGGTGGAATGGATGTGGTGGTAGGGATACTGGGGATATTGGTGGTGGGAAAGTTTCACTGGTGGAGGGATGGGTGTTCGATCATTGTAAGACTGAAATTCAATCATGAAAGCTTTGTAACAGTATCTCATGGTGATTCAAAAGAAAATGTAAAAAGAAAAAAGAAAATTAACTTTAATAAAAGCAGGTTAATGTTCTAGAAATATTTAGCTATTTATTTCTTAATTTTAATGAACTTTCTTCCAAGTACATTATATTCTTTATTTCTAAGTGAACTAAACCATGGATAAGAATCAGAAACTTTAAGTTTAAAATGGATTCCCTATCCTAATATGTTGATCCTTTTGGTTCACCAAATTTGTAATACATACTAAATGGTAAAACAAATGTATACAAATTATTTCTCCTTTTACAGTTGTCACAAAATATCATGATGGTGGGTGCAGTAAACTATACATAAAATTTTAAATAAGGAATATTCTCTGATAAAAGTTTTCCCTTTGATATCAACAGGTAAAATTCATTCAAGCACTGCCAAAAATCATCAGTGGGAAGATACAATAAAAAATGGAAAAAATTTTAAATCCATTATATCAATTATCATGCTATCTGTAAAACAAAGACTGTAGAAACCACAAGATTATATAACAGTGAGAAAAGTGGGGTAGCATGCTTATAATTCATTGATTTAAAATAACTTTCTGTCAAGTTTGAAGAAAAGCAGTAATTTTTTACTAGTAAATTCCTGTAATTTGTTTATTTTTCTAAGCTTTTCAGAAAAAAAATAAAATTTTTCTTAGCTGCATCTTTTAATGTGTTTTTCCTTCTGATTTTTCTGCCACTTGAAAACATATGAAGGGGTTGCTGAGAGAAGGGTAAACTCAGAATATGAATAGAATTTTGTACTGTCATTAAGAATACCCTCCCCCCAGGATGCTAACTGTTCTAAGTGATTACTAACTGACATATAAAGAGAAGTGGATCCTATGCCTAAGTGAATACCTCCGAGACCATGCATTTTCAGCTTAAAACCCTGAAACTGGTTATCTCCAGTAGTTTTTTTCTGTTTCTACTTATGAACCACCAAGAAACTAAGATACATTGTAAAGGACATTTTACTTTAAAGCATTTTTTTTCAATCTATGTATCTCCTAATTGATTGCATGCATGTTGAGAGGGAAATACATTAGTAAAGATTGTATGCATGTAATGTGCCTGCTTATTCAATTGCAGATTGAGTCAAAAATCTCGGGTACAGTCTGACCATTGAAAGTTTTTGTTTGGTTATATCTCACATTGCAATTAAAAAAAAGACACTGAACTTTAATGACTTTTTTTTAAAAAAATCTATCTGTAACGTACATATTTGCCAGAGTAGTGTGGAATATACATATTTGCCAGGGTAGTGTGGAGAATCTTCTGTAATCTGGTTTCACTATCATGGTTAGCCTTAAATGTGCAGTATTCCTTTAATCAGGGACATTTTGAGGTCACAAGGTTTCCATTTTTCACTAGTTTACTCAGTGTTTGTTTGTTTGCCAAACTTCCCATGTAAGAGAAACTGTTAAACATATCAATGCTTAGATTTCACTGAAACTTTTAGTGTCTAAACTTAAGAAAAACAACAAGGTCACTTTGGAAGATAGATAAAATTAATAAATATTACCTTGGAATCTCTTGAATGCTATTTTGAAAGAGCAAATATTTTAAAAAATTGAATATGAATCTAAATATTGAAGATCAAATTAAATTTATGTCAACAAAATGTAAAACTAAACCTAATTAATTCCTATTATTATATTTTGTAAGTCAAATATTCCCCAAACTTTATCTTTAAGTGAAGACCAATAATCAAAGTATATTTATATTTAATTCAATATAGTATATTTATATTTAAATACAGCAGTGAAACCAGTAATATAAGTAATATAAGTAATAAAACAGCAATAATAGAAAATAAGGCTCTGTCTTCTAGAGCTACTAATTATGTAGTTAAATGTCTGAAGCTTGTTCTGGTACAATATATTAATTTTTTTACAATACTTTTCAAAAATAAAAAGGTAAAGGCCATCCCGTTGTTCGTCAATTTGTTCGAGCGGGCCCAGTAATGTCTCCATTGGAGACTTTGTTGTTACTGTGTTTGGCATATCAAATATGACAGGAGGAGCTTGCCAGGCTCTGCCATGTGGGTAGCTTGCCGGGCTCTCCGAGAGGGGCGGAGTAATCGAATCCGGGTCATCCATGTTGGCTGCATGCAAGGCAAATGCCCTACCGCTGTGCTATCGCTCCAGCCCACTTTTCAAAAATATTGAACAAAAAAACTCAATAAATCTAACCACAAGATGTATTTTCACTGCTTAGCTTGTTCAAATGATTTAGGTGTGTACTTGATACAAAACAAAACCCACAGAACTTCAGGACAGTTTTCTGGATATATTTTCAGCAGATGATTTAAGAAATAAAAATCAAGCTGTCTCCAATATATATTAGAACTTTTCGCTTAAATTGCAGTTATAGGGAAACATTCTAAAGGTCATCATTAGTGGAAAAATCTTTTCATCCTTTGGAGCAATAGACATATTTAAGGTCTTAGATTTCTCCCTCCTGGACTTCACTCTCCTCCGCTCTTTAACTTTTTGTTTGTTTGCTTTCTGCATTAGAGATGCCTTACTTCATTCTCCATTTATTTCCCAAGTGAGTCTTTTACTCTTAAACAGTGTGTTGGCTGGTTCCCAATTTCTTTTTTTTTTTTTTTTGGTTAAAAAAAAGATATCTTTTTCTTTCACTGTCTTGGCTTAGTTGGTCTGCTGTCTGCCAGTCTTAGATATGACTATCTCCATTATTATTTTATGTGTATTGGATTTGGCAAATATTACAAATACAACTTTTGCCCATATTGAGTTCCTTTATTCTACTTACAAGAAGCTGTGGCATCATCCATAGCTAAAAACAAAACAAAACAAAAACATACAAACAAGAAGCAAGGCTCACAAGGTCTATTGACTGAATTGTGTTTTTGAGGGGGGAAAGAAATAAAACGGTTTTGATGACAATGCTTTTTTCATATTACTCCCATGGATGTTACTTTATTAAATGGAAAACCTTATTTTGGGGGATAATTTTCATGAATTCTGTCAAATTTTACATTTGACTCTATGCATCAAGTCCAAAGTATACAGTTAAATAAAAATTAGAAAAAAAATGAGTTAGGAGAAGTGAGTGAAAATACTGAGAATGGGCTGGAGTAGAATAGCCAACAAATGAATAAAGTAGAAATAGTGCAAACCACGGCTGCTGTGACTTGGGCTGACGTGGTGTGTATACTACTCAGTCCAGGCACATTAGTGCACAGAAGCAGCTAGTTCCTGGGAGACATCATGCTAAGTTCCCACAAGAACTGCCTGCCAACAGTCATAGTGCCTTGCCCCATGGGTGAAAGCACAGGGGGAGTGCTAGTGATCTGAATATAGAAATTTCCCAACGCCCAACTTAGCTGCCTCTTAGACTCAGTCTTCCTTCTCCTGTCCTCAAAGACTGGTGTATCTGTTTCAGGCTCCCCAGAAACTGAGGTTTTTGCTACTATAATGCCTTTAACATACAGCTATAACTATCTCCTTTAGATACATCTCATCCACAGTACAGCAGGTGGATATGAATGGAGACTAGGACTATCAGAATCTACCATTTTGTAATCTATAAACACTAAAAAAAAACCCAGCACATTTTTCTCTTGGCCTTTCTAAATCGTTTCTGCCAAGACGTTCCTACTCATTGTTAATAATTTTTCACTTTCTTTTGTAGATTCATTTAATAGCCCGGCTTTGTTGTTGACACTGCTGAACAACGGAGTAATATGAAGTACAGGACTACAATCATGTATTCCATAGTCCGAAAATCTGAACTCTGAAAAGCAAGGCAGTGGGTTTCCTATAACTACTTGTTATAAATTTTATTATTGTTTTAAATTTTTTATTATTGTTTTAAATTTTCAGTAATCACCAGGGCTCATTTATTGGCAAGGTTAAGACATAAAATAAATATGTGATTAATTATAGGTTTATTATATGGGATTTTCAAATTAATGTTTTATGAATAAATAGCTGGTTTAATTGTGACTTGCTGCCCCAATTCCCACTGAACTGTCATGTGTACTAAAATTGTGGATTCTGAATTTCTTTATACATCTTCCCTTAACTGTGTTTGTGTTTGCTTGTTTTATATTCAATAATTGTAGACTTGTCGATGTGAAATCCCTTTTTGCAAAATTAGTTCTCCTGTATATAACTGAAAACTTGTCTGTGTACTAACTGACGCTATAGGTATGTAGTATATAAATACTGAGTCCTTCAACTTCCCTCTCTTATCTTCTCCCTTCCTCATTTATTTCCTGATTATTTTGAAACCATGTAACATGGTGTAAGTAACTGCTTACAGTCCTCTAGTTAGCTTTCTTTTACATGTAAAGCTGTACAAAGTATCTTTTAATGTACAAATCGACTGTTATAAGAAGGTTTTCCAAAATTCTGAAGTAGAAATAAGATAATTATCATACGCATTTCAGAGATTCTTCACATCAGCACTAGGAAGGTATTCTAATATTGGTAATTTTATGCAAATAATCACAACATGCCACAGATTTTTGCAAAGAAAGACATCTAAATATACAGAGTGTTTAATATCCCTTTACAGACTTCCATCTAACAGGATATCTTCTAAAAGCAATTATCTAAATTATGCATGGGGAGCTCAATAATTTAATGTCTACATAGTTTTACCAAAATACTTTGTTTCAGTGAATATTTTTAAAGTCCTTTAAGGATTCTAGTTAGCAAAAGTAGATAGAGGAAACAATTATTCTGCAAAAATTATTTAAAATTGACTTTCATACATAAAAGTTTTATAGGAAATTAATAATACTAGAATTATCTGAGAAATGATATTTAAGTGATAGACATTTTAAAATACTACATTTTTGAAAGTATTAAAATGGTTACAAGAATGAAACTTTAATTGACAATTAATTTTCTTTGACTGTGGTTTTGGTGGTATCTGTCCAGTGTTTAGGGATTGATTACTCCTGGCTCTGTGCCCAGGGATTATATCTAGTTGTGTTCAGTAGACCATATGTAGTGCTGGGGATCAACCAGTGTTTGGCCTTGTGCAAGCTTAGTGCGATAGTTTCTGTACTATTTCTTTCGCTGACATTATTTTTTATAAAAAGGATTCTAGTAATGTGTTTTATTTTGAGGAACTTAGTTGTGTGATTTTCATTGTTGGTATTCTCAAATATGATGAAATGAAAATGATCCATAAAATTAAAATCTATAAACCTAAAATATATATATTCTAATTTTTTATTTTCCTCTTTAGAAGTTTATCAGTAAATTGCTAATGTATATTCATTTTATTTTGTCACTAGAAGTATTTATGTGTTCCAGAAATTCCTCTAAAGAATGTGAAATTATTATTTCTTTTATACAAAAGAAAAACCACACATATATAAATGATATTCATTTAATACAATAGCACAATTGAGACAAAAAGCTAGAACCACTTTAATAAGAAGCATCAATGAAAATTTTATGAATAGCCAAAGGAATACTGAGTAAAAAGAAAATGGGAAGTATTTTATTTCATGAATTTAAGTTAGATTATAAAGCTAAAGTAATCAAATCTGTATAATATTGGAATAAAGATAAACAAAACAATGGAATAGAATTGAGAGCTTAGAGCTAAACTCTCAAATATATAGATAGTAAATTAATGACAAAGAAGATGAATGCTCTAAGTGGTATGAGAGAAGCATCTTCAGCAAAAGTTGCTAGAAAACTGGATAGCCATGTGCCAAATATTAGACTTGTTAACTCACTATACATAAAAGTTATCTCAAAATTTAATAAAAACCTTGATATTAGAACAGAATTCATAAAACACCTTGAGTTAAACATAGGCAAAGCTCTCCAGTATGTGGATTATCAGAAGTGTTCTTAAAGACATGACTCCATTAACAAAGATAACAAAAAAATTTAAAAAGGAAGATATCAAATTTAAGAGATTTTGTATGGCAAAAAAATCCCGAAAATTAAGCACACCCAAAGTGTTCGATAAAATATTTGCACATGATCTGTCACTAACAAAGACAATAACCCCATTAAAAATGGGATGAAGGGAGGAACATTTTATTGAAGAAGACCTACATATAGTTGGCTAGTAGACAATATTCATCATCACTTATTATCAGGGAATGGTAGATTCAAAGAAAATAGAAATAACATCTCACATCTATAAGAAGAGAATATATTGAAAAGACTGTAACCAACGATTGTGGAGTTGTGGTGAAAGGTGTCTCTTATTCACTATTGAGGTAAATATTTGGTTAATTCTATAAGGAAAAAAGTGTGAAGATTTCTTTCAAAAGTAAGGATAGAGATTCCACATAAATTAGCAAATCTACTTCTCTGCATCAAACTGTGCTTATAAATCATTTTTGTCAGGACTTATGGGACCATTCAGGGTTCTGGTGAATCAAAGTAGGGTCAGCTTCATGCAAGGCAAGTTTTACCTGCTCTACTATTTTTTGTCCATGTTATATGCTTTTAAAATATATTAACATCAAATTGTTTTGATGGAGTATAATAAAAAATATTAATAAAAAACCTTTAGAAAAATGTTGTACAAATGTTCGATGAAAGATACACTGGTTGATTTAGGTTTGTATGTGCAAAAACATCTAAGCATTTACTATAAGTATCATAAAACAGGGCTGGAGTGATAGCACAGAGGGCAGGGCAAGTTACCTTGCACGTGGCTGACTCAGGTTCTATTCTTCCATCTCTCTCAGAGAGCCGGGCAAGCTACCCGTGGTGTATTTGATATGCCAAAAACAGTAACAACAATTTTCACAAGGGAGATGTTACTGGTGCCTGCTTGAGCAAATCGACAAACAATGAAAGGACACTGCAACAGTGTACAGTGCTACTCCATCTGTAAAATGACAGTAATCAAGATAAATTTACTAAGGACTTTGTGATTATTGAAATACTTGTTTTAAAATTGGGCAAACTGGATAGAGTATGTCTCTGGAAATGTTAATTTTTTGTTACTGAGAAAACCCCAAATGAACAAAGGAGCATATAAATAGACATTCAAAACAAGTTTTAAAGTTCTGCATATGTTCAAATATATGCAAAAACAATTGTGCACCAAGGTTTACTATTACACTCAGATAAGGCAACATGAAAAGAATTGTAATACTGAGTGTGCACAACTAGCCAAGACTTGAGCATCAAGTTCTTGATGAAAAATGAATGGTTCTATGTGATACATAAATCAAATTGATTTTCCTTTGTTCCAGCAATTCTTGGAATTTATTCTATAGAACAGATAAATATGAAAATATAAAATAAGCATCCTTTTGTGACACTGTTTACAGAAATAAAATATTGGAAACAACCTAAATATTCAGCAACGAGGAAACATTTAAATAATTTATGCTGTAATTTATAGAGTGAAATGGTGTTCAGCCTTTAAAATGATGAAATAAATGAATATTTATTGCTGTGTAAATATCTACGTGGCATTTAGTTTTTGAAAAGTCAGGAGCGGTGTAAGCTACTTTTTGATTGAACTCATAAACACACAATTACCCATGGTAAATTGGATGGATCTGACTAAATTTATAGACTTATTAAAAGCTGTTAGAATGAGAGAAGGAAGGTTACAAATAGAGAAATGTAAAGGGAAAATTGATTAATGAAATTCCCCCTGGAAAAAAAAGACACTTTCTGTGGCATTAATGCTATGAGAAGGTAACATTTTTCTCACAAATTGAAATTTAAAAAAATAATGATACAACATGTAATCCAATAATTTCCTGATTTCAGAGGAAACAAATTCAAGTTTTTTCCTGTCCAGTCTAGAATACTTCTCTATGTTTTTGCTTCTAGTACATTTGCTTTATGCTTCTTATATTTTTCTTTTTTTCACACATCCTATGAACATTGTGTGTTCATGAATGTATACATATATGCACATATATAATTTTTACAAAATTGCAATTTTTTACAATTTTTTTTATAAATTTACAGCACAACAGTGCATGTACTCTTTATAAACACAGATACTTATGTTGAATCCATGTATATCCCTTTCTAAAAGAGAGCATGGTAGTGCTTTAAGAGCATACAAAAACATACTGCTGAAGATAACAATCTAAACCACTTTCTCTTTGTGGTCCTTTTCTTTACTAGTCCCCAGTTATAAACTTCAGCCTCTTTACTGAAAGTAAGACTGGACCCTTCTAGCTCATTTCTCAAAATTTTTATTAGTATTATGGGAAAACCTAATCTTTCTTCCTTGAGGAAAACGTGGTAAAAATATTGCACCCAAGAGATGAAGGTACCTGTTTTGTTGTTGTTGTTGTTCTTTTCGTTTTTTGTTTGTTTGTTTGTTTGTTGTTTTTTTTTTTACTCAATGATTGCCTCAAAAAGAAAACCAATACAAAAGAGGAGAGAAGGAAGAGAAGAAGGAAGGAAGGACCAGAGGGAGTGAGACAGTTATACCTTTATCATCTTTATCCAAACATATTAAACATTTTAGAGAGCCCTGATCCTTACATCAGTGGTCCCCAAAATGTAATATTACCTCAGAAACTTGTTAGAAAATTGATTTATCAGTTTCCCTCATAGATGAACTGAATCAAAAATTCTAAAGGAGTACCTTAAAATTCTATTTTAAAATTTGCAGGCATATCCCATACATACTAAAGTTTGAAAACAAGTCCCTAGGCTTTTCAAATATATGTGTCATCAGAGATTTTCTACCTGTCTAACTCTAATCCAATGAAACTGAAGCACTGCAGCATCAGGATCCAAAATGTTACTCAGGGTCACCATGTCATCCTCTAGGTCAAGATCCCAGGAAGGGAAAGGGGAAGACTGCTAGCCACTCTGGCTTGGCTTCACCCAGCCCCAATCCAAATATTCTCAAGCACTGCAGCATGGGGACCCTGTTGATTACCTGGAATCACAATTTTGCCCCGGAATTAAGCACCCTCTCTTCCTCTGTGAAATACACAGCCACTATAGGCGTCCACACATTTCTTCACTTCTTTATATTTTATTGTGAGCATACAAAGACACCCTAACTCCAGTCAACAATCCATACAGCAACACACAAGAAACACCTCTAGACTGCACTTAGTAAGCAAATCTGGTAGCCCCGAGGACTCAACTTGTAAAAACCAGCTGCATGCATAACCTCTCTCATCAGGACATCATTGAGGAAATATTCAGGATGTTTAAGGAGTTCAAAGAAACAATGAAATAGACAGTCAATAAAACACAATAGGAGAAGAGCAGAATGAGGAAACGCCAAACAGAAATGACAAAACTAAAGAGTTTGATAGTTGAAATGGAAAAGCTCATTGAAAATTCTCAGCAATAAAATAACAATAGGTGAGGACAAAATCAGTGAGCTACAGCTTGAGATTCTTAAAGCCTTTAGACAACAGAAAAAAGTGGTGGGAAAAGTCTCAAAATAAGTAAACAGAAGATGAGAGAACTCTAGAAAAAAATTAAGAGAAATGGCACAAGACTCATCAGGGGCACAGAAAATCAAAAAGGATATTTTGAGTTAGAAGCAATAGTTAGAAAGATCTTTCTCTTTTTTTCCCTTTTTTTAATTAAAATGATACATTTACCTAGGAAAAAAGGGAATGGGTTAGCTATCAGTACTATAGACACAACGGTAATTGATCCATGTTTTATGCACCAAAATTCATTTTTTTGTATAACAGTATGGAACAGTTATCATCTGTTGAACTGAGAATTGTTAGTTTCTCAGTTACTTAAGTTGAATTGCAAATAGCATCAATTAATGTACGAGAAGAATAAGTCAATGAAAAACAGTGAAGGTGTGTGGTTGATGTCTTCATACGTGAATTTGAGTTAGAGCAGTTATAGGGATAACGTTCCCGAATGATGGTGTAGGAACAAATGGGAAAGTTGTTAGTGTTTGAAAGTCAAGTTTGGATTAGTGAGGTTAAACACAATGGGTATTCACAGAAGTGCACTGAAATTCCAAATTCTATAATGAACAAGATTACAAGATATTGGCTAATAAGAGAAATACGGCATTTTGAGAGTGCCACAGTAAATGAAGTAGGCCTCAGCATAGAAGATTCTGATAAAAAATGATATAGAATGGGACTGGAGAGATAGTACTGAGTTTAAGGTCCTGGTATATAATGCTGCTGACCCTGGTTTTCCCTGGTACTGCTAATGGCGCCCTGAACACCGTAAGAATGATCCCTAAAGACAGTCTAATGTGACTCAAAAGCAGAACAAAAAGCTATGAGCAGGTTGAGAATTATAAATATGGCCTGTGGAATACAGCAAAAATATATATACAATTATAAACCTCAAATTATAGCTAAGAGAAACAACACTAATGGGATATGAGAGGAGACAGGTTTTTGGAAGTACTCAGGACTGGGGATATCATCTGGACTACCCAGTAAGCAATGATTCATTCCTTTTTGAACAAGACTGCTAAGATATTAAAACACCCAGAATAGAGGCAGACATGGCCTTGTTTTTTCAGCTCTCATTTTTTTCCACTAAGGAGAATAATATTCATAATGGAAACATGTTAAAGAGAACATTAAAGAGGAAGATCATTTCACACTCTGTTATTATACATTAACATTTACCTCAATCTAAGACTGTGGTTGATCTAGTTCTGTAAATAATTTGTAAATTCTTCACAGAAGGTTGATTTTTGTGTGTAAATAATGGGATATATTTACTTGCCATTTAGACAAATAAGCCTTAGCGTTGTTCTGTGGTAAATGCAGCTTGGCATTTCGGTCAGTGCTTCCCTGACTTACAGACACCAATCTCGTGGCCATTTGCAGGCCCAGTGCCTGTGATTACTACGGAGTGTGAAATTGTAAGAAAGGGTTCTTAGCTTTTAAATTGTGCTTACTTTTATAGACACCGGTAATCACTAAAGTGATGAGGGAATTGATCACATTATCAATGAAAATATGCAAGCACAATATAGGTATGCAGGTATAGAAATCTACACATTTATAAATGTGTCAAACTCTT
Source organism: Sorex palustris (assembly GCA_028565675.1). Taxonomy (NCBI): domain Eukaryota; kingdom Metazoa; phylum Chordata; class Mammalia; order Eulipotyphla; family Soricidae; genus Sorex; species Sorex palustris. The sequence continues at coordinate 30,069,952 of JAOXYA010000041.1, read as the reverse complement.
TTCTGGGTTAAAAAGTTAGCTGTCAGTCGCGCCGCCCCCACCACCGATCCCGCGGGAGGACAGCGCGGACCTGCGCGCCGCACGGTCCAGCTCCGGACCGGAGGCCCAGCAGCCCCTTGCCCCCCCCATCCAGGTACTTTGGAGGTGCCCAGCCAGAGGTGCCGCCCCTGAACCCAGTCGCGCCGCCCCCACCACCG
>JAOXYA010000041.1:30014168-30026289 GCA_028565675.1 Sorex palustris | reverse complement strand
TCCGAGAGGAGCGGAGGAATCGAACTTGGGTCGGCCATGTTGGCTGCGTGCAAGGCAAACGCCCTACCGCTGTGCTACAACAATTTTCACAAATTTTCTTTTTCTGAAGTACTTTTTGATCATCTGATTAGTCATTTAGTGATAACAATCAATATGAAAGAAATTACTGTGGGCTATTATGGAGGTAGGCTTAGGGGTAGTTGGGAAAATGGAAACAATGGTGGAGGGATGGTGAGAGTCGTTGTGGGATTGGTGTTGAAATACTGAATGCCTGAAACAAATCATCATTAACACTTTTGTCAACCATGGTTTTTAAATAAAATGGGAAGGTGGGGAAAAGAGATTAAAAATGTACAGATTTTACTAAATCTTTTTTTAAGTACATGTGAACCTCCACATGAGAACATAGATTCAAAAATATGACACGAGAAAGAACAATGGATTTACAAAGAATTGAGTCTCAGATTTCTATAATTTAAGATATGTGATATAATATGGTGTTCTATTTGGAAGCATACATTTCTGAAACTCATCCATAAGTTTTGTTTCTGTTTATTCTTCTTATTATCTGTGTCTATGCAGAGTCAGACGATATTCACAGAGGTTAGTACAATAATGCAATGTTCACCTTGGTCCTCTGAGTACACTTTCTGTACACCTCTCTCCAAGATTGACAGACACGAAGAGTTGGGCAACACTGAGGGAGACCAAACATGGCGCAAAACTTGACTGAACCTGAGCTTTTCATCTCCCAAATTACTGTAATAAAATTATCATTAACTCCTCACCCACCACATACCTGACCTAATGACCTTCTCCAAAAATGGTATAAGTGAATGAAGTAGGTGGTCTCTTCACCAAGAAATCTCCCAGACAGCCAACTTTTTTATTTAAAATTTCCTCCTTTCTTCATAAATATCCCTTCACATGAGGTCTTTTTTTTTCTTTTTTTTTTTGGTTACACCTGGCGATGCTCAGGGGTTACTCCTGGCTTTGCACTCAGTAATCACTCCTGGAGGTGCTCGGGGGACCATATGGGATGCTGGGAATTGAACCTGGGTCAGCCGTGTGCAAGGCAAACATCCTACCCGCTGTGCTAATGTTCCAGCCCCGAGAGAAGTCTTTTAAAATGTCCCGTTCCTGACTGATTCCCTTTGAGGCAGCTTTCTGCTGAGCATGCTGTCTCCCTTAAACAGTGTTCTAAATCTTCAATTGAACATGTTGTTGCTTCTCTTCAAATTCTTACTTGTGATGTAACAAGGGCCTGCACACCAAGTAAAGGTTAATATTAACTCTTTTTATTTTATGCAAAATGTGATTCAGCCTGTGAACCACAGCTGCCTAAAATCTGGGTAGAATTATTTATTCTCAGGTCATGAGGATGAGAAAAATTCGAATGCAGCTTAATGACCGCTTTAGTAAGGTCGGGGAAAAAAGTCACACAAACTTTATCAGTATTGGCTATCCTCCATGGTTTCCTTTGCCAGAGTCAATATTAAAAAAATAAGGTCAACAAGTTTGCTTCTCAGTAGATTCAATGGTGTCCAATATATCTTTAATATAGAATGCTTAAGAGCCCTAGGAGTACCTAATATATTTATATATATATACCTCTTAGAAACAGTATGATAAAATGACACATTTGCAAGAATTGACTGTTACTTCCATATGATTAAATCAAACAAAATTTTATGCATAAATCCCCCAATATTCAATTTACCTTCAAAAAAGTATAAGATATTAGTATAAGATGTTCTTTGTTTAATACAGTTAGTTGCCTGTTTCTTTACCAAAAATTCATAATTTTTAGCAGTGAGCTCATAGTAGATATTGATTGAATCAATGTTTGTGGATGTAAATAAAAAGTAAAATAATAAATCGGCATGTTCTTTGTCTCAACGTTATTTTCTTAGAATTCACAAAGCTAGAATATAAATTATTCATTATTCTATACAATAGTTATAAGTGCTAGTAAAATAAATAAAAATGCAAGTAAAATTATGTGCTTTTTCTTCTTTTTAATAGATTTTAGTTGTTTTTAAATGTAATAACTTGATTTATCTCCAGAAATAGTTTTCTAAAATTAACATCTATTTTCCTGAAGTCCAGGTTTGTAGTCAATACCTCTGAAATCATCACTAACATGACAGGTAATACTAACTATAGACAATTATATCTAATAACTTACAGATTTGTTTCAGATTCATGGTGAACCAAATAATTTTAGCAGTGCTAACAAGGCACATTTACAACTTCCATTTCTCTCTTTTTTTTTAACTTCATTTTTAACTTCCGGGACAAAATTTGCTTAATTATATATACTGAAAATGTAAACAATTACACAAGCTATATAGGACATTTGGATTGATGAACATGTTGGGGAAAACATTAGGGAAAAGAAGAAATGACAAGTTTCATTTGGACAAAATTCAAAAAATGTTTGGGATTTTAAATAAAGAATACTGATCATTATTGGTTAAAAAGGACTCAATACAACTAAAAATTTGTCATTTTTATCCAACCACATTTCCATTATAAGAGAAATTTTCTACAAGATAAAATAAGGAAAGAAAGAATTTTTGATGAAAAGTCAGGGCACATATACCTTACAGGTGTTCTTGGAAGAATGCTCATTTAAACAGGCAGAGAGTAAATGATTGACACTTCACATAAGGGCTTTGAAAGTCAAGGCTTTGACGTGTCATTTGTTAGAAACCCTATTATAATAACTGACAGCCATACGCAGCAGATGCACCATAGACATGTTGTGCCAATTTCTTCCCTAAAAACATTAAATATTGTGAATTTTAATATGAAATATTCGGCAGCAGAAACCAATACTGTTATTTCTCGTTGACAAGGTAAGGACTAAGCATCATGCACGAAATTCTAAAAGGTATAAAGGTTACAAGTGATAAAAATCCTATCAAAGTGTTACAAAAGCTTCACTACACAAGGCAATTTGATAAGTGGACAGACAGAAAGATTTGAGAACCCAGAGACAAGTTTTATGTGCAAAAACTTCTGATACAGGGCCAAATCTTTAAATCATTATTTAGAGTTTATATTAGGTAAATAGTAAATGAAAATATTTCTTGCTTTAGAAAGAGGGGTATCTGAGGAATGAATACAAGTTCAATATTCCTAATGCACTAGTAAAATGAGAGATTTGCTTAATATTTAAATCAGAAGGTAGTAGCAAGAAAAATATTTACTATATTTCCACTTATAAAAATGAGTAGAAAGTATCTAGGATGACAAAGAACAGACTGAACCATATTTGTGTGCAGAGGATTTTAGCAGTTATACTGATCATGCTTTATTAAGTCCTCTAATTTCAAAAATATACACTGTATACTTAGGATTTGTATTTTTTTGAAATAGAAGGGTATTAGAAAAAAATTATAAATTCTGCTAATCACAAAGATTTGTAAAAAGAAAGACTGTGGCCAAGCACTCATGAGCAGTAGTGTCCATATAGTTACTGGGTATAACAGCAAAAGTAATCCCATTAAATGATACACATGTCCTTTTCCTTGCTTAATCTGCTCTAATTTAGGGTGTCAAGAACAAAATTTAACTTCCATTGGAGTTGAACAAATATTTGCTAAATACAAAAATAAATATGGCATTGTCCAGTTCAAAACAATAAATACTATGGCAATGTCCCATAGTACTTCTCTATATCAATCTGGAAACTGAGTCACAAAGTAATTGGGTAAATGGTGGAACACATCAGGACAGCATATCCTAAAAGACTTTGCCTTCTCCTTTACTTATCTCCCTTAAAAGCCCATTCTATGGCTTCTAAGTGGGAACATAACCATCTGACTTAATATTATTTCCTTTTGCTCATATCAATGCATGGGATGAGCATTTGGGAGGTCAGTCATTTTCATTTTAGAAGGCCATAAGAATGTCATAAGGTAGAAATAATTCTTGCCCATCTGACAGTAGCAATTTAAATTGATACGGTGGATGTTGGGAGGAGGTGATTTTCTAAGGGTGACAGCTAGTCTCTGATCTAATTGCAAAGGCTTTTGAAGTGCCTCATTGTGGTTTTCACCTAATGGCTTATTGAAGCCATTATGCACAACATAAGAATACTTAGACATTAGCACCTGGAATACAAGCCTAGAAGGCATGTCTCCTATTGATTAACTAATGAATTAATTCATCCCAAAAGCCTGTGTTCCTTACCAAAGATCTATGGGATTCAGGCTCACAGGTGGGTAGGGACAGACACAGCCTAGGGATGTCTGAAATGCAGCACTCTTTTTCCCTGTAAAGTCTAACCTATAAAGATAGGAGCATAACCTCTACTGCCAAAATGGTAGAGGTGATTTTGAGAACTCTATTAGTAGTCTGTGTGCTCCTCCCATTTGCATGTAACTTCTCCAGGAGGGAATTGCCTTACAATACCCCTAATTAATGCTAATTTATGCCCGTTTAGTGACCATAAAAATGTGTCACCAAATTTTAATTGCTTGGGGAGGGTAGATAGATGAAAGTACTAAAGAATTAGTGTGTCATTTACTAAAGAGACCTTTAGGAACAATAAAGACCATCTGCCCTGTCAATCTTCATACTCTGGAGACAACACTACACCTTACAATACTATGATAAATAAAATTGCCCACCGTGGCAATGAGGGTAAATGTTGCCCTTCTTCATTATTTGTGTCAAACCAGGATAGGTGGAACTTTCAGAGAGACAGCTTGTTGTAAATGCTGACTGTTCATTTTAAAATTAAGTTTTACGGGTAGCAAAGCATTTTTATAGAACAAAGGTGACATCTATTATCCATTTAGGTCTCAAGAGTATATTTTTCATAGGTTGTTAATTAAATAGTTCAGAAGGCAGTTTTTGAAATGTATCAAGTGAATTCTTTATTTATGTATGCCCCAGATTCCCAATATTCATGTACTTAAATGAGAATTTCATGTCAGTGGGTTTTGCAGACTGCAGCAATGCTATTTCTAGATATATCTTCAACTTTCCTTTATATTTAACACTCTTGGCTTCACGAGGCAACTGACTTCAATATATAACAGTACACCTGCTGTTCCAGGTTTCAAGGACACTCTGCAGGCAAGGAAATGCATCTTTGATAGCTTGTGCCTAGAAAAGAGCTTGAACATGGTAAAGGCACAATAAATATTTGTTGAGTAAGGGCAGATGCATGGATGCATGATTCTCATCAGCTGCCAAGATGGTCACTCTCCTTAAATATTCCTAACTGTGACAGTTCTCTCTTCCTGACTTTACTAAATGGCAAAAGGGAACAAAAAAATCAATAAATATGTTCAACGTAATGATAACTGCTTCTAGACTCTGACACAAACTCCTGTTAGGTTATACCAGGTTAATAATATAATTGCTAAATCCTTTGGAACTCCCACCATAAAATCATTTATTAGTGGAAAGACTTTATGTGATTCAGGAGCCCTTCTAGCTTGGACTGATCACAGGGAATCAGCAAGCCTTTTGCTCACTGTCCCAGAGCCTGCATTCCCAGGTATGATAGTTCCTGTTTTCTTTGTCTCCGTAATCACAAACTTCCCTCAGAGACAAAATTCAGAGGCCTGTGCTCAGAGTAGGCACTTATACCGACAGTTTCAGAGCTTTAGATCCCAGGATAGGGAGGTGGTGCAGCAGCAGCATAAATGTCACATGTGTGAGGCCCTGAATTCTACAGTAGGCACCAGAAAAAAAAAACTTACTTCTCTGATACTTTGGATAACAGCAGTGGAGTCTAGAAGCTTCAGGATGTTGGAATTAACCTCCAGAGACAGAAATGCCCCAGGAAAAGTAGGCAGGGTCCAGGAAAGCAAAGCACTACATTTTCCTCTGGGGAGATTTGCAAAGAGGGACTAAGAATGAATTTACTGGGATCATTGGTGGTGGTAAGTGTATACCATTGAAGGGATGGGTGATGGAACATTGTGTAACTGAGAATAGAACATGAACAACTTTGTAACTCTGTATCTCATGGTGATTGAAAAAATGACATACTAAAAGTAAAACTGATATATGCCCTAGTATTTCATTTACTGATTTTTATCTGAAAAACAAAACGTGTATTTAAAAGGTATCATGTTCATTGCAGCATTAATTACAATAATCAAACTCAACCCAATAATCAAAATCAAAGTATTCATAAATGGAATAAGTGTAGTATATACAAAATGAAATACTACCCTAGCCATAACAAATAGACTCTTGTACTAGAGAGTTGATATGGGGGTTAAGGCATAGAACTTGCATGCTGTCAACCCTACTTCAATTTCTAGCACCACATGGTCTCTAGAGCATTACAAGTACAACCCTGTAGCCACTGAAAACTGCAGGGGAGTCCCAGGTTAGCCCTGAGATCTCAGGGCCATGCAGTACTGCAGTCTCTAGCCCTCACATTGAATCATGGGACCATTTGTCCTAGAATCACTGATAGAAACCCCAGCTCCATTGGGAGGTACCCTACAAAAAATAGGACCTAGGGATTTGTGACAAACTGGGTAGAACTTAAGGGCATTCTTTAGTTGAAATAAGCCTAAGATAAAAAGAAAGATACAGTATAATCTTGCTACATATGGGATGTAAAAAAAACAGTATCATCAATAATATGATCATGCCAACTCAGTCATTGTCAGAGGAAATGGGTGGAAAGTCAGCATATAAAAGGTGTTTAAAAGTATTAGTTAGCACTGTAGCATTGTCCTCCTGTTGTTCATTGATATGCTTGAGTGGGCACCAATTATGTCTCCATTGTGAGACTTGTTACTGTTTTTGGCATATTGAATAATCATGGGGAGCTTTGCAGGCTCTGATGTGCAGGTGGGATACTCTCAGTAGCTTACCGAGCTCCCCAAGAGGGATGGAAGAATCTAACCAGGGTCAGCATTGTGCAAGGCAAATGTCCTACCCTCTGTGTTATCACTCCAGCCCTAAAAGTATTAGTTACAATGATAAAATCAATGTCCTGGGATGGGTATATGGCACAGCACAGTTAACAGTACTGTATTAAATATCTAAGAGTTGTTAAGTCAATTTTAAAAATTATTATGGTAAAAGAAAAAAAGAAATTTTTTGTTAACTAATATTGAAGCCAGGTGGTAACTAAGTTGATAATGGTGATGATTTCCCAATGTACAAAGATACCAAATTTTGTCGCTATATACTTGAGAGCTAATGATATTTCTTATGTCAATTATACTTCCAACAAAGAATACACAACTGTATTCCCGAAAAGGTATGACTATAAACACAATTTCTCTTACAATCATATTGCATTCAAATGCATATATTTTATTCCTATTTATCTAGAAATGTAGTATTTGTAAAAATATGCAGTGAATTATTGGTTGGTTACTTGTGGTCCTAAGGAATACAATTTTATCTATTTTTAATATAATTCTGCACTAACTTTAATTTTAATCAAACTAGAGAAGTATCACAATTCCTCTAAAAATAGTCCCTTTAAATATAACATAAAGATACTATTATTTTTAAAAAGCTTCAATAATTCTTAGCAATGATACATCTAAATTTATGAAATCACAAAGCTGCAGAGACAGCCATCAGGCGGGTTGGTGCTAGCTTTGCATGTAGTCAACTCCATGTGGTCTACCAGACCCTTCCAGGAGTTTTTCCTGAGCCTAGAGCCAGGAATAAGCACTGAGTACGCTGGGTGTGACCAAAAAATCAAAACAAAAATTAATTAATGATATCAAAAACCTGAAAGTCTTCATTTGGGAATAAGAAAAAATATTCGCCTCCCCTCTTTGATAGGGCTAGCATTCAGAAAAAAAAAATTCTTTTGATTTATAACAAGTAGGACAAATGATGATCAACCTGTAGTTTCTTTGTATCAGTGTAAAAAAAACAATTTTTATCAAACCAGTCATGTAACATGCATTTATTTTGATGCTATTTCTAAAGCTCTTCTCTAGTTTGAAAAACTTTCTTTGAAACCTTCAACCAATGCCACTATGAACCTAGTATTTGGTATGGCAATCCCCATCAGCAACACGGCTAGAACAGAAAGCTTGTAAAAAAAAAAAAAAAAACTGAGAGCATATTCTGCAATTTTCCCAGAGTCTCTAGAAATCAAAATCACTTACTTGAGTTCTTTGACACCTGGTCATTTATAAAATGTGCTCTCTTTTCCAAGCATTAAATTCATTAAACAAATTGGCACTGCCAAGTCTGTATAGAAGGATATTAAAACGTTTTTTTTTCCCTCCTTAATTAGAGCCTTTTTTGCTTAGGAGTGAAGTTATCAAATGGCACAATTTTCCATCAGGAATTTAAGGTCCTTTAGTCCATTACATTGAGTCCCAGGTGGCTGTGAGCTATATCAAAGACAGGACTGAAGCACAAAAATGTAAAATGGTCAAATAAAACATGAGCAAGGTAAACTTAAAAATAGAAAAGGAAATGAAAACAAAATGAAGCTCTTCCCATTTTTAACAAATTCTCTTGGGCACAGTCTTTAGAGCTTGAGAAGGTCTTAGGAAGGAAGAAAGGTTATCTCCCTGGCATCAGGAATACTATCATGAGGATTTTGTTACAGAGGAAGTGTAAAGGAAACCCCATTCTCTATCTGTCTCAGGGTCACCTCTGTCTACAATGTTCCTTGTGACTGGCAGAATGATAAACATATGGTACCTCTAACTCTTTTTATGAGGTAAAAAAGAACACAGAACCTGGGACTTCAAAAATAAGCATCATACTTAATTAAGAAACAGAAATATTTAGAGGACATTTCACTAGTTATAAGATAAACAATGATTTCTTTTTGCTTGTAAAAATCATTTATTTGTATTCCATATGCCTACTTTCATTCTTTCTTTTTCAGCACAAGGTCAATTTTATACAGACAACATATTGTTTCTCATAAAAATAAGACAGTTCTTCTTTACACATGCAGGCTATAATTAAAATACATCAAGATATGTGGCAGAGAACTTTAAGGCACTCAAACACTGATGCCAGAAACAACTCTAATCAACCCGTGAAGAGACTGACAACTAGAATTTTGCAGTTGCTGGCATAGAGAGATTGTGCTGAGATTCATGTGAGAATATATGTAATAAAGGAGTGATAAGGAATCTGAGCAGAGGAGCCAAAAATCTCCAGTTAACTTTCAGTTCTTTAAGCAGAAACCACATTCACTAAAATTGTTTACGGCTCTTACAGGATTATTTCAGTGATTGGTGCCTAACAATAGCATTCATTATCAGAGAATCATTGAGGATATACTGATGAAATAATACCGTGAAATAGCAAGATAAGCACAACAGATATTTTATTTATGGTTTTAAGTACTTTAAAATTTCTTTTTTGACTTGCTTGGCATAAAAAGAAACACTAATAAGTGTGTGATGCTCAAAAATTCAGCCTGAGTTAAGGAAACCTAATGAAAAAAGAAAAGGAAAGGACCTTGTTAAAGTACAAGGTACAAAACAAAGGCATATGTTCTAAACATGGGGCACATATCATTCTCTATGTAGTGAAAATATCTAAAGAAAAAACAATTTTATAGAAACCCTTAATAGAGAACACTTAAATGAAGTGACAATTGGAAGAATTTGTTAAAGCTTATGCATTTTCAAACAAATTTAAATGATGCAGCATATTTGGGTATTAGAATTTAAAATGGTAGCAGCTGAGAGTTCCTCTCTGTCTCATATACCCCACAAATCAAAAGTAACACCCATCTTGTCCTTCAGACTATTATTGAGTAATACAGGGTATAATCCCTAGCAAATAAAGAGAAAGATAAATCAAACAGGTCCTAAAAATGTATTAAAGTTCCTATAACTTATGTATCTCTAAATAAGCATTTGGAAATGTTATAAGCTATAATAGCTTTACCCCTTTTCCATAGACATGTTAGACATTTAAGGTAATCCAAAATACTACATTTTATTTTATTTCATAATTAACTGTTTGTTTGAAATAAAATAATTCTGCTGATAAACTCAATTCAATAATCTACAAGATGAATATGGAAGGGGTATACTTATTTTGCAAATATTTCTGCAACTTATGTAATGAAACAAAACATAAACTCTTGACTAACTGCCAAACATCAGCCAAAGATTTATTTTCTTTGCCCCTAACTTTTGCTGGAAAAGGCAGGAATAGTATGTTTATATACCAAAGATGGTTTTCTGGGAAATAGGCAAGTAACAGTAGAGAGATCGAAGAAACAGAGAATAATTTAGAGGGAAGATATTGTTGTCATTCCAGAAAGTTCTTTTTAAATACCTGCTAATACATAGATGAAATGCAATAAAATACTATTTTCAAGGAACTAAAAACAAGTGAAATGATAAGAAAATGACATGAATAATTACATGGAAAGAAAACTAAAAATACAGATCCAGAAAAAAAACTTTCAAAATGAAGATGATTTCAATAGGCAAATTTGGAAAGACTAAACTTATGGGTGACAAAATACAGGTTTCAGTAATGAGAAATTGTTAATTGTCGGAAGCCTCATTGACTGAGTCAATATGTGTTTGTATACATACACACATAATTTTAAGAAGAAGCTAATGATTAACAATAGAATGAAAACTCTTATAGAAGACTTAGACTTAATGAGAATATTCACTACAGAAATAAGTTATGTATTTCTCCTACATCTACTCTAGATTATTCATTTTGAGTTTCCTTACTGGGTTATTATTTTAAAATTCCAGGATTAGAACCTTGACCCAATATCAGAGACATTCTTTATGAATGGATTCCCTTCCTTTATATACAATGACAGCAATCAGTGAATCCCTGGTGTGCTTCTCCAGAATAAATCACCTAACTCTTCTCTTAGACTATAAATGCATGCTTCCGACTACTCAAAACATCATTATTCTAAAATGTCCATAAAGCATTTCAAACCTAAAATGTTATCATCTTAGATTGTTTCTAAATGCTGCTACATGTTCCTAATATAAAAAGTGGTTTAAAAATTAAGTATAAGGTTTGCACTGCAGGAACAAAGGGAATAAAGGAGTATCTTGGGGGAATATGTGAAGCATAGAGGACCTCGTGGTGAATTTTGAAACTGCTTCCACGATCAAGGTTATGAAATCAGTGATCACCTTCCAAAATCAATTCTTCTAAATGTCGGGAAGTAATTTAAACTTAAGCTTGTTACAAAGCTCCCATAAAGTAGGAAAAATACTGAACAGACTGTTTCATCTCTTCTGGAATAGAAAATGAAATATTTAGTTATTAGAATATTAAGAAACAATGTTAGTTAGACATGCAAAGAGCTTTGAAAAATAAGAGTTCTATTAATCCTAAGGCACCAAGTAAAACTAAAACTTTTATTATAGTCTATGCAAGATGTCTAAATATATCAAAGGTTTTAACATGCAAAAAGAATTTGATAACTATGAATTTTTTTTAAAGTCGGGATAACTTTGTAAAATTTGGTATGAGATTAGTAGGACATTTATATTTTCTGGACATACTAATCTGAGAGAGTAGAAAGGAGGGAGAAATGACAGAAAAATCAAAGTAATTAAGAACTGTATTTAGAGTTTCATGATCTACATGAAGAAATATATGACAATTAAACCTAAGTATATTAAGGAATAATGTTGATTAATTCTTTGACACCTTTATGAGAGAGCTGTCTATATCTATTCCAGGATGGCATAATTACTCTATTCCTCTAGCTCATTTTATATCACATTTACAATGTCATTAATATTAAATATTGAAGCAGCTTGTGTTAGTAACCATTTTGTTACCTATAGCACATGTTAAAGATATTTTTATGGCTATTTTAACTTCTATAATTTTGTACAGATAAAAAAGAACACAGGTAAGGATCAGAGTCTTTAAATGAGTAGTGCCAGGAGCACTGCTTTGATTTAACAATGATGTACTGAATGAAGATGTAATAAATACATAGTGATCTTATCGTATTTTCATCTGTTCTCAATTAAAGAGAAAATCATGTTATTTTTATGACAACTATTCTCTTGAATGATTTATACTGCAGAAAGATTGACATTCTCTCCAAGGATATTAGTTGCTTTTCTTTTGACCCATTCTTAAATAACTGATTTATACTACTTGAAATGTCATTATGCAGTGTTTAAAA
>JAOXYA010000041.1:29975900-29987350 GCA_028565675.1 Sorex palustris | reverse complement strand
GGTGGGGGGGTGGGAGGGATTACTGGGATCAGTGGTGGTGGAGAATGGGCACTGGTGGATGGATGGGTACTCAATCATTGTATAACTGAAACCCAGGCACAAAAATTTTTAAGTCTACAACTGTACCTCATGGTGCTTCACTAATAAAAAGAAAAAAAAGACCTAGTGAAATGGAGAAGCCACACAGGGGTTCAGGGGACAGATTAGAGCTGAGTCCAGCCTTCTAGGCAGCCCAGACCAGCCCAGACAGAGGAGCTCAGATGATTCCAGCTCTAGGTTCTCTGAGGTGATCCCAGTTATCAACTTTTCCAAGTACACAAAGAGTCGGGGGAAGGGATCTCAAAGGGCTAGAGCACATGCTTTGCATGCAGGAGGCCCAAGTTTGATCTCCAGTCTCATATGGCTCCCTAAGAACTCTGGGAATGACCCACAAGCATATTTCTGGAGGAAGGCCCCAAGATGCCACAGGGGTGCTTCACCAAAATTCTAAGATTAATCAACAAAAGAACACAAATATTCGGAATAGACATAACACCCCATATTGGGTTCAATTCTCAACCTATAGCCTTAGATAACTTAGATATAAACCTCTCTCTCTCTCTCTCTCTCTCTCTCTCTCTCTCTCTCTCTCTCTCTCTCTCTCTCTCGGCTATCCTATCTCAGTTCATTGATCTTAACCCCTATCAACTTCTCCCTTCCCTTAGATATTTCTTCTTCACTCATCCATTTCTTCATGATAAACTATTCATCTACCATGAACTATTTTCAGTTCGTGAACCAATTTGTCTACAAGAATAGTTCCAGACATTCCTGTAATCAGTTATGACATTTATTGTACAGCCCTGGAGCAGGAGGAACTATGCATGAGGCACTGCAGTGGTAACAAATGAACCAGATACAACCTTTGTTTTGGGGAGGCACGGGGAAAAGTGACATCAACTCAAGGAGCCACAGTTCCACCTAACAAATTAAGAAATATAAAAGGGTGTCCTGGATCATTAATTGCCCCTAGAAAATTACTAATAATGATCATAACAGAGGAAACAATTGTTCTTCTTCACAAATCATGGTCCACTTCAAAGAAGAAATGACATATAAATAAAATTTTGACAGAAATCTTGCAGCAATACGTACCTTAGATGTTAAGGCTCTAGCCTTTGTCATAACTTCCTTATATGATGCATGTTGAAAATTATTCTTAAAAGTTATTTGATGGACTGGAGAGATGATTCAACAAGCTGAATTGCATGCTCTGTGCGCAGGAGGTCTGGGTTCAGTTCCCAGCATCACAATTCCCCTCAGTACCAGTCCGGGATTCGTCTCTGCCCAGTTCAGGGTATGGCCCAATAACCCAAAGAGAGAGAAGGAAGAAAGAAGGAAGGAAGAAAGGGTAAGAAGAAGGAAAGGAGGCAGGGAAGGAGGGAGGGAGGGAGAGAGGGAGGGAGAGACGGAGGGAGGGAGGGAGCAAGCTAGGATTCAGACCTTTCCAGGTATTAAAAAAATTGAGGAACAGAAGACTTATGTATTTGCATAAGTCACCCAGGATCAAGCTCCAATACCACATTGTGCTCTCAAGCACGGCCAGGAGCATCCCCAAAAAACGCTGCCAGAAGTAGTCTCCAAGAACCACTAGGTGTGGAAAGAACAAAAACAAAGAAAAATTTTAAGGAATAGTGTCAGAACTTTAAACTTTGTCCAAAATTTCAGCTAAAATCTAGATTTCACAGAAGTTTCACTTTATCATCATATTAATACATTCACTACCTTCTCCATCACCTGACCAATAGTTTTCCAACTAGATAATTTTTTCTAATGCTATCTAGGGCCAGACAGCTCAAAGACTGGGCACATATTTTACATAAAGGAGGTTGAGGCCAGAGTGATAGTACAATGGGTAGGGCATTTGCCTTGCACATGGCCAACCTAGGTTCGGTTCCCAGCATCCCATATGGGTCCCTGAGTAAAGCCAGTAGTGATTCCTGAGTGTAAAGCCAGGAGTAACTCCTGAGCACCACTCAGTGTGATTTACAAACAACAAACAAAACAAAACAAAACAAAAAGAGGAAGGTTCAATTCCTACCACCATATTGTCCCCTCAAGCAATACAAGGCATGACCCCAGAGCACAGCTGAGTGTGGTCCCAACACACACACAAATCAAATGATATCTAGTCAATAATTCATTGAGGGTTCACGGGGTTAAGACAACACCCAGTGATACTCAGGGGCTACTCCTGGCTAGGTGCTCAGAAGTGACTCCTCGTGACGCTCAAGGGACCATATGCAGCACTGGGGTCCAAACCAGGGTTGGCCACACGCAATGCAAGGGCTTGTGCCATCTCACCAGTCACTCTAAACATTAATTCTAACTATCACATTTTGCCAACAAAGATCACATATGCCAGGAGCTCAAAAATTCTGATTTTAGATGATTTAAGAAATCACATCCCACAAAAGAAAATAAGTGCTGGAAAGATAATACAGCAGTTAGGTGCTTGCGTTATATATGGCCAACCTGTGTTTGATCCCTAGCACCACCAAGCACCACCTAAAGTGATCCCTAAGGACAGAAAGAGGAGTAAACCCCAAGCACTGCCAGGTATGGTTCAAAAACGAAAAGTAAATAAATGAATAAATAAATGCCTTGTTTTTCCACCAGTGCTGTGTGAAATTCTGGAAATCAAACTTGTCTAAGAGATATTGATGTTCAGATAACTGAGATAAATTTGCTAATATGTATGCATAATATATAATGTCCATTCTGTTCTTATCAATTTCTCAAACGCATATTTTAAGTGACTTTATGTTTCCCCTGCAAACCCTGTAGTATGCAAATGGAACAAAGAAAAGTTGCGTATGGGCACGAGAGAGCAGCATCCCGAGTGGAACACAAGGCACTCAGCATGAGAGGATGACCTCACTTCACTTTATTTCCGCCTGGAAGGCACAGACATCAGAAGCCAGACCTCAAAGGTAAACAGAAGCATCCACTTCACCATTTTTCAGTTTCTCTTCCTGACCCTTGAAGGAAGCCTCCCATCTGGAAAGGTCCATCCATCCGCTTCTGAAACCATCAGGATCCAAGAGTCCTAATTGAAGAGGAATTCCAAGGCGTCTTTTATACTGAGATGCTCCTGCATGCCCATTTTCTCCCCTCTGGCAGGTCTTTCTTCTGAAGGGGCTGGTGGCCCAGAGCTAACTCAACCCAGAGGTCTAGTCAGTCTCCAGATAGCTTTGTTGTGAGAAATGACAGCATGTCTCTAAGCTTTTTGCTCTCAGCCCCTTGGAGGACCCGTGCCAGGCCTGTTCTGAATTCTCTACTCATGTCCACAGGTTCGAGGTGTGGAGGTGGAGAGACTTCCCCCTTCTCGCTCCAGCTCTTTACTGAGTGATACAAAACTCAAACTCGGGAGAACTCCCAAGACCCTCTTCAACATGAATGCCCAGAAGTTGATAGTGTCGAATAAGGTTTTTAGCTCTAAATTTCTGTCCAGTCACTTGACAGTAGAGAGCCACATGGTTCCCTTGCCTCTGCAACATAGAAAACCGAAATGTTGAATTTTCCATTTGTCTCCTGCCAGGGATGGAGAAGATAGAAAGACTGTTTCTTTTAACAACTGTCTTAAAAGGCGGGCCTTTCCCTCTCATTCCCTTGATCTTTTTTCAACAAAATGTTACACTGGCATTCCCGCAATGCAGCAAAATTCAGTGACAGAAACCTAAACCCCTGAGTCTGACTGGCTCTACATCTAGTTTTGCCATGTATTGGCAGTAAAACTTTTTGCAAAGTTGATTAATTAATTGAGTAAATTAATTTTGGAGACTATTTCTTGACCTGTAAAATGAAGATTCTAGAAACATTAAGGAGTACGACAAGGCATACCAAAAAAAATCAGAAAATGCACATAAAGATTCTTAGACCATGGAAAACACTCAGAAAAGCAACTGGATTGCGGTGGTGGTTGCAGTAGCTTTGTACATAAATAGTATGAACTTAAACACCAATGCAACCACATTACCTAAGCTATCTTTTTTTTTTAATTTTTAAGAAAAAAGAAACACAGCTGGGAAGTTGGTCATTGCCAAACCTTTCCTGATTCATACTGTTTTTTACTGATTCATATTTACACACTGAGAAACTGTTAACTAAGTTTCTGGGAATTCCAGAGAAAAAACCAGACTCTGGTAAAACAAAGCCTAAGAAACGGATACACTAAGTACCCATGGTATTAAGGTAGCCAGAGCCTCCAGAAGGAGCAGATATGAAAGAAGCCAATGATCACAGTGCCAGTGCCAAGCCAGAGTAATATAAGCTCCAACTCTGACTGCAGGTAGGCAGCAGAAAGATTAGAAAGGGATCATGTCTGATTTAGGCAAAAAGACAACTGGCACATGTGTAAGTTGGTAAGACAAGAGCATATCCCAGGCCAAGGACAAAATGCAAGGTGAGTCTACAGGTGATTTGGAAAGTATTGAACCATATCCTATGGTGCTCAGGGCTTTGTGATCAGGAACCATACAGAGCAAAAGATAAAGCTGGAGTTACCTATGTGTAAGGCAAGTGCCCTAGCATCTGCAATAGCTCATTTTGGGGAGCTCAAGAGAAAAGCATAGGGGTTAAGGCACTTGCCTTGCAATGCAGCCAATGGCAGTTCAGTCCCCAGGACAACAGAGTCCCCTGAGCTCCTCTGGAAATAGTCCCTGACCATCTCACCAGGCATGGTTCAAAAAAACAGGAGAAAACAAAAAATAAAGAAAATATGCCTTTTTTAATAATCCTTCCTCTTCCCCACTCTCACACCCCAAGAAGACAGTGCTATTTCCACTATTAAAGGGAAACCAAAACCAAAACAATTAATTTTCTATATTTCCTGTATTTATTCTCTCTGACGCCCTCTCTCTCTCTCTTCTCTTTCTCTCTCACTCTCGCTCTCTATCTCTCTTCCCTGTCACCCCTTCATACATACAAGGTTCCAAAGATGAGCTACATCTTCAGTGACAATGAATCAATTTGGACCTCTTCTTCATACTAGACACAAAAATTATCTCCAAAAGGATCAAAGCCAATGTAAAAGCTAAAACTGTAAGACTCATAGAAAAGAATCAAGTTGTAAAACTTCTTGACTTTACATGAGGGTATGGTTTCTTTAAAATGACACCAACAACATAAGCACCCAAAGAAAAAAGACAGGCAGCGAGATGGGAGCAAACTCTGCAAATGACAAGGCATTCACATCTAGTGCCCAGAACGCAGAAAAAAACTCTTACAAATGAATAATTTTTTAAATTTTCAGTTTATAAAGAATTTTATTTAAAAGTTCAGTTTCCAAATAAAGAAAATACACAAATGACCAATAAACATATAAAAAGGGATTTGATATCATTAGGAAAATGCAAATAGTCGATACCACAATAAAATACCAATGCACATACAGCAAGATAGCTATACTTTTTATATAAGATAATGGGCATTAGTAAGAGCACAGAGAAACTGGGACCCTGAGACACTGATGGTAGCAATATAAAATGGTGCAATTGCTGTGTAAAGCAACTTGGTAGTTCCTCAAAAGTTAAACATAAAATGACCATATGGTCTAGCATTTCCACTTCTGAATATATACTGAAAAAATTCTGAAAACATATATTCATACAAAAACTTCTACATAAAGACTTGTAGAAACATCACTCAAAAAAGCCCCAAAAATCAAACATAGTTCAAATATCCACCCACTGAAAATGGGTAAGCCTAATTATAATGAAACATTATTCTACCTTAAAAAGGAATAAAGTACTGATAGCAGGTAAAACCTGGGCAAATGCTGAAAACACTATAGTAAGAAAAAGACAGACAAAAGCATCATATGTTTCATTAATTCTATTTCTACAAAATGTCCATTTTCCATTTCTACAAAATGGAAAAATCCATAGAGATGGAAAGTAGCATGGGTGGATGGGTGTTGGATGAGTGTTGGATGGGTGATGGATGGGTGATGGATGGGTGATGAATAGGTGTTGGATGGGTGTTGGGTGGGTGATGGATGGGTGTTGGATAGGTGATGGATGGGTGATGGATGGGTGTTGGGTGGGTGATGGATGGGTGATGGATGGGTGTTGGGTGGGTGATGGATGGGTGTTGGATGGGTGTAGGATAGATGATGGATGGGTGATGGATGGGTGTTAGGTGGGTGTTGGATGGGTGATGAAGGGGTGTTGGATGGGTGTTGGGTGGGTGACGGATGGGTGTTGGGTGGGTGACGGATGGGTGTTGGGTGGGTGATGGATGGGTGTTGGATGGGTGGCAGATGGTAGCATGGCACTGGGGTGCAGAGCTGGTGTGTGGATGCAAATCTTTTGGAATTAGATAGTGATGATGGTTGCATAACATTGTAAATAACAAAAACCCACGAGTTTATACTCCTTAAAATGGCTCAAATAATAAATCTTACATACTAAACTTATTCTCAATAAAACAAATTTAAGGGGGAAAAACACAAGCATAACACATGAACAATATACAAATGAGAATTTAAAGCAAGAGAAGGACAGGAGATACAGTACAGTGAGTGGGGCTCTTGTCTTGCATGCAACTACCCCGGTCTAATCCCCTGCACCACAAAACGTTCCCTGAGCACCATCAGGAGCAATACTTGAGCATAAAGGAAATAAGCCCCAAGCACTACCCCTCCCTACCCTAGCCCCTCCTCCCCATTCCACACCAAAAGATGTCCCCAAGGCTGCACATGTCATCCATAAGACTAAGGAAGAGCAATCAGATATGGGGGCTGCACTGTGAGAAAAATGTAGATAGAGGTGAGGGGCCAATATCAAATATCAAATGTCAAAACCACTTCCCTCAGGAGCAGCTCTGGCAGGGAACAGAGCAGAGCATCTGAGACAGAAGCATTACTAAGCAAATAACAACAGTGTAAGAGCTGGAGAGATAGGACAGCCAGTAGGGTCCTAGCTTGGCACACCACCATCCTGGGCTCCATCCACAGCACCGCTTATGATCCTTAAGTACAGAGCCAAGAGTAAGCCCTAATCACTGCTGAGTGTGGCCCGCAAACAAACAAAAACAAAGACAAAGACAAATAGAAACAAGGTGTATAAATAGACAGAAGAGGAGCTGGGGAGACATTTTGAGGCCTAGTGCCCATGCCTATCCTGTATGAGACCCCGTGTCCCATCCCTGGTGCCCCATACCACCCATCCCTGCCCCCAGCAACCCTCTGGTGCAATTTTCTTGTTTCCAAACACCACTAGGCCCAAGTACTGCAGGGGCAGCCGAGTCCAAACTATCAGGTCTACAACACAAGGTCAAGCATTGATGGGAACAGCCGAGGCACCCATCCCACACCCCCCAATACCACTGGGATTTGCCTCAATTTAAAAAACGTGATCCGTGCTTTATATCAATTAAATGTAATCAGTTAAAAATGTAATGTGAGGGGCTGGAGTGATAGCACAGCGGGTAAGGTGTTTGTCTTGCACGCGGCCAACCTGGGTTCGATTCCCAGCATCACATATGGTCCCCCAAGTGCCGCCAGGAGTAATTCCCGAGTGCATGAGCCAGGAGTAATCCCTGGTGTTGCCAGGTGTGACCCAAAAAAAGGGAAAAAAATGTAATGTGATCCTTGCTTAGGTTTCAACAACTTTGTCATGGTTTATTTTGCTGGCTTATATCAACAAAAGCGCTTTCTTGACCAGCCCGGCAAGCTACCAAGAGTATCTCACCCTCACGGCAAAGCCTGGCAAGCTACCCGTGACGTATTCAACATGCCAAAAACAGTAACAAGGGTCATAATGGAGATGTTACTGGGCCCACTCGAACAAATAGATGAACAATGAGAGAACAGTAACAGTGACAGTGACAGATCCTTGCTTTATATCAATTAAATATTACCTTAAGCTCATTTGAAGTAAAAGTGGTAATTATTCTCCGTTATATGATAGAATACAAAGGCCTTTTTAATATAATATATATGGGCTGGAGCAATAACAGAGTGGGTAGGGCGTCTGCCTTGTACGCAGCCGATTTGGGTTCGATTCCTCCGCCCCTCTCGGAGAGCCTGGTAAGCTACTGAGAATATCCCACCCATACGGCAGAGCCTGGCAAGCTCCCCATGGCATGGCGTATTCGATATGCCAAAAACAGTAACAAGTCTCACAATGGAGACGTTACTGGTGCCCGCTCGAGCAGATCGATGAACAATGGGAGGACAGTGCTACAGTGCTTTTAATATAATACAAGCAGCACACTATTTTTTTAAAAAAAAAAGTCCAAAGCACTTCCCCGACCAAGTACTTTAGTGCCCTCCTGGGTAACGCTGCGTGACAGAAAACACCATCACTCGCAAAGATCAGTTTCACACTGGAAGCACTTACATGAAGAGCTTCCATTCACCTGATTTAAGGTCTGCTTCTTGACTTTGTGATATTTCTGCTAGCAAGGGGCTAACACTCCTCACACTACCATTTGCAGGATTCACTAAGACCTGGGGTGGAGCAATAGCACAGCAGATAGGGCGTTTGCTTTGCACGCAGCCGATCCGGATTTGATTGCTCTGCCGCTCTCGGAGAGCCTGGCGAGAGTATCCTGCCTGGCAATCTCCCCATGGCATATTTGGCATATTTGATATGCCAAAAACAGTAACAACAAGTCTTACAATGGGGACATTACTGGTGTCCACTTGAGCAAACCAATGCAATGGGAGGACAGTGCTACAGTGCTATACTAAGACCCAGGTGTCCATCTCAGTGGCATTTCTTTCAAGTCAGAAAACAGTCAAAAGGCAGAGGGGCAACAGTATGGTCCTCAGTTCCAAACAGGAATTGCATGAGTGAGTGAACAGCAAGGCCGATTCAAAGCCATGCAAACCTGGGGAGACACTCTAGGAGAGAGGGGAGATGCTTTTCACTCCCCCCGACTCACCCCACAATGAACGTACCCCAGAAGGAGGGATGGAAGTAAACACAGAAGTGAAAGTGAATCCCTTGGACTTACCCTAACTATATTCTAAGTTACTATTTATTAAATTATTTGTGTTATATTACATTTTAAATTACAGTTGTACAGGCTTAGAAAGCAGTTTTAAACACTGATTTATTTTTACACATTGACATTTATTGATTTATTTTCTGATAATTCTATTTCCCACTCCTTTAAGTTTTACTGGAGCAGATAATATGAAATAAGTTTGCTATATGCCTGCCAAGGGGGCAGGCTGAGGGGTGGGAGGGAACCTGAGGACATTGGTGGAGAGACTGGGACACTGGTGGTGGAATATCATACACCTACAACAATTCTATTATGAACAACTCTGTAAATCATGGTGTCTTAATAAAAAAAATTTTGAATACTATGACTTAGCTGGGATTCCAGAATGTTCATCTTATCTAAGAGCTATTGAATTACATTAGTCAATCACCTACATCTTCTAGTCTGTGTATAAGTGGTAAATCTGCACTGCTGGGTATAAATGATTCTCTTGATCAAAGCTTCAAGTCGTACTTCTACAAGAACTCGAACAAGGAAGTGACCCACTAATTCACATATCCTCAGCTCTGCCCAGTATCCGCCCAACTTGCTACCCACATCAAAATCTAAGTAGAAGAATTTATCAGCTTCACCAAACATCACGAATCACAGAATAATTCCAAAGATGTCTCTCTTCAACCATGAGTGAGGCATGATGCTCCTCCATCTGCCCAGAGTAACAACAGTCTCATCATGAACGTCCCTACGGGAGCTGACAGATCAGCTTGTTCCAGTAGCGGGCATACTCTTGCACTCCAAAGTCAGACATGAAACAGGTCGCTAACTTCCATGAAAAAGCAACACACTGGGGCTGGAGAGACAGACAAGAGGAGAGGGCTCTTGGCTTACATGCTACCAACCCTGATCTAATCCCCAGCACTACATGGTCCCTCAAAGATGGAGGGAGTGGGGAGGGAGCAAACAACAGAGCCAGGAGTGATCCCTGAGCACAGAGCAAGGAGTAACTCGCCCTGAGCACTGGTGGGTTTGGACCAATCCATATATATATATATATATATATATATATATATGTATATATAGCACTGTAAGCACTGTAGTTCTGTCCTCCGGTTGTTCATCGATTTGCTCAAGTGGGCGCCAGTAACGTCTCACAACAAATTGTGAGACTTGTTGTTACTGTTTTTGGCATATCGAGTACACTATGGGTAGCTTTCCAGGCTTTGCCGTGTGGGCAGGATACTCTTGGTAGCTTGCTGGGCTCTCCAAGAGGAGAAGAATTGAACCAGGGTCAGCTGCGTGCAAAACAAACGCCCTACCCACTGTGCTATCACTCCAGCCCTGATTTCTCTTCAGATCGTATAAAGTCAACTGAGATACAAATAGTAAATCATATAATACCATGCGGTTATCGTTTATAATTTCCTCTTTGGATAGTATTGGCATTAATAACAATACACAGTTTCTTTTCATTTGGGTTAGCTAAACCAAAGGAGATGTCTGTGATAATCCTCTATGAGTGAATTAACAGAGGAACAGAGCTCTGAAGCACAGGTTCTTGCACCTGCATCAAGCCTTCCTCTAGAAACTATAAATAAGTTACTGTGAATCCTTCCCACATACAGTCACAACTTCTCTACTTTCTCTTTTAGATCACTGGTAGTCTCCCCAGGAAACCATTCCCGAAATACTAAGATCAATTTCAAAATGTCATACTTGTTACTTCATTTAAATTGTTACTCTCTATGGGGCATGTTCCCTGAGGGAGACACAGCTTGTGTCTGTGCAGGTACCAAATCACTATATTTATTCCATAATTCAAAGGACACGCTTGAAATTAAAACTTTGGCAGCTCCAGCAATCTCCATGCAACAGTTTTCTTGTGTGTCTTTAGAATGAAAGTGTAGTCATGTCCCTGGATTGCAAAATAGTTTACTGTGGAGTGGAGACCAAAATAAAAAAGAGAGAAAACAAACTTTGCACTGACAAAGCTCTCCAAGTCAGAGCTGTTTCAAAAGCTCAGAGACCAAAGGAACCAGTGGGTGGGCCTTGCTCTCTGCGTTTTCAACTAGACGCAAGAACCTCGGTACCATGGGGTTTTTCAGGCAAGTCTGAACTGTAAACGCGACAGGAAAGAAGCATGATGTGAGGTGGGGAGATAGGTGTGCGGAAGGGGGGGCGTGCCAACAGGTGGGGTGTGATATCAATAACAACACTCGGGGCTTTTACAGAAAGATCGCAAAATCAAAGAAATGCAGCAGTCTGGGAACCCTATACACAAGACCCTGTGGTGCTTTTCCTTGGTTCATCTCTGCTCCTAACATAAATGATACTGAAACCTCAAAAATATTCAATTTTCAAAATAGACTCTGAGTGATAGACTGTCTTTGGGGCTGACCCTCCCTTCCTCCCTTTCTTCCTTCCTCTGTTCTTTTTTTTTTTTTTTGATGGGCCAC